>OU744734.1:54362445-54889945 GCA_916613615.1 Steromphala cineraria | reverse complement strand
ATACCCATGCTTCAATAAACAATCAGCCATCTATCTCTATAATTCCTAGATATATTTCTTTTGAAAGCACAATCTGCAAGGACATTCTTACGTTTATGGTAAAGCGTGATAAGCGTTAAGCTTGCAGATGATTGCAGATAAGTTACCGGCTCAGACACATACATGCCATCTTAATGCCATCTTAATGCCATCTTAATGCCACCTTAATGCCTTGAGTATCAATTGTTTTGATTCGGTCACTTCTGAATATCTGTCTGCAATAAAGTGTCTATCCACAGCATATGTACTTTCCCGATTGCGTATTACCAGATGTTATCAGACTTGGACCCTCTCCTACACATGAATGCTATGGTTAATCATAAAAATGCTCAAAAATAATTTAACACATATTTTACATACATATTCAATTTTTGATGAAACTGATAAATGCAGTGTGCTAAAATATATTGTACTGATAAGCGCATAATGTGTAACAATACAACAATATGTGTCAATAAAAAGAGACACTGACACCTTTGTACGTACATTGTTATGCTTAGGATTCCCATGATAAACAGGAAATAACGATAAATGAAAGGAATTTGCTTGATGTTGAGGATACAATTATAAACATTTCCTTCAGATTGCGCCTTTGGAACAAGATGGACTCAGGATTGTTTTTGTCAAAATGGTTTAAAGCAAATATTTGATAAATTTAGCATCTGGACATTATTTCTAAACAAAATTCTCAGTTTGTTCTAAACATTTAACTTGTATTGTTGACATCATGCACTTTCTATGCATGTGAATACGCCAGCTACTAGGTTTCTAAAGTGTTTCTTTTCAGCTTTGGTAAACGTGTTAGTTTATTTGATTAATTGATCATGGTAGACTTTGCGGTTTAATGGTTAATTTGAAATCTTTGTAATAAGGGTCAAGATGTAGATTGAGATATTTTGGTGCACATTGAAGTAATACTATTATCATCAGTTAGTCCAGTTCGGTACATGTTATTAGTTTATTTTCTGAATTGTTCCTTTAAGGAGGCAAACGTTTCACAAGGAAGTTGATAATATTGGCAAATACCGATACGGAAGAATTATTGCATTCTTTTTAAATTACGAGAGTTTACAGATTGTACAACATTTTTGTACAACTTTATACATGTAATGTGATATTTATGCCAAATAACGTCCTATGAAAAGAATAAAACATTCTAATGCAACCAATTGCCAAAAGACACAATATTTAAGTAAGCTCTCTGAAAATCAAAATATTTAGTTAAGCTCTCTGAAAGGAGTAATCTGTGATTATCACAGCAATCGGTATTGCTGTTCATGTTTTATGACTGACATGAATTCCAAACCTGCTTCATTGATTGATGTTTGTTTCCAGGCACTGTATGAGCAAGCCAGGACAAACATCTTATGTCCTATTATTCAAAATACTAAAGCTCTTTATTCGCATTAAACGTCTTTCTTCTCTTTTATCAAAGCAGCTCGGCTTTCAAGAACTACAAACTGAAAGATCAGACTTTTCCAGAAATAATCAAAAATCTATCCAATAACGTTATGCAATGACAGAACGGCAGACGCCTGTTTGTTAACTATCTCTGGAAACTATATTCGTTTGATCAACACATTGTGCGAGTTTAAAGCTACTCTGAAATTTTTGCTGTGTTGAAAGATAAAAATGTTATTCGAAGCTTATTCCTACAGGTAATGTATGAACTGAATTTAAAGAAAATTAGTCCAAATAAAAAAAATAAAATAATAAGGATGATAACGTGCTAACTTATAGTGTGCTTTTTCCATATGCCAATCATGTCAAGCATCCTTCTACGTTGATATTTCAATCAGTTACATGGATCATAGGCTGACGAGCAAAAGTAAGTAAACATCATGTTTTCATTGACAATTATACAATAGTTATTCCAATAATTTCAAGGTTCATCCATTTTTCAATCACAACACGAAGCGAACATAAAGTTCAAAACCAGAAGATGGTCGGAATCTATGACAATACAGTAGGGGGTGTCAAATGTCACATTATAGGTTTTCACCATTTTCTAAAAAGCCACTTTAAGACTATTAAAATTCAAATCAATATAGTGTATGCCCTCTATCGGTGTAAAAAAAATGCTTCTGAAAGAAAATGACAAGTATCTTATGGTTGTACTGGGGTTATTGTGCTATATTTAAGTAGAGATTGTTCTAGTTGTTGAATATAACCTGGTGCTTAATGTCTTGCTCGGACTTGTCGCCCAAGAACGGCTCAGAGGTGCACAAAGACAAGGTAGTATTATCACTATGTATAACCTTACACCGGGACTAGCGAGGTGTACGGCGGAAAAATTTTGTTAGCGAGGAGCCGAAATCGAAAGTTAGGTTATATTTTACTTCATACCTTTCAAATCATCAACATCATGTGGTACTTTTAGCACACATACTTAGTAAAATGTATGTGCTTGTCATTCTGTATCCAAGGGACAGTAACAATGACAGTTGCGAGTAATGCTCTTATTTGTAACATATTTGCTATCTCTGACTATGAACAGGATATGACATTAAATAGTTATGTCTCGGAAAGCTATTGACATGATAATAATATTGAAAAAGTTGATGAAACGGCGATGATTTCTTTTTAAGTGATCCCGTTTGCGATCACGCTGCTCGCTAGCAACATTTATCCGCCGTACACCTCGCTAGTTCCAATGTACGGTTATACACAGTGATTATGGATTCAGCTCAGCAACGTTTGTTCGCCATGCGAATGAATCAAAAGGTTCTAGCAATTGTGGATTGGGTGCCCCAAACAGGCTCATTCCCACTGCTTGCCTAGGGTCAACTAAAGTTAAATTGAACATATGTTTCTGGTGGTTGTTTTTTTCACTTTTACCATAAGTACACGTATGTATTGAATTCTATAGTTGTTGCACCTTTACCGGAGTTGTTAAATAGGTCATGATTCTTGTGAAAGTTGAATTAAAGTCAACGTTTTCAATCGTTCAGGCCTTTTACGTGTCATGACAATATGGTTGTCTTTGAGCGAACATTTTCTATTTGTTTCTTCGTCATGTACTACATTTATTATTGGAAATTTAAAAAAATACGTTTATATACTTTCTGTTGCTCTCTGTTTATGTTCAAAGCGCAAGCGCCTACATTTAATTGTGATCCTTTTATATTTATGTCTCAAGCGCGGGTAAGTTGAGCACAGTCTTTAATGATCAGAATTCCCAGTGGTGTTTGTGAACAAAGTCGGAAAATGCAAGGTTTGGTACACCCAGAAGATCAGAAGAAAAGTGTGAAAAGAAGTGATTTCTATATTCTGCAGCTGTTTTTGCTTTAACCGAGATACGGAAGGCATCCACACGAGAGAAACCAAACAACATATTGAGGTTGTTGGTAAGTTGTTCCACTCACCACGGTTACAGATATCCTAATGTGCATTGCGACCTTGAAGTTCTCGTCTTTGTGGTCAGCTACATTGCAGGTATGGAAGGATGAAATAATGGCAAAGATGATTTTGAAACATTACAATCTTACCAAAATTAATGATAAAGTAAAGTAGAGAGCAAACAAACGTCAACAGTGAATTATGACTCTGGCAATTTTTCTCAATACCAGTGATTTATATGTTCATAATAAATCATTGCTATTTACAATTTAATAAATGAAATAACATATATCCATTAGCATATTTATGTGTACGTTAATCCCTTGGTCGAATAAATGAATCACAATTTTGTTTTGAAACATATGGATGTTCACTATACAACATGAATATTGTTGACGCCATTACTATTTCATTTAGCTCAAATTGTTAAATTTCAAGAAAATCTAAATTTTACACCAAAAGCTGTGCAGAATATATTTGTGCATGGTATTCCTAATATTGCATGGTGTTTGTCTGCACCTTCGTTCTGGAATATAAGAGGTGATTGTGACCTGCTTAAACAGTTTGGACGTAGTTAAAAGTACAGGCTATATCAGGAGGAAGTTAAGACAACTTTGATTATCGGGAATGCTTGCAGTAGTCATATATAATTCAAACAAGGCTTTAGAAGCTTGCTAACAATGGCGCTAACAACTCCTAATATACGACTTTCCGGAGAAAATCAATAAGGATGTCTGATCAACTTTCAGGAACAATGCAAAGGTAAGTTTGACAGGTGTAACAATTTGTCTGAAACATACTTGTTCGCGCCTTTTCCAATTTCCATTGTATACAAACCTTATGATGCTCATTTTTAAATTACTGATATATCTTATGTTTCAGTCATAAAAGATCTTACTATATCTTCATGCGAGAATCAAAGGTAATGAATACACGAAGAACGGATTAAGCACTCCCGGTTTTAACAGTAAAAATGTTCTTAAAACAAAAAAGACATTTTGTAATGATCAAACAGTTTCTGATATTAAATTGACAATCAAATACACAGTGTCGAAGCAACACACCACTCTACCAACGTTTTACGTTTCTTTTGATAAATTCTTCAAAAATACTTTGGTATTGTGGCCTTAAGGTATAGTTTCTTACCACCATTCCTATAATATTGAGTATTAGTCACGTTCTGAGATTTCCCCTGTCCGCGTATTGTGTCATGCACAATAGTTTTCTCCATGGAAATTAGTTGAAAAACTCATTTCTTAACCCAAACATACGTTGGCCTATAACATGGTGTCACAAATCAAATCGATACTGCATGAGAACACTTTTTAACCTTTTGAGTTAAGCCCCCTTTACGCACACACAAAGACCATTGTGCGTCCCCTGTGCGACCAAAATGCATACCAGGTCGCCATTGGACGCTCAAGGGAGGCAGAATGGTTGCCAGGGTCGTCATGAGGTCGCACACAGTATGCTGGGAGGTCGGGAAGGGATTTCAAGGACGCAAAGGATGCCACAAAGTTTTGAACATACTCAAAACTTCCGCAGTGGGGACGCCGTCTAATAAGGACGCACAAAGGTTGCTGCCAGGAGGCAGAAGGGACGTAGCAAGGACGCTCAATGGTCGCAAGGGTTGCTCAGCGGTCGCAAAGTTATGATTGCGACATCCCTGCGACCCTTGTGCCACCCTTTTGCGACCTGTGTTCAATCATAGGCGTTCATCACAAGACCCTTCTGCCTCCATGCATCGACCACGACGACGTTTGTGCCACCATGGCGATTATTGTGCCTTCCTCCTGCCTTTTCTGCCTTCGGTCACCATCCTCCAAATAATTTCTATGAACATTGCTTCATCATGTAAGATCTGAGAGCGAATGTATCATCTCCTGGAAGAAAGAATGGTGTGTTGTCGTCATCATTTGGTAATGATTCAGGATGAGGGAAGTTGATCACATTCTCATCAAGGCACTCCTTCAGCTCTGACTCATTGAATATTTGGCAATCCGACATTGCACCCTGACCACCAACATCACACCATAGGAATTTGTAGTTGCCATCAACTTAAGCCAACAAAATCCATTGTAATTATAGTAAAGGCGGCCAGTGTTTGGAGGACATCGGATTGCAATATGCTTTCCATCAATATTGCCCCACATACATGCGGCAATTTCAATCCAGGATCTCAACTTGCATTCCAATTAGTATTTTGTTATAAGATTTCTGGGCCAATCCTCTGAAGGAGTTAATAAAACATTCTTGGTTCCATTCGAAGATAGTTATAGAAAGACCCATTATCTTCAAAATGCAGTTCCGACATCAATCTCGTGAAGTCACCAAAAAGAAGTCGTCTCTCTTGTGTCAACCAGAGACGAACCCACCACTCTCCTCTTCTTCTTTGGTGACGCCTTATTCTTCTGTGTACAGTAAAGGCCATGTTGTTTAACCTCACATTATGTTTTCCTTGTATTAAAGCTGCCAGGACTAATTGGTTGTTCATCTTCGACTCTCAGAGAGGGACTGACAAACCTGCACACCAACCGGCGCAACTTATATACCCCATACTTCTGGGGTCGCTGAAGCGTTGTTCAGTAGTCGTCAAGGAGGCAGAACGGTTGTTCAAATTGTCGTCAAGGAGGCAGCGCGGTTGTTCACTGGTCGTCTTGGAGGCAGAAGGGTTGCTGTACGGTCGCTGCACCGTCTTCATGCTCGTCACTGGTGGCACATAGGAGGCACAAAGGAGGCAAAGTGGTCGCACTGGGATCGTCTTCACTCGGTGAACGCCAAGTGAAGGCAGAATGGACGCTACATAAACGGGCAGGATGCTCAAGGGTCGTTATGAAAAGTCTCGTTTTTGTATTTTTGGGTTGTTCAAAGGACGCAGGATATCGTGTGAGCTGTTACACATAAACGGTAAAGTCCTCTTATACAGTCGACCATTGAGCGTCCTATCATGAGACTTTTCTTTGTGTAAAGGGGCCTTAGAGAAAATTGGTTGTTTAACAAGATATTGCATTGATTAATTAAAAATATATTTTGTTGCAATTGGTGACATTAGCTTTACTTTTCGTGTGGTCACGTTAATACCCCCTTGAAGATTTTTAGTTGCATACATAAAAAGTTCACATTCATATTCAGCCCGAGAGCTTTCAGTTTCTTCATCCTGGCTTATCTGATAACCATAGGTTTCAAGTCACAACTGCATTATGGTTTGAATATCACAGACTAATTAGAATGGACAGTGATTCCCCTGATAAATTTTAGAATATGTCATTTTGTTGGGGAAAAAGTTTGCTTTCTAACTTCATCTTGCTGTAAAACAATTTATTTTCGCTGGGTGTTTCGCCAGGATGGGACATCTGCTTCTTGTATTATTAATCAAGGCAAAATGCTTGAATCTCACCCTCTAGTAAAATTAATGATGACAACTATCGATATTCATAATTTTGCAATTCTCAAATATCCGGTACTTATTGTGTCCAGGATGTAGGTATGTCCTTATTAACGACGAATGACAGGAAAAGCAACACATGCAATATTTTATCGGACATGTCCAAATTGGAACGTAGGCGAAAACATTAACATTAATCAATCAATAACAGTTCTACTTTATTGTTGGACTTTCTTTATCCTTACTTATCGAATGAAAGTAGTGTTCAAGTCACAACTGGTTTTTGAATATCATAGTCTAATTAGAACAGACATTGATTCCCCTGAGAAATTCAGAATATATCATTTCGCTTTAATATTTCATCTTACTCTAAAATCTAACCAGAATTTGAATATCAAAGTCAATATTGCCTTATGAGTCCGAAAATGTTCTGTGCGAAGAATAAACGAAGTAAGAAAATAAATCATCAAATATAAAACACTAGTTATTTCAATGTAATGAATGAGATGGACATATGAACATCATCTCTGCAGAAGGCGACTAAAATAGATTGTGAAATAGAACATCTTATGACATCATGGTTTTGAAAAAACGGGTCCTCAAAGAAATCCTTAAGAATTTCCTTTAGAGTCCGAGATACGATTGTCAAAAAGGGCTGTTTGGCTTGTATATGGTAAAGATGCGTTAACGCAATAATAACAAAAATGGTAGATTACTCAAAAAAAGTTAAGGGTCAGACCTGTTTTCTGCCTGATATGTTTCTATGCATAGAAAAAAAAGGAATTCAAATTTATAGCAGAAATCTTTTTGAAATGGATTCTGAATAACCAGACGAAAAAAAATGCATACATAACGAATATAATAGTCTCTTGAAAAGTCCCAATTTTATACTCAAAACAAGGGTCAATACAACTGTTTGCATCCCCAATTGAGTCTCAACATAATTAGGTGGTTGTATCTTCAAACATGTCGTATTCATTTCCCATGAAGGATATAAGCACTCAAATCACTACAATTATATTTTTAGCTCATCTGGCCTGTAAGGCCCGATGGGCTTATGGCATGGCATGGTGTCCGGCGTCCATCCGTCCGTCCGTCCGTCCGTCCATCCGTCCGTAAACTTTGTGGAAATTCGACGTCTTCTCCAGAACCATAAGGTCTAGAAAACTAAAACTTTGTGTACATACTCCTTGGCTAGTGAGGATTAAAAATTGTAGCTTTGGTGGCCCTGTGACCCCTAAATAAGGGCCACAGGGACCATTCCCTAAAAACCTATTTTCATCTTCTTCTCCAGAACCATGAGGCCAAGAAAGCTAAAATTGTGTGTACAGACTCCTTGACTAGTGAGGATTATAAATTGTAGCTTTGATGGTCCTGTGACCCCTAATAAGGGCCACAGGGGCCGGGCCCTTAAAACCTATTTTCATCTTCTTCTCCAGAACCATGAGGTCTAGAAAGCTGAAATTGTGTTTACAGACTCCTTGACTAGTGAGCATTTTGAATTATAGCTTTGATGGCCCTGTGACCCCTAATAAGAGCCACAGGGACCAAGCCCTAAAAACCTATTGTCATCTTCTTCTCCAGAACCACAAGGCCCAGAACGTTGAAACTTTGTGTACAGACTCCTTGACTAGTGAGGATTTTAAACTGAAGCTTTTGTAGCCCTGTGGTGCCTAATAAGGGCCCCAGGGACCACACCCTAAAAACCTATTTTCATCTTTGTTCTGTCAAAAACAGGTAATCCTGGCAATGGTATGGCTTCTTAAGGGGTAAAACACTGCAAAGTAAAGAAAATACCCAAATTAGGAAACTATTACACAATAGCATAATCAAAGATCAAAAGAGTTAAAAACTACCAACAGAAGTCACAAGTACCAATTTTAAGAGATATTTTATGTGTGCTTCCCTAGAAAATTTCGGACAAGGAAAGGTTTTCTGTTGAAAGATTATATTTTAAGGCAGCTTCAATCAATGTCAAGTGTCTACACAAGTATGGCGAAATAAGTCTTCACATAAAGAACACAATGGGCTTACATTGCAAACTAAGTTTACAGTTAAAATATAATCCCAATATCCTGATATGAAATATTTCCATTTCTGTATTGATTACAGGTATCTGAAATCACATCACATATAGTTTAGAATTTGAGAATTTGTGGCCCCTACAAATGGGAAGCCACATTGGCCAGCGCAAAATCACACGGGGTAATCAATCATCCATTTCTCTGAGTAATCAGCCTTTTCTCTTGGCGACAACTGCTTTTCTCTCTCCAAAATCCAATATGGAGGCTAATTCGGACACAAAATCGGCTTCGAAAATACAGTAAGTGATCTTTTTTTTATCAACACGTATGTACTTTATCAAGTAGCGGGAAGGAATATTAACATTTGGGGATAGTTGTCATTTCAATAGGATTTATTTTTCATATTCATAATCGCTGCACAAAGTGAACCAGCTCCCCGCTTCGTGTCAAATTTCACTCAGTTTTCGTACATTAACCACAGTTTGAGGATGTTCATGCATGTCGATGTTTCCATTTAGGTCTTAATGTTATAGAAAACAGCTTAAATTGGATGTATTAGTATTTAGTTGCTTGTAATATACCAAATTCAAAACGCAAAATACAACGCCTTTTCTCTCAATATGACAACGTCTTATTCTCTTTACACTAAATGTCAACATTTAAACAATAGTTTACATGTAGAGGTACAGTAATGCATGTAAATCGTTTTATTATGTGAAGTTGTTCATTTATGATTCTAATTGACATATACTGTTTTGGTTAGGCTTCATAAAATCTATACATTCACATGGTGTTTTATTTTCTTACAGTAAACAGAAAAGAAGCCATCAATGGTTTTCTGTTAGAAGGATGAAAATCCAAAATTAAAAATCAGTAACGGGTTTGATCAGCCTCGTAAAAATAAAAAACTGATACAAAAGAAACAATTTGCAAAAAAATCATTGGCTTTCCAAGATGTAGGTACTATTGACAAAGATTACAACAATATACATGTCTTGAGTGTATACAGCTGCATATCTTAAGTTTGTTCAGTAACCTGCGTTTTTAGTGCAAATATCATGTAATTTGGAATGTCTTTGAGGCATCCCAGAATTGCGAAAACGAAACGGATAATGTTAAAATTTGAGTCAATAAGTTAATATTCAGTTAGCGTTAACATATTCGTATGCCATACCTAAAAGATAACCGTAACTAATTGGCAGGGCATTGAAATGACCAGGGTCAAAATTTCGAAAACACTATTTTGTATTTTTCTCTACAAAATCCTTCATTAGTGATTAACAGTTTTAGAACTAAGTCATATTTGTTCCTTCTCATTAATGCAATGTAACTGTACTGATTTCTATATGGATTATTTAAATCGAAATTCAAGAAAATCTGAATTTCACAAGTATGACCCTATCTGTCTATTTAATCATGCCAAATATCTAAATTCAGTACCGGTGACAGGACGATCCCGAAATATGGTTTGGGAATGATTATTTCACTAATGGATAATTGGTTGTCGTTTGTAGGTGCTCCTGGAGTTATTTTATGGACGTCAAAAGGAAACCCAATTTACATGATATTTGCACAAAGTTCCACAAGCAAGTGAACAAACTAAAGGTACGCAGCTGTAGCCAACCTTATGCCCTCAGCTGTTATTCCTTTTGCTAGCACAATTTGTATTACAAAAAACGCAAGTACTGTCGATTGATTGCCTTGTATTTTGACTCATATTTGCAGAGCTACCCTTGTGTCTTATTGGATTGTCCTCTAATGGACGCATGTCTAATTCATCAATTAGGTATCTAGATTGGAAATTACATATACATTTCAAAGTGTATCTGAGTGGTTTAAGAAAACGATTTAACAAGACCATGTCCTTGGAAATACTTTAAATCGTAGAAGTTGAAATTGGAATATTACAGAGGTCACAAAAACCATAGGCCTATTCGTCCAATTAAAATATCACTGCAGTACATATTTACATTGATCTGATTTATATTAAATTTGTTCTGTATTCTCTCAGTTTAAGACATCATGCACCTTTCTTTAAAGGGAACAGCTTGTAAATACGTAAAAAATCTTTTTACATGCATCACTGTTCTTCTTCATGTAAAATATTGTTTGAATGTTGACATTTAGTGTAGAGAGAATAAGACGTTGTCATATTGAGAGAAAAGGCGTTGTATTTTGCGTTTTGAATTTGGGATATTACAAGCAACTAAAAACTAATACATCCAATTTAAGCTGTTTTCTATAACATTAAGACCTAAATGGAAACATCGACATGCATGAACAGTCTCAAAATGTGGTTAATGTACGAGAACTGAGTGAAATTTGACACGAAGCGGGGAGCTGGTTCACCTTGTGCAGCGATTATGAATATGAAAAATAAATCCTATTGAAATGACAACTATCCCCAAATGTTAATATTCCTTCCCGCTACTTGATAAAGTATACGTGTTGATAAAAATAGGTCACTTACTGTATTTTCGAAGCCGATTTTGTGTCCGAATTAGCCTCCATATTGGATTTTGGAGAGAGAAAAGCAGTTGTCGCCAAGAGAAAAGGCTGATTACTCGGAGAAATGGATGATTGATTACCCCGTGTGAAAATTAAATATGAAGCCTGATGAGCTACAGAGCCAATGGCTCTATTTTTTGTATTGGTAAGACGTGAGCAAAACGATCTTGATAGAGGAAGAAATCATTTTGTAGCTACAGGGTGGTTTAACGGAGATGTTTTCAATCACCGACTTCTACCAAGCCTCTGTTTAAATATTCTCTGTGTACAAAGCACTTGGTAGCCAAGCAATGCATATGGCTCTTTCTCCATGAAGACGTCATGAAGAAATATATGTTTTCATACATTTAACATACATTGACACAATCAAAAGATTCGTCCATGAATGAATTGATATATATCAACGTATTAAATTGCTAGTACCTCAATTAGTCATATCAAACATGTGTACAAACAAATGAAAAAATATCAAAACTGAATTTAACCAAAGAAAGTACTTAGATTTTTGAAACAGATAGACATTAAGATTGCAGGAAGGTTTTGTTGAGGCCATGCACTAAGAATAAATATGCCTGCTTATTGAAAATAGATCAAAATGTTATATAATATAAAAAAAAAAAATGAAAAGTAGAACAAATTTGAATAAAGACTAGACTATGACAACGAGGTGCAAATTGAAAAAGTAAAGCTTTCAGAATTTATCAGAAACTGACAAAAACAATTCGGGATCAAAGTAACGCTGTCGTGAGAAGACCACATTTAGTTCACACAAAGATACATAATGCATGAACCAAGACATGCACAAGTCACAAGATATTTACAGAGATTTTCAATTCGTATGTAGTGTCAATTAGGTTCCTTCTCACCCAAATTTGCCATTTGAATATTATTTTAATTTTGTGAATTCTAATTAATGTCACATGCATTAAATGACCTTCCCTTAAAATCCTTTATGTAATTCTGACATGTTATTTTAAGTTGTGAACATGTAAACTTCATTTTCGTTCATGATTTGTCAAAACTGTTTTCAGAATTATTTTTCAAGAACCCAAATGGTAAAAAGAAATGGTATATTCGTTTCCGCCCTATTTCTTCTTTTCAACCGGTATGTAATACTGAGGGATAAAGTCATCGCCTATCTGTCTGTCTGTCAATCCATTTGTCCAATCCTTCCGTCATTTTTGATTGCGGAACTCAAATACTGTAAGACGTACCTCAATGAAACTTGGTATGTGCATTGGTCTTAATTTGTAGATGGGCTATTTGGAAATTTCAACCTGTAATATTTAGTTTCAGCAGGTCCATGACATGACTCAAACAATCAAAGACTTCGCTCCATGAAACATGATGTTTGGACCAATGAAAGTATGTAAATATGACTTTTGGATTTTCATCTTCTTAAAAAAATAATCTTGGGGGTTTCAATGGTAACGTTTCTAAGAATTACGTTTCACGGAAGATCTATAAAACAGCAGGACCTACAATACTGAAGTGTTGTTTATTTTAGATATGCCTTTAAAGGTTTGTGTATTTTTAGCTCATTTGGCCTGTAAGGCCGGATGGGCTTATGGCATGGCATGGTGTCCGGCGTCCGTCCGTAAACTTTGTGGAATTTCGACTCCTTCTCCATAACCATAAGGCCTAGAAAGCTGAAACTTTGTGTACAGACTCCTTGACTAGTGAAGATTATAAATTGTAGCTTTGGTGGACCTGTGGCCCCTAATAAGGGCGACATATGCCACGCCCTAAAAACCTACTTTCATCTTCATCTCCAGAACCATGAGGCATTGAAAGCTAAAGGTTTGTGTACAGACTCCTTGGCTATTGAGGATTTTAAATTGTAGCTTTGGTGGCCCTGTGACCCCTAATAAGGGCCACATATGCCACGCCAGGACTGGCTACTTTTTGGTCAGGACTTGTAACTTTTCAAATTTTATTTTAATTTCCCAAAGGAATTGACCAATGAATTTTAAGGACAGGCTAGATTTCCAATCTATTTTATACACTGCTATATACTTAATTTTATGATTGGTGACCCTGTGGCCTCTACAAAGGGGGAATCACATTGGCCACACTCTACATCATAGTTGATGATGAAGCCTGATGAGCTACAGAGCCAATGGCTCTATTTTTATGGGTTTACTGAATTTCTTATTTATTTTGGACTGGTCATTTTGTGATGACTCCTATCATGAAATGAATATACAACTGTACATGTTTGTGAGGACTCATGGATCAAGATAGTTTCTCCGTTATACGTATAATGTGAAATTCATTGTTTGAAATATTATAATTTGACTTTTTGAATTAACACTTCAATCATGTGGCGTCATCGTTCATGCCATGAAACATATACATTGTATTATGATGTTATGAGGTGACTGTGATTAAGTGAGCCAATCAGGAAACTCCGCTCAAAAGGTAAAGCCAATTTATAATGAGTTCCGTTGTAAAGTAAAATATAACAAGACCTTTAGCATTTCTGTCAAATACCATCTGCTTTAGAAATGATTATATACATGGGGCTTCAATTGTTGTTACACTGTACATGAATTAATACACTTCATTTGAATAGAACATTGGCATTCCAACATGAAACCTTAGCAATCCTCTATTGCCAGGACGGAAGAACTAAAACATCGATAACATACTATTGATTTGCCAAATGAAAGAATCTGGTTGATTCAGGGTTTTATTGTACTGAAGAGGGTTTCTTTAAGCTAAGGAGATGGCATACGCAGTACATTCTTTTAGTTAATAGGGGTGATCTAGGAAATATGAATATAGCATTAACCCTGCAGGAAGCAAATATGACCCAGCAGTTGAATTAAGTATTCTCCTCCTCCGCTGTTAACGAAGGTAGGCACGAAATATTAAATTGTCCAGAATTTGATGTTGAGTACCTGATATTTGAATATTAAAATTCGATTTTGGCGGGTTGTTTTCTTTAAATCATGCAAAATAAGGTTGAAAAGCCAAATATCACATAATTTTTTTTTTAATTCTGTGTACCATGACTAAAAGGCTATAGATATTTAAGAAATATAATGAATAAGTCATATACAATTTGCGTCCGGATCAGGAAGCACATGGTAGGGATGAATGAGAAAAACTACTTAAGAAATATTCATTTCACTATAAACGGGGGGACGGGGTTCGACTTTACATTGTCACACCAACGCGTAGCATTCTTTCATAAGTCCGAAAGTTTGGTAAAATAGTTTCTGGTGTTTGTAGACAGATGAAACTTTTGAGTTGACGCGAATCTTGTTTTTATAGCATTTAAAATGACATTTTGAACATAATGATACAAAACAAAACGAAATTTAGATCACTTTATCACTGCATAAAGTATTTTCGAAAGCCAAGACAAAGTCCTTATGTCAATGTTTTTCTAAGTTATGAGAATAACATTCCATTCTTTGCCCTTCTGGGAAAAAGGCTTAATGCCCTTGGCTTGAAACTGACGTGGGCGGAAACCAAAAAACAAATAAGATTTTTCTAGGCCTGGTTATGTAAACTCCTTATTTATCAAAATCATTACGAAGCGATTCTAAATTTGTATTGTCACAATTTCTTATTGTAACGTTAAGCGTTGTGTGGATAACATGTATCATCTGAACATTATATTGTATACAATGTAGGGGATATTCAGAATTTTTTTTTAGAGGTAACCTGTGTATGTTAATAACATACCAATTGATTACAAATGAACATGAACAGTTCCTATGGGCGACTTATCACTGGGAAATACACTGTCAAAAGTGAAAATTTAAGTTTTGATTTGTTTAAATTTCCTCCATAAATCCTCACACAATCTGCAATGTATGGTGGCATGCTCCTTATCAACTGTCAAATCACGAATTAGGGCAGTGTGTCCCACTCTTTTGCTGCGTCAAGGCCAGTTCTTCAAGTGTTGTCTGTTAATGTTGACGTCGACAAGTTATTTCTTATATATCTACTTATCAGTAAACTGTTCATCACCGTATTGTATGGTAAGTGTATCGGGTCATATTTAACAGGAAGTGAAATGATTTTTGTAGACAATGTACTATCAACTATAATTGACAAAAATATTTTCTGACGATGACGGTTAATTCTAAGTAAGATGAGAAGTTAAGGAAAAAATTGGAGGACTCATCTTCACCAAATTGATATGAGAGAATTTGATAACTAGTATTATTAATAAATGAACATTTTGAATGGTAATATAAGATATTATAACTAATAATAACAATTATGACAATGTTATCAATTGTTAGATTGAATTGTATTACAGTACAACACAGATATAACTAACTCCAAGGGACCAACGGATTTAGTTTGCTATATCCGGCGTTCGCTATTCGCGTTTGGTCGCCATCTTGGATCATATCCCATCATATCCACATGTATAACCACAAAAAGTGTAACTAAAGAAGATTTGTCATGTGGAGATATCACAAAATTATACCAACAGTTGTTATTGTAAATAAATGCTAGCTTAAAAAGTGTGGCATAGAAAACGTTCATTTCATAAAACAGGAACATAATAAGCCACATGAAACTCCACGCGGTTAAGATCAATGAATTATATGTATCACATACAGACATTAGTATGGTGAGAAATGAGATCAATATTCATAGTGCAGGTACCCTCTGACATAGATTTGTACGTGTTTTATAACTGCATCATGATGGCATTTGTGTCACGTATCCATTTAACTTCCATCAGATCAAAGGCTAAAGTAACGATTTGTGCGGATGGCTTCCCAGCTTCGTTGCTGACTTCAATTGACACAAACCTCATGGAGCAGAATTCAAAGATATCTGATCTTAGGTACATGTGTATTAAACTGGCGATTGCAGGTTTTCTTTGGAAATTTTAATTCCTCAAATTTTTTCTCCAATTTTTAGGTTATACTAAATGAATTATCAATGGTTAAACATCTCATTTACACTACGTCCGTAGTCGTAGTAGAAATCAGGTATATAGTAAACACTCTTGGGGCTGGCGCATATTAGTCATTTTGGATTGTGGAAAAGATCAAAGTAGCTAAACAGATCACTTTACGTTCGTTTTGCAAATATTATAATTGATTTAAAACTTTGTATTATTAAATTGTTTATATGTGATCAGTCTTTGTACATAAAAGTTGTGCTACTGTCCTTTTAATAGGGTTGATTCTCCTGTAAAACAACACGTTAAAGGGGCAGTAGCACGTTTTAGGGAAAATATAAGGTGATATCAGGAAATTGAAAATAAATGGTTCCAACTAAAAGCCAATGTTATTAAACTAAAGGTAGCAGTAATAAATCAAAATAAAATGTAAAGTTCAGCCGTGTGAATCCTTTTTCGTAAACAAAATTACTAAAACGTGTTCACACAAAAACGGCGGCCAATGGACTTTATGTGAATCTTTATTATTTGTTCTCTGACTACGGATGATTGGTTTATGTTATGGGATTTTTGACGCTAACAAAGTAATACATTTAGCAATAACTTACAATTATCAGTGAACAATTGAAAATATAAAATTTTCAAAAAACGCTCCACTGTCCCCTTAATATGTATCTATTCTGAGCTGGTGATTAACATGTAGCAGAATTATTGCAATTGAATACAAACTCTGATCTGTGTAGCATGTGAGGCATAGGATATGTCTTCATTGTTTCCATTTTCAAAGATCAACTTTCAAGTTATTAATTTGCAAACTCTATATAAGATGATTAAGACGAGAGGCACCCTATTAGATTTATGGCAAAACTATATATAAGAGTAAGATTGATATTCTTTGTGAACATTAAATTATTGGGAATGGTTACGTTTTGGTTTTCTTCTGAAGGACTACACGTTAATATGTACATCTGTTTTGAGCAGCTCATGGATACATAGCAGCATTGTTCAAACTTTAACTGAAGTTAACTAGTTTGAGCAGTATGGATATTCAAATCATGACTATGAAAAAAAGACAAATGGTCGGCATTAACTGTAGTGATGTAAATGATGGATTAGTGTTACATTTATGGATTGAATCTTTTATATTCCAAAACAAAAGCTTCTTTCCATAATTTTGTAATATTTAACAATAAGGATGAACTATCTGCAACATGTTACTTCTATCTGTTGAACGACTGAAGATGGTTTGATTTGAGAAGGTCAACTTTGAAAACATTGTTCTTTGTCATCTGAATTCTGAAGATTATCTTCTAACTCATCACAAAGAGGTATGAGACGATGCATAAATTAGAAACACTAAAACTTAAGGCCCATTCTCTTAAAATATACTGGACACAAATCCAGTATCGCCTTTGAGGAATTTTACTATTCACTTTGACAAATAAAGATATATCATTTCATATACTTTATGAAGACATCACAACATTTTGAACAGACATTTTGAAAAATCATGTCCTATGGTCATGATAACGAATGCAAATTGCACTGGAAACTGGTAACCCCTATTTTTTAGAAAAATTTGGTTACCGGCACAACTTGGTGTCAAATCGCAAATCATCATCAATATTGGGTATGCATATGCTTGACATCGACGCTGCATGTCATGAATCAATGTGTGATATTTTGTTTTGAGGAATATTGGTCAGTTCCTGGAGAAGCACATTTTCAATTCATTGAGAGTCTATGAAGGTGTGAGCTCTGAACCTGGAGTTGGTCCCGGACGATTGTTTCGTGTTGCAGATAGGCATTGACGATACGAGCACGGTAGGAGCGCACATTGTCGTCAATCAGATCAACATTTTGACCCATAGCATCCACAGTCGGCCTGACAATTAGATGGTGGATAGTGTCCCTACAGCGCTGATCGGTAATAGTGTCGCTGAAAACATCAAGTCTGTGCAACAACCATGGCAACTGCCTCACTAAACCATCAAGGAACCTCTTCCAAACCTGTCATGTTCCAGTAAAGTACAGTTGGCAGAACGTTATTCCTGTTAACCCCAAAGCCGTCAAGGCAAGACCATGACTCGTCCGTGATGAGACATTGCACAAGTGAATGAGTTTAAGATCATTGAACTTTGAATTGTCTGTGTCTTGGAAGAAAATGTGACGGTACAACTGAGCGCCGTGCATGAAAACCCATTCAGTGTAGACGGTTACGAACAAGTTGAG
This sequence comes from Steromphala cineraria, assembly GCA_916613615.1. Classification (NCBI taxonomy): domain Eukaryota; kingdom Metazoa; phylum Mollusca; class Gastropoda; order Trochida; family Trochidae; genus Steromphala; species Steromphala cineraria. The sequence continues at coordinate 54,871,539 of OU744734.1, read as the reverse complement.
AAGTGACATGGACCCCTCCCCACTTGCTAGTCGGAAGGCCCTATTCTGTATAACAGCATCAAATAAGAGCCTTCTTGTAAGAACACCGAGATATCGATAATGTCGCACCGTTCTGGTACGTAGTCTCCAACCTCAAGGGACTCTTTTGGCGTTATCGGTTAGCTGGTATCGTGTCAATAACCTGAAAAAGAAAGCATTGCAACACACCCATGATGCTGCCGACCCCACTCAGCGGTTTGCATCAGCAGATCTTTGAGACATATTTGTTATTTTCAAGAGTTAACAATCCGACCTGTGCTTGTTAGATATCAACACAATGCTTTTGGACAATGAGTTCCACTTCATGATTTGGCAGTTTCATGAAGAATCATGCTTTCGTATCATGACAAGCAAGCTGTTTACATGCATTGACCTGTAGCATATGAACCAACTTCCAATCCTAGGTGGTTCATTTGATTTCCTTTTTCTCATTCAATTTAACGACCCGTTTATCTTGTTGTCCCTAACCTCAAGTATATAAATAACAATAATATCTCTTTGCAAAACAAAACAAAATAAAATCACATGTCGAGACAATCTAAATAAATTTAGATCAACAGATCTTTTATTTTGTCATACTGTTGATCTAACATTGACCAGTGTGAGAGGTCGTCCCGGTGACCTTTCGTATGCAAATAAGGAATTCGCGATTTGATCAATCAAATTCGACGTTACAAACAGTTCATAGTCGCTATTTCAAAGAATGAACGGAAGAAATATATGATGGCTAATGGCCTGTTCTCAATAACAGTGTGCATTGTGAAAAATAAATCTTGTTTTCGATACTGATAAGAAAAATATCAATAGGTTGATTTTATTTTGGTTGTATGAAATATTTTTAGTTTTATGATTGACAAAAATCACTATTTTAAACATTATTTGGATGACAATCAAATAAATTAGTATAAACGAGTTTGATAAAAAAGGAGTTACCTCCCCTTGCATATGGATTTTCGCAAATATTGACATTTATCAAGCTCTAACTTTGTGATTATTATTCGCCACGTTAGTATCTGTGCGACGTGCAATTATCATTTGTCATCGACAACTAGCAAATACGCTAAATCATTTCAAAATGAAAAAATCTAATCTATTAATACATCCAAGCAATCCGCTCCGAATGACAAAGCTCCGAACATCATCCATTTCAAAAGATGCGCTGCTGAGTTTTTTAACTTCCAGCGAGCTAGGGCAAGTTTTCTGATTGGCCGAAGGGCTGATGTCAGAGGTCACCGGGACGACCTGCCTTACGGGCCAATGTTAGATCAACAGTATGACACAATATAAAATCTGTTGATCTAAATTTATTTAGATTGATGTCGAGAGTGATTAATTCAGTCAATTTTATCTTAACCTATCCAAATTTTCACATCTTAATCAAAGAAACGTTTTGCATTATGCATAAAAGAGGGCAAGGAACGAATAATTTTGGTCAGATGTTGGTTTTATATAAGACGTTTCTACGATTGAGACATATGCAACAGGAATATTTAGTTCATGATAGTTATCAGAAAACCCGTACACTGAAATATCTTTGCACATTATCAATGTCACGTATTCACCCTTGTATGATTTCACTTGTCAATGTTTGACTTGATCTAGATAATTACTTCCTTGTTTTTCTATGTGTTGCTGCATGGATTGGTTGATTCTCTTCTGTTAAACGTCACCACAGGTGTAGTTTTTTGTTGTTGTTTGTTTGTATGTTATTGGTTCCCAAGAGTTACACAGCATATAAGAAGTATATTATACATGAACTATTTCAAGTTTTACAATACATGATATGAACTTAAAAGGTTAAAGCCATAATATCATTTCTTGAATATTGGGATTAGTGATTTCCATTTCCAGGTGTTGTTTTATTGTTTGTTTATAATGAACACTAAGATTTTATTTTGCGATCTGTATCGAAAGACAGACATTTTTCCTCAGCTGTCGTGTCAGTTTTGGAAAACGATTATAAAATCGAAATTTATAGATAGTAAATTTCACGTTGCTGCCTTTTATATAACTTAAACATTCTGCAAATGAAAATTGCCGATTTTTTCAGTGTCAGCACTTTCTTGGCATAAACAGTTATTTGACATGTAACGTGAGTATTCGAGAGAATGTCAATCTATATCAGCATATATGTTTCGTACAAAGGTCAAATAAAATGTAAAAAAAACCCGGAGTTTCTCTTAAAACTGTCATTGTTTAGCAGGCCAATATTCCTGTCATTTTAAAACGTTGCATATGTCATCCAAATATACATACCAGACATACAATAAATGTTTCATACAATTCAGCTTAGAAATAACGGGTTTGGCTAAGAGGTAAAATCAAACATACTAGTTTCTTCAATCAGTAGAAGTGTGAAAGTTCTCCGTTAACAAGAGAACCAAGGAAGAAACAGTTCAAGTCATTTATCATATTATCATTTTAGATAGGTTAGGACGTGCGTTGCTTGGTTGACAGCAATTAATTGTAACAAATGATTCATATTTGATTTTCTCAATTTAATTTCTATATTCGGCATACAGGCCATAGGCCCACGTACCAGATACATATAATATCAAACATGTTTAATACATAATTATTCTCGAGTGAATTTATCTATCTATAACAAAAAAGTTTTCTATCAACATATCAAAGCGCAAAAAACTGTTCATATTAGGTTAAGTATGATGATACTTTTGTATATAATTTAATCTGAGATGCGAATATAATTGACATTTCAGAAGGAATTGATATTCGTCGTTTATAAAACTGAAAGCACTAAATGTACATACACTGTATCTTTTCATACTATTCAGTGCCACATCATCTGCAAATATTAAAGGGACAGTAGCACGTTTTTAGGGGGAAGATAAGGTGATGTCAGGAATATGAAAATTAATGGTTCCAATAATAAGACAATGTATTTAAACTAAATGGAGCAGTAATAATTCAAATATATAATGTAATGGTTAGCCATGCGATTCCTTTTTCTTACACAAAATGAATTAAATGTGTTTACACAAAATGGCCACCAATGGATTTGATGTGAATCTTCATACTTTGGCCTCTGACTTTGGATGATTGGTATGTGTAATGAGATTTTTGACATTGTCAAAATAATACATTTAGCAATATCTTACAATTTTCAGTGAAAATTTGAAAATATAAAATTATCAAAAAACGTGTACTGCCCCTTTAAGGGAGGTTAATCAATGCGTATAAACCAATCTTCTCTATCCCCATAGCGAGATTATATTTAGATAATATTCAACTGATAACAGTGATTTATATTTGACAATCAATATACCATATGACAGGCATAATGCAATTAATCTGCACATTTAATTGGTAAATGTATAAAGATTAATCAATATGGCCATTTCAATAGTTTTATATGCGTGACGGTAGAACATCAACGATTTATCTTTTTGCCTGATTATCCAAAAGTGCAAGGGGCGGTTATGATCTACATGCCATGAAGGATAATTACAGAATTATAATCGAATTTTATCTGGGTGAAAATGTTATCATAATTTCATTTATCCTGTTACGTTTATCGATGCACCCATAAAACCTAACTAAAATACATTATTTTCAAAAGTGCATGAAATATAGACTATCCTCTTTATAATATAATTAGGACTGACAGACGCCATATATATTCAAAGAATAAACAAATCTAAAATCCGAAATATGCTTTTAAAAATCTCAGAAAAGGACAGAATTTGATTTTATATGTAAAACTTTCAATTTTTGAAGACAGCTGTCAAATAAATATTCCAGGGGAATAGAAAAGCATCTCCCTTGAACTATGACTGATTACTCAGAGATGCTATGGACAAATTGTGTCTTCGTGTAATGGGAAATACAGAATGAAAATTGATTTTTATCACAATTTTTATAGCTTGAAAGCGAGGGGACAAATATTATGCATAATAAAAGTGAGAAAAGTCGGGACATTTTTAAAATCGTAAGTGTATACAATGTTTATGACTTCTGATTTACTACGGTTACGTTGTTAACTTCTACTTTTTGGTATTGTAATTTCATGCTTGATAAATATCTTATTAAAGATACCCTTAACCCTGTCTTATACCAATATAATATAGGACTGATAGATGTCATAGTGTCACAGTTCTAAAAACAAGAAGTCTCTCCAGTCGTTCAACTCGCGCGATGTCATCACTGTCAGCTGTGTAATAATAATGTTTTTGAAAAATATATTCATTTTGAAAGTCTCTGCATTTTATGCTTCAGGTAAACTAGCATTTTTCAAAATTGTACTTTAAACTTTTAAATTATCAAGTCAGAACTCAATTTCTTAATAATGCTACTTAACATTTGCTGCGATGACAACATATTGTTTTTTAAAAATGTATTTTCACTCATTTTCAGGTCGTTTGTGGTGAATATTTGTGCCGCTGGGTGAATATTCTTGAAACCAAACATGTCACATAACTACAGAAGTAAGATCAGGATTAAGCAACATGTGTGGGAAAGACTGCTGGCATGTTTCAATCCCATATAGCTTGTTGTCTAGATGATGGGATTTTGTTTCTTTATTTAATCATAGCACATTTACTAAAATTACTGATAATGTTCAATTTATCGTTGAAAGTAATGCCTGTAGGTTATCTGAGAAGACATTTTCTTACTTTATCTTTAAACCGTCTTATCGATTGACAAACATGAAAATACTTTATCAATAAAAAATGTGATATGTGGATCTTGTCTAGAAATATGGCATATTGAGCATATCTGTACTTTTCAGTGAAATTAGAACAAAACGCTAAAAATCTGAATTATGTCTTTTTTGATATCTTTGGGAGGAAATAAAAACAATTGATAGGACATGTCAATGTTTTTACTACTGCCACATGAAATTAATGTTAAAGCAAGGGCATAAAAAGAATTTTAAGATATGACAGTTTGAAATGTACTTGAAATTGAGGTAAAACTAGGTGATGAACCGGTATTTACTTTTTAACTTCAAAATTGTAATATTTGCTAAATCAATATCCTTATAGTTTATATACATTGTCATTCTCTCCCCACAGAGGCAGATCAAGTCATGTTGATTTAGCTAAATCAACATGAATTGATCTGTCTCTGTGGGGAGAGAATGATGCATTGTTTGATATAGAAATTTTAAATTCGTGCCTTAAAACGATATATAATTAATCGTCTTCACATTTGGAATGAATTAACTTAATGAAAGAAAGATTCAAACGAAAATGGACGGTTGTATTTTTATTTGATTTAGTCAAGTCAACTCTGCTATGTCATACATGGGTATCTAGAAGCCCTTAAAAGGAACAGATACTAATCATATATTTCGTTTTGTTTTTTACACTTACTTGTTTCTATAAAAGCAATGTCATATTCCGAATCTGATTAGAATAAGTGCCCATTCCTATATTTTTCCTATATCATTTAATTTGCACAACAATGTAAAGAAATAATTTGTTTCAGAAAAAGAATTGCTTAAAAGGTATTTAAGAGGACTATGCATAATTTGCTGTTCACAGTTCGAAAACGAGAATTCAGTTTAAACAAAATGTGGTTTCATATACTGGAAAAGTAATTTTAAGAGACTGTTATTATGATAATGTGATAAAAAATGAGTATTTCGTATTCTGAGAACATCATAGGGCACTCTTAACTATATGAGATAGGAGTAAAACAGAACACAATATCTTTAATGAAAACTCCTTATGCACGTTAAATGAAATATTTCGTGACTTATATATGTCTTGGTTCTTGAATAGTTCACCCATGAAAGTCAAAAGGTGTCTCGGGACATTTTTGCTTTTACCCCAAATTGTGATTGTCGTTTAGTGATTCATCCCTTAAATTTTGCATTTTTAATTTACATTCAGATGTCACGGTCTAAAAGAAATTCGGATTATTTTATTCATGTTTATATCAACATAAGAAAAATTTATTAAATAAACATTTGTGTATATCAGCCTCATCTGTTTTAATAAAGGGGACACATTTATTCTTTGAGTATGACTTCAACAGAACATCTAGTTTTCGGATAAAAAAATCTTTTTATGTATCTTTCATGAAAATCTAAGAACTTTTCATCGTATTATATTCAAATGTCTTAAAAATTTCAGATACAAGCAATTGTGATAGTTAAAGTATGTATATCCATATTATTGCCTTCATAATTTCTCATGAGCTTAACTTCTTGATTACCAATAAAAGGTCTCAACCTAATACCTAATCATCAAAAAGGAATGAGATATTGCTTGAATGCAAATATCATAAAACAATTCATTACCAGCTCCATAACATATAGCTGCCAAAATTCATACCCTTTATTGATACAAAATAAGACTGAGCGACGACATAAATAGATCATTCAAAGTCACAAAGCTCAAAGTTTATTAATATTTCAGTCAAGTTTACCAAATTCATTCATGTTGTTTAATAAAGCAGCTTATATGTTTTGATAGATTGTCATTTTTCTTTCTTTTGAAGTTTTAAAGTCATTCCATGAACCTGTTACAAACACGAATGCAATACGTCCAACAGACATACTTCATTGAACTAATTAACTTCTGTATAATAATAAATGTGTCCCTGGACCCTACAAACATGCAATCTAACATGGTTTTACATCAGAGATGACGCATTCCGTAATTTGATTCCTTGATTGCCTTTGTGTTGTTTTGTTTTCGAGATAGGTGTCAGAGTACATTCTTAAAAGGAACATACATGTATCATTAATATTTAATGCCTCACTTCAAAATAACTCCCTTTCAAATTAACTAAGGTGAGGGAAACATGCAAGAAACGTTATTTCATACCAACCATTACGCCCGGCATTGATTTGTATAAAATGTTGTTATGTTGTAATATGTTTCGGCCACAATTCGGAGTGTTTAAAAGTACTTAAATCAATTCCACATTGACTTTCTCAAACAAGATTTTATGTCAAAACGTTTTGTAACAAATTACTTTTAGATTCAACATTACGTACCTTGAAAACGTCTCTCTAAGAGGTCAGTCCTTAAAATTCATTTCCCAATAACATTTTACATAACACCAAGAATGTTTTATTTTCGTGTTCAATTATTTTTATTTGTTTTTGAATACTTTGTGAAAATACAAAGTACACGTTTAAAGGTCAGCGGCACGTGTAGGAATAGCACGATCTCGCAAAAAAGGAATTATATGATACCAACTGCAAAACTGTAACAAATCAAAATCATCGAATCATCGGGTTGCATAATAAGATGTTTTGCCCTACGAAGATAATGTGGCATTAATTAATGTCTAGCAAGGGAAAAAAATACAATTTGAGAAAAAAAAACCGTGCCATTCCCCCCTTAAAGGGGCAGTAGCGCGATTTAAAGAAATAATTATATTTTTAAATGTTCACTGATAATAGTATGTTAATGCTAAATGTATTTTTTCGATAAATCCCATAACAAAAATCAATCATCCATAGTCAGAGAACAAAGTATGAAGATTCACATAAAATCCATTTGCTGCCATTTTGTGTGAACACCTTTAATTCAGTTTGTGTTAGAAAAAGATATCGCATGGCTAAACTTTACATTATATATTTGAATTATTACTGCTTAATCTAGTTTAAATGCATTGTCATTCAATTGGATCCCTTCATGTTCCTGACATCAGCTTATATGCCCCCTAAAAACGTGATACTGCCCCTTTAAAGGGGCAGTAGCACGTTTTTTGATAATTTTATATTTTAAAAAATGCACTTATAATTGTAAGTAAATGCCTTATGTATTATATTGACAGTGTCAACAATCACATTACACAAGCCAATCACACATAGTCAGAGGACAAAGTATGAGGATTTACATAAATTCCATTGGCGGCCATTTTTTTGTGAACACCTTTAATTCATTTTTGTAAGAAAAAGGAATCGCATGGCTGAACCTTACGTTATATATTTGAATTATTACTGCTCCATTTAGTTTAAATGCATTGTCTTTCATTTGGAACCATTTATTTTCATTTTCCTGACATCACCTTATATTCCCCCTAAAATCGTGCTACTGCCCCTTTAAGGCACGTAAGAAGAAAAGAGCTCTTATAATTAGTAAGATGTGTTACTTGTTTTAAATATCAAAAATTGTCGATGAATCCGTACATATGTTATAGTATTTAAAGTTCGTTTGACAAATTGTTTCATGTTATGACAAATTGTGAAGAACATTGTTATTGTTACTACGCGTCCTTGTAACACGTCTGCTAAGGGCGACATTCCGAAAATCAAGTGTTAAAGGGGCAGAAGCACGTTTTTTCTAAAAAATATATTTTAAGTTTTCACTGATACTTGTACGTTAATGCTTAATATATTAGTTTGAGAGTGTCAAAAATTACACAAACCAATCATCCATAGTCAGAGAACAAATCATATTCAGATTCACATAAAGTCATTTACCGACCATTTTTGTGTGAACACCTTTTATTCCTTTCGTGTAAGAAAAAGGAATCGCGTGGTTGAACTTTAAATTATAATTTGTATTTATTACTGCTTCATTGTCTTTCAACTGGGACAATTTATCTCCATGTTCCTGACATCACCTTATATTCCCCTTAATCGTTCCACTGCCCCTTTAACAGTTGCAAGACAACCTTGTTTCATCATTGCAAAGTTTATAATTTCTAAACGTTTGGTGAAGGTACGCGAATTAATTTCCATCGGAACGTTTAATAGATGTTAACTCAAAAAAGTATCAGTGTCATCATGTATCATTACATTTCACTTGCTTACTAATATTGAACTTAACGATGCACGTAAGATACTCTACCGTAGGTAAACAATATGACAACATATATTGTTTATGACATGACATATATTGTCATATCGGGGGAAATATGCATAGCACAATAATATTTCAGGCTGTTATTGCGGAATGCAAATAAAGAATAAAAGTAGGCATTCTGCTGAATTATGCATTCTTTGACCTTGTGATCAATAAGGATGTTATGGCCTTGTTCTTTATTCAAAGTGACTATGATTTCATTTAATCACCATGTTTAATCAATTATCGTCAATTTCAATAATCTTTCTCACTTTAGTGTCTGCATTAAATGGTATTTGCATTGCAATGAGTCACAAAGTTATTCAAATATTAGATACCCATTATAGTTGTAAATCGAATGCTATGGATTTTTAAAAAATGAATAATGTTACAAAATGATAATTACAAATGATACAAAAAGAAATATTGGAATGTCAAACAAACATTATTGTGAGTATAAAAACTTTAAAATGGAGATCAGGCAGCTCAAAGAATCCATGTGGCGACTACACGTGTACCTCTTCAATCCATATAATGATATTATCAGATGAATGTTTATGAACCTAGAGGCACATGTGGGAGTATTTCTACATGATCTGTTCAATATCAGTGCTTTATCTAATTAATGTGACCAGGTTCACACGGTTATAAAGGTTCGGTACAGAGGCACTTTGGTCGGTGCACAGCGCAGATTAACTGATATAAATATAGTGAAGGATAATCTCATCAATTATTGAGATTAAACATAAGTTTGAAGGATTGGGGTATTTCATTAAACGTTGAATTAAAGTTTCAAACATAGATTTTGTCTTGATGGGTTGTGTACACGATAGTGTGAGCTATGCGAATACAAGCCAATTACCTCAATACAGAAGGAATGGTAGCACGACTTTTGAGAGGTTTAAAGATCCATTCTAAGTAGCATTTTCAATTGAGTATTATAATCAAGGGTTTGGAATTTCGGTAACGATATTCCTGATGACAAACTCCAAGAAGGGAATCGGAGAATTCAGCCCGATGATGCTAAATTTAAACGATGGTTGGTAATCAAAATATTAAGTCTTTCAGGCGAAACTTTATACAAAAGAGATCGAATATCTTGCTTTCATTATAATCACAAAAAATATAAGCTGTTTTAGAAATAACGTAGTGGTCCATTTAACAATAATATAAGCTACATTTCGAAAATTAACGAATAAGATAAAATGATCGAAACCGAAAACATACGAGGTAGAATTTATTAGCTTTTAATGTGGCCATGTCACGTGCGGAACATTGTTTGCCATCACTGGATCAATACCAGGAAATAGTGGTCATTCACGTGACATTTCGCACGTTCACAGTAGTAGGGGGCTTCTAACATCGATAACTTAGGACATGTACATCGCACAGTTTACCATTAACTACATGTACATGATTACCTTCCCGAATGCAAGAATTACCACATCAACCTTAAACCACATTCCTCAACGCAAGATCAGAGGGTGTTGTACATTAATTGTTATATTTTCGTGGTTCCCATTTCCAAACGACGTTGCTGTTTCATTTGATAACACAACTCAAGGGGGTGTAATTTCAGTACAAATATTGAATCACCTTTCAAACATATGAAACAACCCCACTCTTCCATGACATTTTAAAATCCTCGAATTTCATTGGTTTATTTCTATGGTCGAACCTCCGTTCGGCCACAATTTTTCTGACGGGCAATTTACCGCACTTAAAACGAACTTCATGACACGAGTTGACATGCATGCATACAGTCACCGTACGCTTTGGGAGTATCTTCGTCTGAATACTAACTAAAAGCCTTTTATCAATTTACTACCCGTACTTTTATAAAGTACATGTTGAGTTTGATTCGCATCAATATCAGGCATGTTTATGTCCATGAAATAGTGTAATTTTAACGAAAGGCTGAATGTAGATCAAGAAGCTACCACAACCGGGTTTGGTTCATAGGACAAGACATTATGACGTCACGGACGTTACGCGGTAGGAAAAATATGACATTAACAACGTTTAAAAACTCGGCATGGTAGAATGGAGATAAACCTACTGTGTTTTTTAATTTTCGTGGTCTAACGTAGATTCGATACCTGATGATGTCATCCGGAGCCGAACGCATTATCGTGAGGCATTGAATGTAACATCAACGGTATTGAAAAACACAGTAGGTTTATCTCCTAATTTTACAAAAAAAAATTTCACTTTCTGTTTTTTGTTGTCGGGTCATAAAATCCATTTGTCTTTAACTTTCCCTTGCGCGTTATCAAAGGGAAATATCTAATGACTTTCTACTCATGCTCTGAATCACTCACCTTTGTATCGATATTTGTAATGAACTGTTAACTTCTCTTGATAGTAAATCATCAAACTTCAAAGCATTTCCTTTAAAAGCATATAACACATTCACCCCCTTGGTGTGGTTAATTTCAATAAAATTCATGTTTCACTTGGTTTTATTTCAAATGTATTATTCTCCATTATATTCCCGTTAATGATTCGGATTCAAACAACACCATCAAATAAAACCGTAAACGCATTTGAATATCATAAATGAAATAACCATTTTATTAAACAATAAAATCATGGAATTTGACATTATGTATTGCAGGAATGATATATGTTAACATGTTGGAAGCTTTAATGAGGAAAAGTGCAAATAGTGAAAAATGAGGTTATCAAGTTTGAATGAAGAGAAATGATTTTCTTGAGTGTTTAAGACTTTAAAACGACGAGTTCGCGTGTTACAGGCGAAGGAAAGTCTTCAATAGACATTAGCAACAAATAATGCATGAGAACTTAACGAAACATTACTGAGAAAATTTGAGTTTAGAATTTTATGCATATTATGTATGTTAGAAATGTTTTCATGATGTCACCGTGTTGTAACAGCTTTGATGAAGACAATAGTTGTACAAAGTGTTATCGTTATGTACAGAGACCACCATATTAATATAATCGATATCATTTCCAGTTGTGATACAAAGAGCTTCGAAGGGTTTAGATGTATCTGCCATTGTACAGTGATACATAATGGTTAAAATGTTGGATTGCCATATATAAAGGTTTTGTGTGAAAACGACATTAACACGAAACGCATGATTACAATTGTTAAAGTTTGCAAATGTTATCACTTGTAATCTGCATCTCGACATTTCCAATGATCCAAACAACAGAATTCTTCTGCAGGAAAAACGACCTTGTAACTTTACCATAAGCACACGTTTTGTAAAGATGTAGTACCAATGTCTTACATTTTGTACATAAGGATATAAAACCTGATATTTCATGTCTGTGCAAATAGTCTGAAAGCATGTGTAAAGAAACGTTACTTTACAACCAACTAGAAGCAGCGCCTGCTGAAAATTCATTTAAATAAGTGCCATTTGTAAACCTGTGTTAAAGACATTCCCAAAATATGAGTTTACTGTAGAGCAAATCGTGTCATTTGCACACATTAAGTCGAAATGTATGGTTATTATACTATGCAAACACCATCACGTGACAGGTTTGCAGTAGTTCAATATACATCAAAATGAAGATGAAAGGAGTAAAGAACTCTGACAACCATTGTACAGACGGGTATGAACGTTCAAATTTACCCGTGTTTGAGGGCGATGGTTATAAATAATGTAGAAGTCAAGCACGATACGATTCCATTCTAGTAGAAACTCATGGAAAACACATGAAACCCCTCTGTGTTTACAACGGCCTATAATAGTGACGTCATGGATAGTTGTATTGACGCCTGAAAAAACAAAGGGGTTTGCACTACAGCTTCCATTGCTTGGTGAAAGTAATTGCGTAAATGTATACAAAATATGAATTGCCTTTGATGTCCATTTCAATTTCAAAATGCATTTTGCGGCCAATTTCTTTTTAAACAATTATTTGAATAATGCAATATTCTCATGTTTTTTTACATATACACCAAAACAATATGCAACCATACCTTGTCTTTACAAAAATCATTACAGAAAGACATTTAGTCAAGGCATGAGGAGTCCTTTCCTCAATGGTAGCCAAAAGCAAATTGCATTTAATCAGTTTTCAGGACGCTATTATCCAACTTTGAACATATTTCTTATACATTTGTCACAAAAACATATTGCGCAACCTTTTGTTTTGCTTAAATAAATAGATAAATAAATAAGTGCATAAGAATATAAGTAAAAGAATAAGGTCAATGATTTATTCTTTACAGAGGTTCAGATGACTGTTACAACATAGAAGAGAGTGTATTTCTAACATGCATATTTTGCTGTACGTATAAGTGCATACTCAATTCAACCAGGAAATGGACCAATAAGTGAAAAGCCGTAAAAGCCAAGCCATAAGGAACCAAGTGAAATAGTTTTTTAACATTTAATCATTGTCCTAAACTATTGACCGCATATATTATATAGAATTTGCACTTGATTCCAAAGTAATTAATATCTTCTTGCTCCTTCTTTACATCAACCCAAATTATAAACATGAAAGGTTAGTCTTGTTGATATAATATTTCATATAGCAGATATGTTCATTCAATTGGCACTGTGTACACCCAATAAATGAACATATCTCCAGAAACATATTAATCGACTAAATGACTTGATTGTGAATATAGTCGTGAAATACGAATTTATATCGAGTGGTTATTTTCAATATTAGTTTTGTAATAACTTTTACCATTTTTTAGAAGTGAAACACGATGTTAACAGTATTTGATGTGCTCTCTATTGTAACATTGAGACATTCCCACGCTATCGGAGTTGAAGTTATGAAAAGGAAATTTCATGCACACCATTTTTGGAGATAATGTGTAAAAGGAATATCATGCGATACCTAAGAAGTTACGTCTTCCGATACCACCCAACAGGCAAGTCGTTTCAGAATATCTGTAACAAATAGTAAGGAGATATAAATAAAGTCAAAGCAAAACGAATACTTGTTATTATTGCGTTATAAAAAGTTAATACAGAATTATAATATTTTTGTCAACATGAATGATAAATGTCAATTATTCATATAAACACACACATGGTAAATGATTAGCAGAAACCCCTATCATTATCACGACGTGTGTTAGTATAAACAACTTGGAACAGGGCAATTTCTCCTTCTTAAATTTGCACTTTTAACTTCTGGTTTATTGAAATGGTAGAACGCTGAACAAATGATATTACGCTGATATTAAATTACATTAAATGATAACGTCGTCCTATAATGTGTACACAGTCCTGAAAACGTGACTCAAATACTATTCATACGAGTTCCTTGACCCATTTTGTTGTCAATTGCACAGTTGATGAGGCATCGCACGTGCGACCCGTACCATCACGTGTAATAAACTTTGCAGGTTTGTTTATTCATGCAATGTTGATTGTGACATCAGTTACGACGTTTCTAAATGTGATGCAGTATGAAAAGTTCGGACAATTTTACCTACAGATGAGCCATAATTTACAATATGTTTATGGTCAAGGCCTATTTGGAATAATCCTACTTGAATTGAAACGAAAGACATCAAGGTTTGATCAAAGACTGAGTTACAGTAATGATTATATTTCAGTAAATCTCTTCTTTATTATTAATCTGAAAGGTTAAAATTTAGGGTAACTTTATGGAATATTTTACAGGGATTTTCAACTATAACTATTCAGAACCAAGTTTTTTGCGCTGCGCGCATCCCTATGTTTCTAGTTTATTTCGAAAGTTTTATTTCAACGTTTGTAGGAATTGAATTTATTTCTTGAGAAATGAAAACAATAAACGTCAACAAAATTTGTTTTTGTTTCCGTGCCTTCGTGCCTTCCATTATAATTAACCTCTACAAGTTCCCTGCTGTCCCTCTTATTTATCGTGATTTACATAGTTGAACTGCTACCTATCGTTTTTAATTGACAAGCAGACATTTACATAACGTGGTAAAAAGCGAAGGGCATTATGAACCTCTCGCCAATCAAATCAGTTTTGATATGGATCCCAATGTGTTGATGTCATAGCATTGTGACGTAATTGATTGGTGTTTCCGCTGTAGTCAATTGTGATGTAATGCATTTGACAATGGTCAAGATTTACTTCCATAACGATCGCCGACATCCAATATCTCAAATATAGTTCAGGTGATTAATCATATTCACTTACCGAGAAGAACCAGTTGTGATGACACAATTTTGAAGAGCTTAAGACAACAGTAGTGTGTTTCCAAGGCTTGCGGGTACGTTTCATTTGTCTGGAATTCAACATTTATTTATAGTTATGGCCTATGATTAGATATATAATTTGTGTTGACAATATTCAAATACTTCCGCGTTTTCACCAGCAGAAATAAAGGCATAAGAGATCGCTTTTCGACTACCGTAATCAATTCTAGACCTTATAGAGGATTTTAATAAGGCTTTGACTGTGAATTACATAAATTACAGCTGCTTAACTCTTTCCTTTTAAATTTAAAGAGCCACGTTTGAATTCTTGTTTTCCATGAAATCAATACAACAGCAGTATACATATTCGTGGAAGCCAAATTCATACGCCCAATTAACATTAATAAAGGTAATTTAACCTATTAAATTTACGTTTCACTATTTGTCACTCGATTATTTTTACGACTTAAAACGTCCTATTAATGTTATCTAACGTCTATTGGTTCCTAATGATACTTTCTTACATTCTTATCCTTGTTACATGACGTCAAACTCTTGAACGTGACGTCACTCGAGTGGTGATAAAGTTTATCACCACTCAGTAGAGTGACGATAAAGGATATCGCCACTGTAGCGAGATAGAGGGTTAATTTCACTGATAGATAGAGGATATCTGTCTTTTCTTGACTCATTACATGTTTATCTCATCGAGTGAGAGGGAAAAATTAAATATTTTCACTCGTGGCTGCGCCACTCGTGAAAATATAACCTTTCTACCTCACTCGATGAGATAAACATGGTTTTTGTCAAGAATTGACAGATATTCTATTTATTATATGATGAAAGCCTTCTAATTACGTCAAAAAAGGCCAATTTCATGTTGAGCGGCCGCTTGGAAGAACCTGTCACCGCGGTAACAGTGTGACGTCATAGGAGAATTCATGACTTCAAACCCATTGTTACATGACGTCAAACTCTTGAACTTGACGTCACTAGAGTGGTGACAAAGTTTATCACCACTCAGTAGAGTGACGATAAAGGTTATCGGCACTGTAGCCAGATAGAGGGTTTATTTCACTGATAGAACAGAGTATCTCACCTTCAATCATATAATACAACAGAGTATCTCACCAACAATCATATAATGATACTTGTCTATTTTCATGAAAGATTA
This sequence comes from Steromphala cineraria, assembly GCA_916613615.1. Classification (NCBI taxonomy): domain Eukaryota; kingdom Metazoa; phylum Mollusca; class Gastropoda; order Trochida; family Trochidae; genus Steromphala; species Steromphala cineraria. The sequence continues at coordinate 54,855,421 of OU744734.1, read as the reverse complement.
TATAAACATAGTTTCTTCGATATAGACGTGTTGAAATAATTGCTATGTTTGCTCTTTTAACATTATGCTTCCAGATTTACTTGTTACCACAGCAATTGAGGTTGTTGGAGAAGATGTACTGGAATCCAAGTTGTCGAAGGGATTCTCATACACAAAGTGTGTAAAATCGTCTAAATATACATCATATGACATGAAACCCTTACCCGTTCTGCGAGTCCAACATGAATAGGTCGGTGTCGATCAGGAAGAAGGGCTTAGTTAGTATGATATTTTTCACCGCTCCAACGGGCAACCTTGTGCGAATGTCATATTTCAAGAACCCGTTATCAAAGGTTATATGAAAAATACCTAAAAGCAACGATAACGAGAATATAATTTGCAATAAACAAACATAAATAAACATTCTACCGTAACATTTTAAAATCCATGTCTGAGAATGAGGTAATGGCTGACATTTCATGTTTCACCTTCTGGCAACATGTGTGTTTAGAATGAATTATACCATATATTGTATTATGTTGATTATTCCTTGATTTGGAACGTTTTCAAAACTGTGATTTCGCATGATTATTAATGAAGATGTTTTCCACCCAACCCGCCCAAAAATGGTTAAACCTACAACCGCATCAAAACTGAGCTTTCGCGACTTCAATGAAATACAGTTTAAAACATAAACTAGAAATCTGTGCATGTGATGCACTGTGGTGTCCCCCGCTAACATTTAATCCGAAAGTGACCCTACCCCCATTATGTACAAATTCCATATTGTTTCCATGGAAACCAGGAAAATAACAATTGAGGATAACCAAAGTAGCAAAAGGCAATATTTTGAATAGTTTTTAAGCTAAATTACGGAAACAGACCCTTCACCCCATATACACCTAGTTCAACTTGTTTCTTTAGAAACCTGAAGTTTTTTTTCAGAATAACTAAAATAGAAAAAGGCACCACTCCACCACTAGGTCTAACCACATACCAAGTTTCGTAAAATCATATTGAATAGTTTTTGAGATATTGCCCGGAAATGGTCCTTTCAAACTGTTGCCATGGAAACCAGGAATATTATATAATTCAGAATGACCGAAATAGCAAAAGGCACCACTCCACCACTAGGTCTAACCACATATGAAGTTTCATTAAAAAATATTGAACAGTTTTGAAGATATGGTCCGGAAACGAAACCATCCCCCAATATGCACTAGGTTCAAAATGTTTCCATGGAAACCAGAAAAAAATAAAAAATTCAGAATAACCAAAATAGCAAAAGGCATCAGTCCAGTACTAGATCTAACCACATACCAAGTTTTGTTAAAAAATATTGAACGGTTTTGGAGATATGGTCCGGAAACGAAAGCATTCCCCAATATGCACCAACTTCAAATTGTTTCCATGGAAACCATAAAAAATAAAAAATTCAGAATAACCAAAAATAACAAAAGGCACCACTCCAGTACTAAATCTAACCACAAACCAAGTTTCGTTTAAAAATATTGAACGGTTTTGGAGATATGGTCTGGAACGAAAGCATCCCCCAATATGCACTAAGTTCAAATTGTTTCCATGGAAACCAGAAAAAATATAAAATTCAGAATAACCATAATAGCAAAAGGCACCACTCCAGTACTAAATCTAACCACATACCAAGTTTCGTTAAAAAATATTGAACGGTTTTGGAGATATGGTCCGGAAACGAAAGCGGTACGGAATTACGGAATTTCGGACGGAACCGAAAACATTATGTCTCCCGCAAAGCTTTGCGGAGGACATAATAACTCGTCATATTCGATTGGAGATATATCTACTGTGTTCTGATTTTTTTGTGATTTGATACCTATTGATATAAAATTCGAAGCCTCACTCTAACGCGTTTTGCTTCGAATAATATCTACGTTCGAATCACAAATTATAATAAAAAATCCCTCCTATTTGATTTATTTTTGACATTTTCAAATTATAGAAATGTCCAAAAAACATGAGTCGTAGTGCATTTTAAAATTAAGATAAAATTCAAACACAGGCATTAGAGTAGGTTACATTAGGGGAGACCGGGCCGGTACGTCCTCTTATCACTAAAGTAGAGATAATGAGGTTTTTTTTGGCAATATACTATTGTATGTTTGTACTTATATTGAGTCATATCTTAACTTTATTGCAATAACTGTTGAACGTGCCTGAAGTAACTAGTTTGCCATTAATTATGCTTTTAAGACGACGAGTTGAAAAACCGAACATACCCCGCATCGGGGCAGATTCGGTTTCCCAAAGGGGCAGGTACGCCCATGGTCGGGAACAATCGGATCATGTTCAGCCTACAACAATTAAAGAGAGATAATATGCTATTCATAATATTTGGTATTTGGCACAGAAAAAAACTACATTACTTTACAAAGATATACAGCAGAACACGGATTTAACGAACTCTAAGGGTTTAAAGAATTTAGTTCGCTATATCCGGTGTTACACTCACGTTTGGCCGTGATGCATGGACTTTTGAGGGGACTTACATTTTTGTTCACTATATCCGATTGTTCGCTATATCCGTGTTCTAATGTGGATGTGGAATCAGTTAACTTTCTATTACGAAAAGGATTTCGATTTCTTTCCAACTAGAGGAACCTACTCTTCAAGAACCTCTGAGGGGGTCCTTTTGAGGACGAGGACCTTCACGAGTGCCCCTCCTGTAATGACCGACCGTACCCAACAAACCACGTTTGCTCTTTTTCTATGCTGCGAAAATACACAGCCTTACTTAAGGAAATATTCCTAAACACAGTCAGCATTTGTCAAAAACAGAGTGAACTGAAGTCGAATAAATGACGCAGTTAGATCAAAAACGGTTTTTCTTCAAGAGTTTGTAAATAACATGTTAGACTGTCGCCATTTTAAAGTCAGCCTGGGAGTAAAGTCATTTTGTCATTAAGGAATTACCAATTGAAGGTAAAGGGGTCACCAAAAATAAATTAGAGAGAAAAGACGAAGATGCCCCGGGCCGTGCCTGCCCCGGTCTCCTCTCTCACAAAAGGAAATAAAATGTAATAAATTGAAATAATTGAACTCTTTACCTATTTGGGTGATATTTGAATATAAGTAGGATGTATAGATATGAATTGTACAAAGTAAAGCAATTTTGGGGTTACCGTTTAGCAAAAAAATGGGTTTGCAGGGTCCCAGCATCTCGTGAATCAAGACTTTATACGTGAATCTCATGACACTATAAGTTGCTCTAGCGGACTTTGCTCTAGCGGCACAAAGGCCTAACCATCTGTAAAAAAGAAAAGGCGTAGGAAATTTTACTCAACAGTTAAAAATAATACTTCTTGAAAAAAAAATCTGTACTAGGAAGAGCCCTTACTGATTAAAGACAGATTCTGATTCAAAGGACTTTCATTGTCAAAGTTGTAAGACTCACGAGAAATTAATCAAATATAAATATACTTAGCATGTGATAATTGTTTTTACATACTAGTAGTCTATATTGCTTTTTATGTTGTCGAGGATGTCTCGTATAAAAAAATGACATCATAACGCAGGCCGCAGTTATTTACCAAACAAAACTCAATACCATCTCCTGTAGATTTAATATACAATAATTCATAGTTCTGTGGGGGTACTTTTAGTTACATACTTTTTACAACTGGAGATTTCCATTTCTTTCACGCCTTTCAATGAAGTTCTTGTCTTCAAGGCAAAACGTAGATATTTATCAGGTCTATATTCCAGCACGTGTGTTTTAGTGGCAACAAACATCGTCGTCTTGAACATTCTTAAAATTTGAGCATCGTCTGTAAAACAGGAACAATTTAATCAACGTTGGTGTCCATACAAAAAGATTGTTACAAAAAATATATTTGAGATTTATAAAACGGATGCAACGCAAACATTTTCGTAATTGGGACGGGATAGCGCAAATTTCAGCGCGTTCGGGTTCGGAACAAGAGGTCGTTGGATCGAATATTGCAAGGGGCTTGGTAACTTAATGTGCAGTAGAGAACTGTTCTACACGCAACAAGGTTTCGATGCATTGCTTCACCGAATTCCAGCACAGTAACACCCATAGCTCGCTAGTTCCAGCCGATGCTCACAGGTTTCACCGTAAAGCATAACCACAATACTGTTGCGGGCTTTCTATCTTCAATATGCTAGCAGCTCTGACATAAGTGAAAAACTCAAGAACGACGTTTAATCCCAAATCACCACACCTCACGACTAAATTTACACACTCGGTTGCATTTCTTCTTCTATTCCTAATCTAAATTGCAAAGAAAAAGGAAAATGTCCTCACTAATTGAAATTCCCTCATTTCAATAACATAAACACGTTGTTTTATTGTAAAATAGACGTCATCGTCCTGCTACAATACCCTGATACATCAAGGCGAATTCATCTGATACTTCATGACTAAACAAGTATAAAGGAGGTATTTTTGCGTGAATTACAATCTTGTCATTATCCAATGGGCGGCATATTTTCCTTTGATCTTTTCGCAATGGTAAATCATGTACCAAGAACACTCGAGCTGATATATATTACGTCACGAAAATATTACCACAGTTATTACCGACATGCTGATTCGACAATCATGAAAGAGAGAGGCAGCTTGAGGGCGGAGCTAGCAATATCGGGCCGACGACCTTGAGAAAGTTCAACATTGTTGCAAATTCAAACATGTAGGCCAAGATCAAAGAAATGAAAACCGCTAAGTGCAGAAATTCGGTGGCTGAACTTTTCGTTCATTAAAAGTTAATCTCTATCACAAATAATTTACGAAAAGGACCAAAATAATTCGGTGAAAACAAACAATTCATGAAATTTAGAGCACTGGTTGTAAAACTTACATTTCTCAATTAAATGAAATGCATCTTCAGAAATAAATAGTGTTACCTTATTTTAGTAAATATAAGTTGCATATGCCTGCTTAGATGAGAGAAGGCCAGGTCATCCAAAAACCATCTATTTATCATTTCAAATTTAAGAAGGAAAAAGGATCATTCCGACATTCGTCGCTGGACGATTTCTTCAGATTGATCTAAAAGATGATCATGCACGGAGTGTTGATGTCGGGTGAAGGTCGCAAGACGTTTCCCATTGGATAAAACAGATACATGATTGACACACGGGGCGTATACGAAATATCAGCTTGCTATCACTCACTCGGGGGCTCCGCCCCCTCGTGAGATGATAGCTCGCTGATATTTCGTATACACCCCTTGTGTAATCATGTATCTATTACTTACATTGTGGATACCAATAATTTGCATCACAGGATGTAATACCAGTTGACAATAAACTAATAGAAATTGGTACCGATATTACCCACTAACTACTGCATTGTATTTACTATTATGATACACTAGTATCCATTCGCCGTTTCAAAAGCAAAACACTTACCATTGATCATATGCTACCCTATGAATTAAGCCTTTAGCTCTTAACGCCAAACTGGTAACAGGTATGGATGGATGGGAATGGACACCAAACAAGATACATAAAGACTATACTATAGAGCATAATAAAATGGCGACGCGGGATGTTGACTGCTGCAGTTGACAGTGCCCCAGTGCATAACTTGCAGAACCCAATTTCAACTGTACTGGACCACCCCCTTCAGTCCAGATATCGCTCCTAGTGATGATTATCTCTTTAGTTGAAGTCCCACTTGCGTTTGGTACACACTTTTGTAATGACGACGAACTAAAGACAGAAACTGATGCTTGACTGTTGGGCCAATCTGTTGATTTCTGATTCAAGGCAACGGCGATCTCAAGCACTAATCGGCTAAGCGTATCGAAGTTAATAAAGAATAATTAAATCTAAATCAAAATCATCACTGTAAACGAGTCCGTTCTGTAAACTTATTGACTTTCCCTATACGGCCTATACGATATTATTCAGAAAATGTAATACGTATACGGATGAAATTTGGGGCAATACAATTCTGAGAAAGATTAAAGCTATTGCTTACTTTTCTGGGTATAACAATGTTCTAAATACTATGGTGTCCAAGAAAAAACGAGGTTAACTTAAAATGCCATTGATGAATCTAATTTAGTTTTGGCCAAGTGGCAGATCCTCTGTCTGCTGCGTTAGCCCTCGGATTCGCCTCGGGTAAATACAGCAGAGAGATATCACACACGTCACTTGGACAATGCAACTTGATTGATAGCATTATTCTATTTTATTATATGAATGAGGGTGAGATACTCTGTTTTATAAGATCTAAAATTTATCGTCACTCTACTGAGTGGCGATTAAGTTTATCACCACTCGAGTGACGTCAAGTTCTAGAGTGTGACGTAACGAAACAATGGTCTGAAGTAACGAATTCTCTTATGACGTCACACTCTTACCGCGGCGACGCACTCCTCGTATTTCGAAGTTTTTCATCATATATAAATAAATATAATATCTGTAAATTCTTGACAAATACCATGTTTATCTCATCTCGTGCGGTAGAAAAGTTCTATATTTTCACTCGTGGCTGCGTGGCTTTCTACCTCACTCTATGATAAACATGGTATTAGTCAAGAAAACATATATCCTCTATATATCAAATGTGTTGTGGATACAAGTGATCTGATACAGAACATTGTTGACAGTTTTGAAATAATCTCACCTTTTTGTTCTAAGAATGCCAGCCTTATTATTGGTCCTGATCCTCTTAAATTCTTCATAAATATTTGTTGTGTGTTTTTGCGGACGAAAAATAATAATCCACTGGCTATCCGATACTGAATAGTCTTTGCCGACGTAATTTCCTTTATTTTCGCTTCACGTTTGATGGAATTCGAATTTACTATAAATATATTCATATAAGTTCCTCTGGCTTCTACCAGTAAGAATTTACCATGATTCTTGCTGTTTTGTTTTCCTAGAAAAAAATGAAGAAAGGAGAAAACGATAATAGCAAATATTTAAAAGAATTAAATTGAAAAAAGTGATTTATAAACATGAAAGGCTCGAACTTCATATAACATGGATTTGATTGAGGTTAGGTTGTATAATTTTTAGAACAAACAGGATTGAAGGAATGTTAAGAAATAAAAAGTGACATCTACAGGAATATTCAATTGCACATCAAGTTATTGAAACACTCTCTTCTCAAAAGAGCTGATAATGATGTTGATCCTTTTGACAAATTTGATTTGATTCTGTATAAATTTGGTTTAAAAAAAGTTGATTTTACCTAAATAATCTTTTAACCATATGTCATTGTTTGAACGGTAAATATGACCTTACGCAAGTCAATAGGAAATATCGAAAACAATATAATATTGATATTGTTAGTTGAACTGGCAATGACCTAGTTGAAAACATTAACGCTTCAAACTTTTATACATTTTGACAAAAAAGGTAAAAGGTCATAACCAAGTGACATTTCAGCTGGTGCTAAGTAAAGTGACGGAAAAAATAACTGTACATAACGAATGTTTGCCACAATGTTATTGAATCACTTGTTCGCTTATTCCTTCATTGTAACTTGATCCGGGTATATACAATGTAGAGAGGTTTTGAAAAGTCACTAGGAAATATCGAAAACAATATAATATTGATATTGTTAGTTGAATTGGCAATGACCTAGTTGAAAACATAGAAGCTTCAAACTTTCATACATTTTGACAAAAAAGGTAAAAGGTCATAACCAAGTGACATTTCCGCTGGTGCTAAGTAAAGTGACGGAAAAAATAACTGTACATAACGAATGTTGGCCATAAAGTTATTGAATCACTTGTTCGGTTATTCCTTCATTGTAACTTGATCCGGGTATATACAATGTAGAGACGTTTTGAAAATGGTTGACAACCCTGAAACACAAAACATAAGTTGTCTCTTCACTGTTTGAGGGCCGATATCTAGATCACCGCCAACATTGTCTCTTAGTGAAGCACACAACAAAGGTTGGCATGTTGGTATGTTCTCGTGCACTAACTGTACTTGGATAGGTGTAAACAGAGCTCATCGACTGCCCCAATGATAGTCATTCGTCACCTTACATCGACACCTGGCAATTTAATTCGAAGTTACAAGGTCAGGATTGGCATGCAATAATAAGACTTCACTGCGCCTGTTGGCTGCTCACAAGGCTATTTACCGACTGAACTGATCAAAGATGTGTCAATATGACGTGTTAACACATTAACATGCAGTTGGACAATGTCAAACTGCGAGTGTAGATTTAATTGAAGGTTGAAACTGCTGAGAGTGAAGTAATACAACGTTTTAATGTTTCTGTAACAAATGGCAGACTTAGCAGAAATAACACTTGCGTTGCTCATAGCTGGTGCTAAAGAAAAGCACTTTGTTACTTTAGATAAACTGTACAAATTTAAAACGTCTGAACAAGGATAATGTTGACACCTGCTTACTGTAGATTTATCCCTTTATTTATTTATTAGTTTGTTTGTCATAGAAATGATACATTGATTAGAAGTATTTTTAAACTTGTATCGTGTTTCATTCTTTTATCAAAATAATAGACTAAAATTTAGTCTTTGAAATATTTGAAATAATTACTATACCTTAATTTATAATTTTATATCTCGTCAAGGTTTTCATTTTCTATTCAGTCAATCTAGACTTGCAGAATTTAGACCAAGACTGTATAAAGGCTCCTATTAATAATACACATTCATGAGTCGGGACTAACAGAATGATTACAGGTGTGGTAAAGTGTTTTTTGAACGGCAGTTTATTTCGTTTTTCATTCAATACATTTTTGAGTACTTGAACAGTTATGATTTAAATCTCCGAATAATGAGTTCCCAGAAAACTGTCATATAATGACGATATATTACATCTGTCCTTAATATATAATCCTCAGAAAACTTAAATATATACATGTATATCTTTTCTCAATCAGTCATAAGTCACTTACATTTCTTGTGTTGAAAATTGTGACTCCCATAAACAATAATACATTTAAAAGGTACAAGCTGAAAACAATTATTGTTTCGGCTGCAGAGTGTTATTGAACTAGGTCCAACAGATCTGCACCAGAGACGTTTCCATTGAGAAAAATAAAGTTTCAAAAAATAATAAAAAACAATGAAAATCCTTAAATGCAAGTGGTTTGCATACCAAGTTTCACTGAGCTAGATCTTCCAGTATCTGATTAATGTTAAGGGTCCAAAGTGATTACGAAAGGGCGGGAAAACGGACATACGGAAATTATACTCCAGGAGATAAGAGTACTATGAAGATGGTTAAAACGCTCAGCCCTCGAGGATGGATAACCTTAATTCTCATTCAAGTTTTTGAGTGTACATTATTTCTCTTCAAGGATTTACTAGCCAAAATCGGACTTAATCAAACATGATCTTTTGTTGTTTTAATGGTGGAGCACAGTGTTGTAGTTGTAGGCATACCGGCAAAAGACCCGAATCCCAATGGAGACATCAACAATTTGTGACCTGGATCTCATCCTGTCCTGTGTGCCTGAATAAGGCACTTAATCCACATTTCACTTAGTCCACCCTGCTGTTAAAATAGTTACCTGAAAACGGGATGTACCGACCTACGTGGTCGCGACTAGCGCTAAGTAGGGGCTGTGGAAGTACAATCCTTCAATGTAATAATGTGTGTAACGCTTTAAGCAAGTCTTAGGGTGTGAAATTGGAGTAAGGATGAATATTGTTCCTCATTTCTGTATTGCAATATATTGGAAAGCGTATTTCAATACATATTGCAATATGTTGGTACTTCTTTAATTCAAGAATGTGCATGCCACCTTGTCTTAATATGAGCGTTAAGAAAAATAATAGTAAGAACAAACTAATGTAACAATTACATCAAAAGATAAATTACTGATATTGTTTACTCATTATCATATCAAACTTTATACATTGCTGCACTCTTCATATTTCACCATATGCTTGAAACGGTATAACAATCTATACCGAAAAATCGCTACTGTCCAATAAAGAAATTGTTCATCCATAGAATTACAGTAGAACTCGGATATAACGAACTCCAGGGGACCAAAGAATTTTGTTCGCTATATCCGGTGTTCGCTATACACATGTAATTTAAATGATATTATATAGGGACGGGACTTGAAAATTGGTTCGCTATATCCGATTGTTTGCTATATCCGAGTTCGCTTTATCCGTGTTCTACTGTACTCTTGTCTTCCTTATACCATCAACTCAAGGATGCCACTTAAAGGGGCAGTAGCACGTTTTTTGATAATTTTATATTTTAAAAATTGCACATATAATTGTAAGTAAATGCCTTATGTATTATATTGACAGTGTCAACAATCACATTACACATAGTCAGAGGACAAAGTATGAGGATTTACATAAATTCCATTGGCGGCCATTTTTTTGTGAACACCTTTAATTCATTTTTGTAAGAAAAAGGAATCGCATAGCTGAACCTCACGTTATATATTTGAATTATTACTGCTCCGTTTAGTTTAAATACATTGTCTTTCATTTGGAACCATTTATTTTCATTTTCCTGACATCACCTTATATTCCCCCTAAAAACGTGCTACTGCCCCTTTAAACAGTTGATGTGCAATCTTCGATGGCAATAGCTCGTTTTAGAACGTTCGATATATTGAATATTTTCAGAAGTGTGAACCGATCTTATCACGTTGTTACTGTATTGCAATATACCGATATATCGATAATATTTTGCATCCTTAAATAGAAACCATACACATATTGATGTTGATATTATGTACACATTAATTGATTATTCACTTGTCTTAACATTGCAGTATAGCCTGGTATCACTACATACAACTAACAAATACCTTGCATATTTTGTCAAATTCTTTTAATGTTTATAAGGGAAGGTCAGTGGAAAAAAATTATATTGTAGCAGACATTCAACTTGCATGATAAGTTATTGTACCAATCTTGTTTATGTAACTACACAAATTTTCATATGTGCACATTTAGAAAATATAATACAGATTATTTCTCTCTTATTTGCATTTGAACAAACAATTTACCTGGTGACTGTGTTGACTGCTGTTGAAACCGCTTCTTCTTGTTGGCAAATGTCTTTATATAAATTAGTTTCTTGATTAAATCTTCTCTCTGCTTCAAGTTGTGGTTAGTTTCCTTCACAGATGGGTCAGGAGTGGGTTTCTTCGACTGTCTTGCACTTGCAGGTATATCTGTATTAGTGATTTCAAGCACTCCAAAAGCCTACAGAAAGATAAATTTACATAAAGGATATGGTCTAATATTTAAAATAATAATATTATTGTCGTTTGGCTTCAGTTAGCTTAATACCAAATACAGAAATATGTCAGCTCGTATGAAACTACCTTTAGGGCTGCAGATGCCATCTCAAACTGAAGCGTCTTGAGAAACGCTCAAATTGCGGGGTTATTTCAATAAGTAACTAATTGTTTTGTTATAGGAATGCGTACAATGAATGAAAAGATGTGGAAAGAATACTGTGTAACCAGAACACGTTTTACAATAGCAGTAATGCCCTGCTACTTTAACAGCATCTTGTATGGAAGTTCGTTTTGCTTTCTGTTACACCTCTTGATATTATGTCAAGTATATAGTGCATATCGGTTCTCTAAACTATACTTATTTCCGTAAACATAAAAACATTGTTTGACAAACAAGCTAAAGGCTTGATTCAATGCGACGCCGTAAATACATAATTCATGTGACGGAAATAGTGTCTTCAAATGTTAGTAATTTTAAAACCTTTTCTCCGTACATAGTCTTTTAAATAGTAAATAGAAAAGTTGTTACTAAAAAGAAATGAAAGGTTTTTTGTGTGTGTTTTATTTTAATTTTCTTTAACGAAATAATAAGCTTACCTTTGAGTTTGTAGTTTTTGGGTCTTCTCCAAGCATCAATACAGTGCTACAATAGTAAGCTGGTATGAAGGTGTCGGATGTTCGGCTCGACCCCTTTACTCTACAGGAACCTGAAGAACTGACCTTAAAGCTTCTTGCAGTTCTGTGTTGAGCAGTAAAAGCACACCGTAGAATGTTTGATACTTGGTTTGTATCTGTTCCAGTGGATATACTGTTTCTTTCACATGAGAACAAAGTATATTCAACAAGAGAGTAACTTTCAGATGGTAAAACGTACACGTAACACGTGAAAACTGATAATAAAATACTAAGCATTTTGCTATAGGGGTTAGTTCTGCTGACTGTGAATGCAACAGGAATGGATAATGACGAAGTCTGTTCGTATGAAGAAACACGCCAGTAGACCAGATGTTCATCTAAGTCAAATGACGATATCAAATATTAATGCAGAGGTAAAAGGGAAAAGTTTCCTAAAGATACAGGAGATAGTCAATTCGTTCATTGTAATGTATGGTAAAGTATAATTAAACGCTCGTTTCGCATTAAGTTCAGGATATTATCAAAGTGAAACGGTTACCATATGCATTCTATAATTGTCGTCTTTATCAGATACAAAAACATTTCAAAATTACCATTTCAGATTTTAAAGCCTTTTTGTTTAAATCAGTTAAAAGGTATGACAATTGCATGTTTAAGTATGACTGATACCAATATCCGTTGCACAAAGCTTTTTAACCAATCTTATATTCCCATTTTCGATCATGTGTAAGATTTATATCTTTCCTAGAAGACTATTTCTAAAATAACAATTAACGGCCTAAGAGCAATTGAAGGGTCCGGATAACGGTGTGTCAAAAAGGACTGTTAAATGCAACCTAGCTCTTGAAAACGACTCAATTTGGAATTTTCTGAAAGCTGAGATAATTATCTTTACCATGATATATGGAATGACACCATTGAATTTGGTTGCAGAAAGATTAATCACCATTAAATCGCATAATTTTCGAGTTTGGTTGCAGTCCCCTATAGGCATCTGCAACCAAATTATTTTTTCAAGAAATTACACGTTGTTATTAAACAGTAGAGCCTGGGATTGACGAAGTTTGGTTGCAGATGGAATATATGATGATTTGACAAATGTAGAACACTTACCTGGCTTTTTATTTACATTTCAATGTTACATCAGCCACTTACCGATCGCTAACGAGTCCGGTTTTCGATCATGTCACATCAGGTTTTGAAATCGTTTCTGACATTATGGATAGAAATATTTCACTGACCTTGATTATTTTAACAGTTTCTATCAGAAAACATGTCATGGTAGGTGTTTTTGACATTATTTGACCAAATTAATCCCTGAATATCATGTCTGTGTTTCAACGTGCTCCCGTATCGAATTCGAATGGTTGTCATATCTCAAAAAGATTCACATTGGCTGTCAGGAATCCCTCTAATTGCAAAATGATTTTGATGGAAAATAAACATCATTAAGTAGGTTTAACAAATAGTTTCTATCCAAAAACAGAACAAAATCAATTATCAATCAATAAATAGGAAATTTGAAAAATTGTTGGAAATGTTTGAGATTTAATCAACCAATTGTAGGACACGTTACATACCGCATGACATTACGTCACTCACAGTGCGAGAGGGAATCTGTCAAAATGAAACTGTTGATTTGTTTTTGTTTTCACGTCAAATAAGGTAAATTATAAAACTCCTGCAACCAAACTTGCCTAGGCCTCTTTGCTATTCAACAGGCAACTAAAATCTCTGTAACCAATTTAGTGTTTGTCAAGACACGAACAATTATGGATATTTGCTAGACATTAATTTGGTTGCAGTTGCCTATAGGGACTGCAACCAAACTCGAAAATCACACGATTTCATTGTGATTGTACGTTCTGCAACCAAACTCAAGTCTCCAAGGAAATGGTTGATGTATAGTAAATCCTTTTAGCTGTCAGAATATCTTCATTTCAATCATTTTCAAAGAAAAGGTGAAATTGATGTTTTAGATGGCCCGTCATTCGGACCCTTCAATTACTCTTAGGCCCAATTAACAGTAGTACTGTGACAAGACACCTTCATGTTATTAGAAAATAGGGCTACTTATGTTCCTCGTTGTTTAAACATGTAAATATAATCATTTCATATTTTCATTAATTAACATATGGGTGATGACATTGTGACAGCGATAATCAAAGGTTAAATATGAAGTGAATATAACGACAAATAGATTTGCTGTAATACGATATGGAATCACGTCAAAATCAATTAATATCTACCATTGATTACCTCAGCGTTTGTTATTGCTTCTACACTCCTTCAAATATAAGAAGCAATATCATTGAGTTGTCAGTGTCAAAACTGAGTCCGACATCCTACAAAGCAGTATATAAATAGATCACGAATGTTGTCATAAAGGTCGAGAGTTGACGTTGATCAGGTTATTTGGTAGTTTGACCCACTGACCCACCTATATCAAAGCGTGGATTACATGTTCATAATGTCCTTTATTCTCAATCTACAACCTAGAATATTGAACAAATGGATACATCGGACACATGATATTTTCAACCGTTTGGTAAGCATGCCGATGCATCACAGGGACCTGATTTAAAACGTCGAGCTGATATTTGTTTACATTTTATGTACACATATTTTTTGTTTAGTGCAACCTATAGTTTTGTTTTGTCATATGTTAGTTCATGATTTTATTTTATTGACATTCATGTTTTCAGTTCTCCGAAAAACAAAGTTTTCACTGGGATTTCAGAAGACTTAAACGTCGTGAAGTTGAACAGGTGTTCATCAACTTAAACAAGGGGGGAAGAAACCACAACCTTGCATACCTCCTCGCTTGTTATGACCTCTTTCCACAGGGGTGGTGGGGAGCCATTAAAGATAACAAGGTGTTAGGTAAAGTTCTTTTGCAATGTCAGTTAGCATTTTTTTTTAAAGATAATATTGATAATCGTAAATAACGTGGTGAACTTTGTGAGATGATAAACGTGGACAAGGACATATACTATCTCCAAACTTGTGATTACCTTAAAGAGACACAGAGTATGTTGATAGGATCACATATGTCAAAGTTTGAAATCGATGTTATTACATCGGGAACCACTAACTGTTACTGAAATTAACAAGTTCAAGGTCAATCATTACATTAGACCAAAAATACGGCCATTCAAAGTTGGGATTTTGATCGAAAACCGGACAATGTGGCTCGAGTGGCGCGCGCAAATTCGCCAAACGTAATTTTGAAACCTTGTCATAAGCTGACAGGAAGATATATTCGATTCGATAGTGTTTACTAGGTATTGTAACTAATTGGTAGATTAATTGGATGCATAATTTCGAATATTAAACATATTTAAGATATTTTATTGATTGTTCCATAAAATCAAGCATTTTAGAGATATTATGCATAAATGGATATATTTGCAAGTCAATTGATGAGATATGAACTTCAATCAGCATATTAGATATTTTGTAGCCTATGCAAACCAAATAAAATTTTAAGAAAGATACTCTGTGTCACTTTAACAGACGATAAAGGCAAACGTTTGTTTACTTTCTAGAGTATCCAAGTACAATGTACATTTTGCATTAAATATTTAAACATGGTGATACTATAAGTTTTCCTATTCTGAACTGTGCAATATTATTGGAACATCCTCGCTAATATATACACTTGTAAATAAATAGCCTGGATACCTAACATTTATTTATTATTATTTTTACAACAATCGATAGTGTTATGGTAATATATCATGTCCTGCTTTAACAAAATAGAGCACTAGACAAAGTATAAAAAAAGTGTCATTTATCCATCTAAATATTTTTCAAAGAGCATTCAATTTATGTATTGATAGATGTACGTTCTTCTTATATCCAAGGGTGTAATAGTTGTTGGGCGCTGCCTTGGAACATCAATAAAAGGAAGTTAGAATAATTGAACATGATCGATAACTTACCTTGTTACACTCTTATAGTTAAAGACTCAGTTTTTCAGTGGAAATGCACCCTAGACATATAGTCCATCGATCTCACCTCTTCTATTTACTAACAATTCTCAGACATTTACGTGCATTCTAGCTCTCCATTATGGATTTTACACAGTATTACCCCCAAAAGACAAGAGACAAGCCGTATCACGTTATTTCGCAAAAATCACGTGGACACATGCAATTACTGTACTATACTATACTACTTATTATTTGTATAGCGCTTTGGCTTCCCTCGATCATTGGATATCAGTCTACATGACACATCTTTTACCATCTCTGCATACACCACGTGCAGCTATGTGACGCACAGCGTTAATGTCACTCTCAATCCTTACGAGGTACCCATTTACAGCTGGGTATCAATCCTTTCGATCATACTATCATGAGGTTAAGAGTTTTGGCAAAACATGATTTTTAGACATCTGGTCCACGATGGAAAACACCTTTGTTAGCAACGTCATTGCATAATAAATCTTATATTTTTCGAAATCTTTTACTTTCGTGTATTTTCTTACGACTTTTGGTCACCATTAAAACCCCAGAATTTGCCTTGCTAATCAGAGACTATGATCTTATATAATTGTAAAAGTTACCTTAAGAACGTTTGTGCTTAAATCCGCTGAATTTTGAATATAAGATTTAAGATTTAAAGATTTAACTTAAAATCACCAAAATAATATCTAGTAGAAGAGAATGAACTAGATACGAAATCAATTATCCACACATACAGAATGTCAATTTTGGGCAAACTCGAAATCGTTAACACTCTAATGCGGTACATTGACAGGATTATAAGCTGATGTACCGTACATAAAAAAATCGTGTTGTCACGTTTGAAGGATTAATGGAGAAATTGAGAAAGACGTTGCCTCAAACAAACCCCGAGTGCATTAATTTGAGGAGGTAACTACAATGCTTAATACGATTATCGATATATTGTCAGATAAGATTTCAACCCTGAGGTTCGATCTAGATATAAATCTTGAATTCTTCTACGAGAAGCAAACCAGAAAAAAATAATTGCTGAAAACAGTATTGTTCAATTGATTTTGACAAAGCATTAAAGGGGCAGTAGCACGTTTTAGGGGGAATATAAGGTGATGTCAGGATAATGAAAATTAATGGTTCCAAATGAAAGACCATGTAATTTAACTAAATAAAGCAGTAATTATTCAAATATGTAATGTAAAGTATAGCCATACGATTCCTTTTTCTTTCACAAAATGAATTAAAGGTGTTCACACAAAATGGCCGCCAATGGATAATATGTAAATCTTCATACTTTGTCCTCTTACTATGGATAATTAGTTAATGTTATGACACTATCAAAATAATACAATTAGCATTAACGTACGATTATCAGTGACAAATTTAAAATATGAAATTATCAAGAAAACGTGCTACTGCCCCTTTAAAAACGTACAAAGTGAATTTAGTGATAACTTTTGTTGAGTCCACCCACGATAGATAAAGATGTATTTAGTAGAACAGACAGGATTATTTGCATTAACTCAGTAATTAACTCGTTTCAGATAGGCTGCCAGTTGGTATATATAGTGATTTTACCCTCAATTACCCGGGCGAGAGCAAATTCAATCAGTTTCAGTGAATATAGATTTTTTTCTAAATGATTCTGCTTTATTAGGGAAGCTCATTTCACATGTCTTACTACAATTAATATCCGTTTGACCTTTCTCGTCTTTAATACGCACAATCCCGTTCTCACTCGTTTTGAACTCGACAAGATCGTTTTAAGAAAGTTTTTCACGTTTTTACTTCTCTCTCATTCAGTTATCGATGCCTTGCAACTAAACAAATTCAGGAATTTTAGACCTTTATCTTAAATTTTTACACAACATACAGATCGGTATATTTTTATGAATGAGATTTGAGTTTAATAAGACTCTTTTGAATATGTTTCTGATAAGTTAAATTTTCTTGCATGTGTTTCAACCTAAAATAAATTAATATAATTCAAATCATTCTTCTGCAGGTTCCTTTGCGATGCATGACTTCGAAGACAAAGCAACGGCCATGTCTGGACTATTGCTGGTTGATCAAGAATTTAGAAATCTTGGAATTGGTAAATTCCTAAATCAACAAAATACTTCCAAAGGTTATCAAAGAAATGCATTTGTAATGTCAATTGTTCCTGATAGGATGAGAAAACAATCGTTCATGTTGTCTCATGAAGTGCAGGTTTCCGAATTAAGAAAAGCTCCTTTGGAATTTAGACCAGCGTTTAGCTCAACCTTCCAAATTCTCCCCCTAGAACCGAAAATGATACCTAAACTCGAGAGGTACGACGCTTGTATTCACCCAATACCAAGAAAAGGATTCTTCCACAAAATCATTCTAGGATGTGCACATTTGGTCTTTGTAGCCCTTGATAAGGAGGATTCTGTGATTGGCTATGGAGCTTTACGACCAGCCAATGAGGGCTGGAGGATTGCTCCAATCTATGGAGACACTGATGACGTAGGACAACAGCTGTTAATTGCGCTTTGTAATCAAGTGAAAGATGGGGATCGCATCATGGTTTCATCGTATGTGGAAAACAACTCAGCCATAACTTTACAAAAGAACTTTGGGTTTGAAAAAGTCATAACGTATTTCCTAATGTATACCAAATATCCTCCAGTCCTGCCAATAGAAAAGGTATTCACAGTTGCATCAAATGAATTTTCTCTTTGCTGAAGTTGAAGTTTGCTTTTCACGGTCATGTAATTTGATACGATAAAATGAAGTTAAAATTAAATATTGAGTCAAAGGTAAACAATTAATCGATTTCCTGTTATGAATATTTAGTCAATGAGAATCTGAGTTGCTTCTGGTTTTCTATCGATTGACAAATAAAGGAATGCAGTTCAACACGAAAACGTGTTAAGATGTTTTTTTGAGAAACGATGAGTTGAAAATCTCCCCGTTTTAAGTTTTGAAACATAATATAATCACACACACAACGGTGACATTTGTAAAAGACACATTAAGATTGTATTGTTTTTGTTGGTTTAACATGAGTCAAACATTTTATTCACTTTATCAATGACTAATTATTACAAAATATATTTGGAAACTTGTATTGAGTGAAGCTTAACAACTTCTTCCACATAAAATAAGCACAATTATATGAGCCTTATAATGTTTGAGAATATTGAACTAAGTGTAATCTGAAAATTGAATTTTGATTGATTAATATTTATAATAATATATAATTAAGATATTTATTACTATTAACATAATGGAATAGTTTTTATTTCAGTCCAGGTGATACGAAAACGAAAAGATGACATACATCCTCTGTGACACATCTAATAATATTATTCGAAAATTTACTCAACCATATAACTATCATTTTTCGATAATCAATTTCTGTTCATTGGGTACAGTTGAACGATTGTAATCCAAGAATATATTTAATATACTAACAATTATACAATGTTTGTTTAATGAAAGGTTTGTCTGGAGAACGAAGACAATGTGGGTTAACGTTTTGAACTTCTGACAATTTCTAATTAAGTCCCAGTTTCTGTTACTAACACTTTAAATGCAAAGTGTGAACTGAAATCTGAGTTCCTGTTAAATATTTCTTGCTCAGGAAGTCGACGTAGTCTCAGGTGTGACGTTTGAATCCGGTATCGATTTCCCCCGTGATTTACTTTCACAAATTGAATAATGATGATCGATTTATTCGGCCCAGAGACCCTAAGGGGTTGATGCGCTTTTTCTTACGGGGAAAAACATATCACGAAAAGCAACAAAATTAATGTTTTCGATGTCAATGTAAGAAACGTCTAACATACAATTAACAAAATACACAAAATGTAAGGTATCAATAGTTGCTGGAAGCAATATGCAATGTAAGAAACGTCTAAAATACAAGAAACAAATTACAAAAAACGAAATGTGTCAATATATTTTTGTGTACTTAT
Source organism: Steromphala cineraria (assembly GCA_916613615.1). Taxonomy (NCBI): domain Eukaryota; kingdom Metazoa; phylum Mollusca; class Gastropoda; order Trochida; family Trochidae; genus Steromphala; species Steromphala cineraria. The sequence continues at coordinate 54,835,679 of OU744734.1, read as the reverse complement.
ATGTCTATGTAGTATGCAGTATGCAAAAATGTATTTAAATCTGAACAAATCCATTACCATGAGAATACAAATTCCACCAATGGGATTCGAACCCAAAATACTCTACCATTTCGTCCTGAGAGATATTACACAAGTCTGTGACTTTATCGCCTAAAAATTTAAAAAGGCAGGCTTTCATTTCGCAAAAAAAAAACATTTTGCAGTAACAGACGGAAAAAAAAGTATGTTGACATCAGAATGGGTCTTGTGACATATGCATTATTTTATTCTCTCACTTACTTACTGTTTCATGTAAATGAATTATACAGAATAAAATGCATCCTCGTGTTGCCCTTTTGGTGGCAATGACGTCTATATATTAATCTAGAACAGATGCAACGATGGTATTCATATTGTTGATTATATTTCAAATTTACAATGCATTTCTGGTGTTACTCACAAGACCAAAAAGGAGGTTCTAAATTGTATCCAAGATGACATTCAAATCTTAACAGTTTGAATGTAAAATTTGACAAAAAGATTATTTCATGGCATTTACAGGTTTTATTTCGCAAAAACTATTGCATTCAGAGGAGTCTTCAAACAAAAGTAAAAATTTAAAAGTTTCTTTTGACATATTCATTTTTAAGACTGTTAATACAATACATTTTGAAAAGCACCATTGTTGGTTTATGGATTGGTAAACAAGCAAATAGCATATGTCAATACCGCTCTAAAAAGCAAACTTTGTTATAGAAAACATATTTTGCAGTGTTACGACGTAAGCCATTCCATATTCTTCCTTATCAAAACCAATAAAGGTACTTATAGTTATGTCATTAGCTTAAAGCAAAATGTATAGCCCCATGTTATCATCCGGGTCCAGCGACTATTGCTTGATGAGTAATTTCATTGGTTGTTTAAATAGAGGCAAACAGTGCCTGGTAATTATTTGTGATAGTGAGATTACCTGGAATAGGTTAATGTTCAAATTTTAAACACTTGAGTTAGTTATCTAAGTGCAAACAAGTAAAGAGGAATGTGAATTAACTTTAATGTCTGAAGAAATCTGCATGTAATCGGGTTACAAGGTAGCAAGGTGCCTGTGTAAGCTTGTAACACTCTATAATATCACCATCAAACAAAACCTAGTCTTAACTTAATTACTTATCTACTTAAGTACAAATTTGTTTTTGTATTTTGTTTACACTGATACGCTAAAACATTAACATGAAAAATATGAATATGAAGATGACTCTGATGATACGTGCATTTCCCAATCAACACAAAACAAGAAAATCAAAATGACACATGAAGAAGAAAATGGTATTGCTTTTAACAGGTCGTCCCTCATGGCACAGTGTCTTAATGTACTTTCTCTTCTTCGTAAAATGCTCACGTATTTCTGATAGTTAACATCAACCGTTATTTCTTTTCGCTGTCATAAACATGTATACATTTGTCTGATAAGAAACAGCTGGTGGCCACTTGGAACCATACGAGACCCATACGACATGTGCATTGTACATCGCCATCAGTACATGTACAGTATCATCATTATGTAAGTGTCCATCTCATATTAAGCAAATGTTCATTAATATGAAATACGGACATATAGATGGTTTTGAGGAAGCTTACAATAATTGCAGTCACCTATGTCACGCATACCTCCTTACGAGTTCAGCACATTATCAACATCGGGATACGCAAAGACTGCTATATACTTTGGCAGGCAAAAATAATTGAATTGAGAATAGTTTACAGAGGGGACTTATAACGATGCAAGAGGTTGTTTGGGTATGCTTTACTGCACCAATATTTTTTTTTCAAAGGTGCTGACGTTTGCAAAATCTAAAAGGCCTGTGATATTGTAGATTCTTTCTCGTTATTTCTCGAAACACAGACGATTAATTTATCATAAATATTAATTTATTGTATTTGTACTTGACTTGTGACGCCTCTTCCAAACAAAACTTGCAACTATTTCTTTATGAATGCAGATTAAATGTGCAACCTTTCCTTGTGCATTCATTCCTTGTCACGTCACGATCTACAGATGCAAAAGTCCTGTTTTGACGTTACGTTTAGTTGCAAAAAAGGATGTGAAATTTGCTATCATCTTCAAACCTGGTCGATAACAAGTAAACAATTTCCTCTTTCTATCTAAACCCTCACCTTAACCGGAAACATTGCAATTCCGGAAATAAGACGAATAATAATTGGTTGAAAAAATGAAATTAAATCTTCTGCCGTTTAATCAAACTATGAATTGATTCGTGTAACATGCTTCCTATCTCACCACATTAATGCTAGATTTAGTTATGAAGAAGGACGTTGAAAAAAGTTCATTTTGTAATTATAAGTATCTTTTTACATATTTTGTGCCTCTTTCAATGTGAACAAATCTTCGCGATTTTATACAATGTGTTGATGTAAATAGAGACACCAAACAATTAAAACAATCCTTAGATAAAGCATGCCTCACGTTTATGAAAATGTTTACCTGCTCAAAGTACTTTATTCTGTTAGCTTTTCACTACAATCTAACGTTATCACATATGGATCAAAGACATGTAAGAGAATATCATGTTTGATCAATGAATTATTTGTCGCTTTCCAATGTCAATGTTCACTATGACCAATCACTTCTCTATGAAACATTTACTCAGCCAACAAATTGAAATTGAGAAACAGTTTCATCACAAAAAGAACTTTTTATCATGATTTTAATCAATAATACTTTATATAAAGAACGAAACCCTCCGGATCCTGTGAATCAGAAATTTAAAAAACTGCGACATAATTCAACGGGTGATACTAAATACTAAACTCAGTCCTGTTTAATATTTTGTTATGAACTCGTGAATGACATCGGTATAACACTCGTTGTCGCTCGTTTTATACTGAACCACTCACCCTTGAATACAAATGTTATAGGACGGGACGTCATTGAGTTTTCTCTATTTGGAAGGTAGTTGCGTTTAATGTTTTCCCTTAGATATATGTACATGAAGTTATTGAAACGTGATGAGGCATACTTTGAAAAGGTATTCTTAAAATCATAGCTTTTTAGATAGTGCTGCCAATAAATTCTAATAATGTTAGAGATGAAGATTTGTGAGTAACATGTATTGTTCTTCATCTGTGTTATACTGCTGACTACTGATGTACAAGAACGCCATCTGTTGCCAATGAAAGTAAAGTTTGACTTAGTTTGACTTTGCTTTTTATGCAAGAGACAAGGTCTCTTATGAAACCAATATAATGAATTCGAATCATCGAACATGTTTCTTGTTTATGAAAGTGTTTGATTTGATTTTGGAAAATATATTATTAAAATGTATTATTTGTATGAAATCAAAACATCTTGCAATCATATAAAGTAAACCTCTTTTTTCCGGACGTTTTGGTTACGTCTGAAAATCGTCTATGACGTAGAGAGTCGATTTCTAAATCAAAACGTTATTGTGTTTGGAATGTATGTAATGAAACTGTATGCAAACAATAAAAAAGCTAAGTTTCGGGTTATCCAAGGACCAATTAAAGGGGGTTCGACTGTATACCAACAATGAAATCACACGACAAAGTCGACAAAACTACTCGTAAGTCGACAGGAAAAGTGAATGTATTTGATTTACATATTTATTATTTTTATTCATATCATTGCATCCTTCAAGGCCTACAAAACAGTAAACGATTTAGAATGCATGTTTCAATGTTTCTAGGCGACAGGGACGGATGTTCATTTTCCCCGTTTTGGGTTGGGAACATCTGTTTCGATATTCGAACATTATAGGTCGCCATCACGTACTCTTAAACAGGTAAATGTCAAAGTCGACAGTATTAATAAATATGGAAACTGTCGATCTGAATCTATTTAGATTGAAACTCAGACGACAAGTCTTAAGAATCTTAGGGATTAGAATGGCGAAAGGTACTCGGTAGGGAAAAATACAATATCATTCAACCTTCATAATAGTGTGTTAAATCCATTATGAAATGTCATTTTCACTGTTATCAATCTAAAAAATGCTGTTTGTTATTTTCTTAGTCATAAGTCTACAGTGTATGTGAGTCTAACCCTTCTTGAAATGTAAGACATGAAGAAAGAACAATCGTAGGTACGTTAAGATGACTTCGGGATAATGACAGCATTAAAGAGAAGTTGATATATTCCAACTATTTTTGTGTTAATAATGATGTTGATGACATAGTCTTTCAAATAATTATGCAATGACCTTTTGCATTTCTGGTTTAGTCTTGACAAATTTTCATGTAATCGTTTTGTTGTTTGTTATCACTTGATGCGGAAATGATTACAGAGAATTACATTTTGATTGATTGTATTCATATCGCCCCATGACCATTTTGTCCGGAAATATGCAACATATTTATATCATTTTGATAAAAGCAACACCTTCAATGTTGCGCTCTGGGTTTAAGTTTGTCATTTCTGCTTGTATAGAAAAGAGTTATTTTGAGGTATCACTGAACATGTTTTCTGTAACGATTAAAACTAATCTTCTGAATTGATTCTTATATTCAGTAGTAATTTATTTTTGTAGAAACACGAAACTCAATTTACTTGATTGTTGTTTAGGTTACGTTTGACGTTATTCATAACAGATTTATCAATCGCTTGCTTCGTAGCACAGATGTTATTGTAATATTTGTTTTGTCATTTTAGCGTGTGACGTGAATGGGTTTTGAAAATGAATAGACAAGAAGTCGCATTGACCTTAAAGGGGCAGTAGCACGTTTTAAGAGAGAATAAAAGGTGATGTCAGGAAAATGAAAATTAATGATTTCAATTGAAATACAATGTATTCAAACTAAATGGAGCAGTAGTAATTCGAATATATAACGTAACGCTAAGCCATGCAATTCCTTTTTCTTACACAAAATGAATTAAAGGTGTTAAAAAAAAATGGCCGCCAATGGATTTTATGAGAATTTCATACTTTTCCCTCTGACTATGGATGATTGACTTATGTATTGAGATTTTTGACACTGTCGAAATAATACATTTAACATTAACTTACAATTATCAGTGAAAAATTAAGAATATGAAATTATAAAAAAAACGTGCTACTGCCCCTTTGAGGTGTTTTGTATGTTTATATCGTTGGAATGTTACTCAGAATGTTACAGTTTTCACTGTATTTGACGTGTTTTTACGTGTCAGCTACATCCAATGTATAAAAGTTCCCTTGTTTTGTCTATCTTTGTCATTTTAACCTATTATCTGTTAAGAGATACATACCTTATATGAAAAATTAAAAATATCTGAAGTATTAAAAGTTAATACTTTTCGATAACATAACACCATTCATAACGTTCCTTAAAGCAACACATTGTTATTGATACACATTATTATCTTTAACACAATAAAAGGACAAATTAGTTTATGATAAAACATATCAAATTAAATTGGCAACTCCTTGCAATAATTATATTAAACTTTTTTTCAGTTAAGTATCGGGACCAATGCATCAAACCTTTTTTTCAGATTTTTACAAGGGGAAACATAATGAAACTTGGTTTCCATAGCCGAGTAACATTGACCCTTGAAATGCAAGCTATATCTGATGGCCTGCAAAACTACTTCTTCGCAGTGATAGATTGATATAAAGTTGTAATTGGCTTTGTTTTTAAAAAGTGTGCTATGTTCATCTCGTCACTTGTTTTCTGTCTGTGTGGAGCAGAAACAATGTTTATTTCTTTTTGGTCTAACATCATACTGTATTTAGTTATTGATAATAGAATGTATGCTTTACCAATTTATTTGCAAAACAACAATCAAATATACCTTTCATGATTACATATATTTAAAGAAATTTACTTTTATATATTTACTATCCCCTTTACTACCCCCTTTGTATCTACAACGAAACTACAATCTAAAATTGATACTACTTATCGACTTATTCATGCTTATCTTGTTTTACATGTACCATATTTCAATTACAGACTAGTCTCCACCAATGCCTTTATACTTGACTTGCAAATACAGGCTTAGTTAATCTCCACCAATGCCTTTATACTTGACTTGCAATTACAGGCTTAGTTAGTCTCCACCAATGCCTTTATACTTGACTTGCAATTACAGGCTTAGTTAGTCTCCACCAATGCCTTTATACTTGACTTGCAATTACAGGCTTAGTTAGTCTCCACCAATGCCTTTATACTTGACTTGCAATTACAGGCTTAGTTAGTCTCCACCAATGCCTTTATACTTGACTTGCAATTACAGGCTTAGTTAGTCTCCACCAATGCCTTTATACTTGACTTGCAATTACAGGCTTAGTTAGTCTCCACCAATGCCTTTATACTCGACTTGACATATTGCCAGTAAACATATTGAGATAAGTCCCTACTAACGTCACAATGACGTCTGAAGGGAAAATTGTATACCGAGACCCCATAGTAAAAGGGAAAAAAGACAATTTATCAGTTTGGGTGACTTTTAATTAAAAAACATTACTCCTCGGCATATGTTTTGTACCATTCACTCAGTGTGATTAAATCGGCAATTATTTCCATTTCACCGAGGTACTGTGTTCATGTTGGTTCACGAAGCGTTATTAAACAGGCTACTTATTAGCTTAGAAGTGTTTCTATTTTCAATACACCTTGCTCGCATTTTCTTACTCAAGCAGAAGAGAGAAACGGAAGGATTGTTTTGCAATTAGTCCAATAAAGCATAAGTGAAATGGTTGGACAGATAAACTTTCATGTCAACATCATTCTGGTGATGTAATTTGGCAAAAATCATTTTACTATTCTGTTAGCAGTGAAATACTAGGGTTTATTATACATTAACTGTTTATCAAGCTTCAGCGATTATATCCTAAATATTAACTGCCACAAGTGACGAAATAATACTTGTATATCGTCGCTAGTCATGTGCCGTACATGTATCTACTTTCAGCATGGGAGAGATATGTAGTATTATATTATCCTTGGAAAAGTAATACATTTTGAAAAGGTTTCGGCTAAAATCCGTCAAGGTCAAGGTCATGACTTAAGCATGGTTTAGCGAAAATGCTTAATTTTAACTATGAACACTTTTAATAAATACATAATTTTTATATATTTAATAAAACGTGTTCAATGGTTGTGTGACCTTGAAGGTCAAAGGTCAAGGTCATGAGATATGAGTTTTTGCAATGTGCTCTAAATTTGGGTATAACTTTATCTCATTTAGCTTTTCAGAACTCATGAACATGCCTTAATGTGAACACTTCCAGGGAATCATTATGACATGTTCACTTTCAAGTTCAAAGGTCAAGGTCACGAGTTATTAAGTCTCTACAAAATTCCTTGTAAACACAGTAACTTGAAAAGTTGTTGTGCTATGAAGCTCTTACTTGGTATATATCATTCTTGGAAAAGTAAATTTGTTTGAAAAGGTTTCGGCTACAATTCGTCAAAGGTCAAGGTCACAGCAAGGTCATGACTTAAGCATGGTTTATCGAAAATGCTTAATTTCAACTATGATCACTTTTAATCAATACATGATTGTTAAACTCAATCAATAGTGTTCAATGATTGAGTGACCTTGAATGTCAAAGGTCAAGGTCATGAGATATGAGTTATTGTAAACACGAAAACTTGAAAAGTTTTTTTGCTATGAAGTTTACATTTTGTGTATATTATCTCTTGCGAAGTACAACATGTTCAAAAAGTTTTGGGTACAAACTCTCGAAGGTCAAGGTCATGGCAGTTAACATATATGGAGAAAATGAATTAAAGTATCTTGTAACATCTTATTTTATTACATTAATGTTATACTCAATGAAATGTGTTCATTGATTGTGTGACCTTGAGTGTCAAAGGTTAAGGACACGAGAAAATGCCAAATTTGGTGAGGCCTCTAAAAGGCGGAACAGGGTAAGGCAAAACCCCAAGTTTCGGGGCTGCTCTGCTTTTGCAGTGTCCCGCAAACGCTAATCTAGTTAATTATTTAATTACATTGTTTTTGCAACATGTCATCTCAGACGCACGTATTAACTGATAAATAGTTTATAATCATTTGCTCCGTTGGGTATGACATAATTTCAACAAAAAACACAATGCTATCAGCAGTAGACACATACATGTGCGTTAACAGATCTTGGCATTGGAAAAAAGTGACAACTTGTCTAGGAATTCTCGGTAAAAAACTTTATTTAAATGTGGGTATTTTTATGTAAAATATATACCAAATAATCACCGTTTCTCATATGGCATTATCCAGCCACTCATCAGTAGATTTCGCTTCAAGTAATATGATGTGGGTTCACTATGTTACCATGGTAAACTGGCAAAAATATATAGTAAATGTCTTATTATTTATTTCAAAAGAATTTAAGACCTTGACCATTATTTTATACATATCCGTTGGCTTATAATTTGCCTATCGTGGTGTGGTGGTTTGTGTGCTTCTGCGACCCCGAGAGCTATGCCAGATGGAGCTTACATGCTCCTGGTAGGGTCACCCAAGCTGGACAGGTCGACGGGTAGAAGCCAGACCAAATGTGAGTTCTTCTAAAACCTGCTTTCTATCTCTTACTATGCCTTTCTTTCCGTCTTTTCCCTCATCCTGTCGATCCCTTTCTCTCTGATCTGTCTACTCTCTTTTGGATGGCGACATCCACGTGTTTAATAACTGAAATATTGTTCAAAACGCGTAAAACACCAACTCACTCACTCACTCACTCATTGCCGTGAAAACCTTCATTCGAATAATAAATGTATTTCATGTGTAATAGCTCGTAAAGTGATGATATGATTTTGTTTTTAACAAGTAGATTTTCTCTTTAACAACACATCTTTTGTCCCAAACTTGCAACTTGTTATCTCTCAAGTAGGTCACAATCTTCACCTATTTCATGAGTGATTACACTTTCCATCTCATCTTAATTCCATTATTGATAATGCCTTGAAGGCGTAAAACCATTTACCCTTCACATTGATCATGGCCGTGATACAGATGCTTCCCTGATTCATTGGATGCTGTACAATGTGAAATCTTTGTCTCATCGATCACAGGGTTAGCCAAAGGCCTCTATTCTCAAGTGATGAAAAACACAAAAAATTCAAACATTCAACCAGAAAACTGACAGTGTGTAAAAAGTCTGATCGAACGTCATCCAAAGTGGAAGATTTGCAAATATCTTTGTATCGCTGAGCAACCTGTTTCACTCAGGAAATTGAAAACAATTAATTTCTTACATAAGTCGAAAGGGTTCATTCAGCTCGAAATAAACAATCGTAAAATACTTATTGCACACCTACTGTCTGTACTGAGATCTTATTTCGGCGTTCATCTGTAGTGAGAACAAGTAAACTCTATTTACCAAATAATTTGATATCCCTAATGTGAATAGACCAAGGTCTTAGGTAACTAGTACGCTGATGATCGATGGAGTCTGTAGTAGGCCCTCATATTTGCGGCTTCTATTCTATCTATACTCAAATAACTTTATAAAGCACTCCCTTATTTTAAAACAAATGGGGTCCTATTGGAATAAGTTGATTAATTGTAAGGATTGACCACTACAGATTTAACAAAATAAATTATTGACTATCTAATTGAACTAAAATCTCTTATTAATTAAAATATGAGGAAAGATGTAAGACCACTGAAATAAGCCACATATATCTATTGTCATTGGGGAGAAACTTCACTAAACTTTGGATTTTTAAATAAAAAAAACATTCCTAGTTGACATTCATACACAAAATCATGTTTTTTATCATGCATGATAAGAAGCCTACAATCACAAAATCTGTGAGTAGATATGAGATTCTTTTAGTTGAACTTGTTGATCAAACGCTTCTTCTCCCTTGAGATAAGCCATACATTATCTTGTACAATGACCAATTTTTTTCTGTGTTCAGTTTCCTTTTAATTTGCTATTTGATATTTTTGTGATTTTGAATGTTCATACTGCTTGAACGACTAGCTTTTGCTATAAGGTTTTTTTTCTAAAAAAACTCTATTCAGGCAAGAGAATGATAACCATCACATTGCAGCATCAAATATCGATCTTTATTTTCAATTATAAGGTAACTTCGATTTTGACTTAAAAATACCAAGCCGTTTTTTCAATGGTTATCTAGAGACAGTGAATCGTAAATCGAGTGAAGTTTTCGTTTCTACACTGCTAGATGATCGTTGGATAGAAAACCTCGCCTGAAGATTTGTAGGGTTCATTATCATCAAACAACTCTGAGAGAAAAGGTTGGGGTTGCTTAAATTAGTTCTTTGTGTAAATAATTGATGTGCTTGTAATGTAACCATCTGCTTCATGCATATGCATCCGGGTCCTCTGGTTGTCCTTCGTACAAGGGGTAACAGTCACTAGTAAGTTCCCCTAGACATGGTGCCCCCAACATTCACATCATTTGCAAATAATCATTTACAATGTAGATTATAGATATGTTACCATTATCTGCAAAACAAACATTGTTCATTTCACCTTTAAAGGGACAGTAGCAGGTTTTTTGATAATTTTATTTTCTAAATTTTTCACTGATTATTGTAAGTTGTAAATGTTAAATGTTTTATTTTGCCAGTGTCAGAAATATCATTACACAAGCCAATCATCCATAGTAAGAGGACAAAGTAAGAAGATTCACATAAAATCCATTGGCGGCCTTTAATTCATTTTGGGTGAGAAAATGGAACCGCATGGCTAAACTTTATGTTGTATACTTGAATTATTACTGCTTCATTTAGTTTAAATACATTGTCTTTCAATTGGAACCATTAATTTTCATTTTCCTGACATCACCTTATATTCCCCCTAAAAATGTGCTACTGCCCCTTTAATGTATTCTGTTTCACATTAATTCCAAAATCCCAGACCTTTACTTTTAACCACAATAATCTAATGTTTCTTTGATCCATTAATACACTGTCTCTTCATGTATTTTTTGTGTCGGCTTTCGGAGGAATAGACTTCTATAGCTGTCTCATTAGTGTCTAAAAACAATTATGGGAGTCACATATCAGTTCTAGGATGATGTCCTGATATAGAAGACCTTGGTAAGATTTGTTTAAAACAAACATTTTATAACTTTGTTTGAAGAAGACAACTGTTCTACAATCAGTAAAGTGAAATGCTACACTGAATTTAACCTGCAGCCTGCTGGATTGTTTTGAACGTTTTTGCTTGGAGCTTCAAAAGTGTACAATTTTAACAATGACGTCATATTGGTATCTTTCATATTTGGCTTTTCCCTCTTTTCTAAAATTCAAGATTAGAAAAAAAAACATTCTTGTGAATTACATAATTTTCTCACTTGTCATAGTAATATTTTCTCAAATATTCTAATATTTTTCTACAATTCGGTTTATCTCCAACGACAATGAATAACATGTTATAATTTGGTACTAAATTTTCAAAATCAGATATTTAAGTCAAGAATATCTTGGTAAAAATTAGTTTACATCAGTGTGTTCAAAAATAACTTCTGTAGCAAGTGAGCGAATGGTACTTTCTAAAAACAAACAATATCTTGTTACAAACGATATTCATTGAAATGATTAATTTTTACCGTAATTTCAAGCAGTCAATAGTTTCAATGAACTATGCTATACTTCTGTGTTGATATTTTTACAAATTACGTATCAATCATTATCAAAATTACACCAAAATTTAAGTAGTCGATTTGCCTTTATTTGGTCTACCAGTCTAAGTAAACCTAGCCTCAATATTATCCGTTTCACTTCTATACTGAGTCTAAAAAGGTCTAATAATGGGTCGCGTCAGCCGACCTTTCTGCGACCTATGACCTTCCAACGTTATACGTGCGAAGGCAGACTATTGTGGCTTGGTAAGCTCAGTTCTGATTGGTCAACTTGGTCACGTGGGCTGACGCGACTCTCAACCAAGCCTATCTAGACTCAGTATAAAAGTGAAACGGATAATATTGAGGCTAGGTTAACTTAGACTGTTTGGTCTACATTATGAATACTAAAGATTGTCCTTTTAAAATTAATTTGTTTTGTATCATTGTTTATTTTGTCAATATGTTTGTTTTATTTTTGATAAAACTTATTATCCTCTACGAACCGTTTGAAATATCAAAAAACCATCTCACGACATTGACCTCACTGAAGTAACGGTCTGCAATCATTTGGCGCAAAGCGACCATGTGACTGTTGAAACAATTGATACTCATAGCAATAATTTTTACATTATTTTGGAATTCGATTAACAACAGGAATTGACAAGAAATTGGATAATACGAGTATTTGTGATTTTTGAGGATTTTAAGTTTCCTAAAAACGCAATCATCTCAATATATATACGGAATTGAGGTACCTTGTCTAAACAATAAGGTAATTAATGATAAAGGTCAATGTTTTATCAAAATTACCGTATAAACAGGTATTTATTGTTCAAAGTTATTTTTGTCATCAAAGTTATTTCAAGAATCAATGTCTATATTAAAAAAAGTCATTTCTTTTCACAAGCAATATGTCATTAAATGCGTTAAACAATTTAATTAAAAACAATATTTTATCATTATGTGTTTTATGAAATTATTGAATCAACCACACTCATCTTTTCAACAAATGTAATTTCATCAGGTAACTAAATATGCAAGATTATGAAGATTATCGGTAAATGTATAAATGTCCTTGGAAATAGGTCCAAATATTTTCAAAGATTGTATTGTAAATAATTTTAAACAAAGTTAACCATAAGGAATGAAGCTGTGTATTTGATAACGATCTATATTTGTAGAAATATGTGTAGATTAACAGAAAATAACGGTTGTGATTGTATATATAAACTCGCCCGAGGATAGGACAGTTTTGACCTAACTTCAGACAGTGCCACGCATGCATTCAAAGTTTTCGTAGACATTACTGCTTTACTTTATTCCTCACAACGGTTTATATTATAACCAAACACGCAAATACCTGTCTATTTACAATGATATAACTTTATTTGCAAATATGATGCAATTATCAATATTACACGGCTTCCATTTCAATGCTAAGCTTCTCGCCGATTCCTGAATGCGCCGCTAGAATTTGGTGACAGTGTTATTATTTGCAAGCATTGACAAAAAAAAACATTGTACAGGATAAAATAATCAATTTCAGGGTAACAATTTTAACAGATGTGTTGGTTAAATGTTTCTTTTAGTTTCCTTGGCAATTGTCAGAGAATTTATATATTTTTCAATTCCCTACAAAACTCAAAACTGTCCGAACCAAGGTCATTGTCAAATATTTCGAAAAACCCTTATAATTATTTCCGAAAAACACCTCTGAATAGCAATAAAATATCGGAGTTTGATTATATAGTAGTTTCTTTTCTAAAGCAAATACAGCATATGATCTATTGGCGCCTCCTACATTTCCTGAAATTTTATAAAACATTTACTCGGTACATGAAAACAAATATTTCTCTAATTTCCTCCATGAATCGGTAAATGCCCGTCCGATAAAGTAAGTAACAAATAGGTCCGGTTATGAATTGTTATCAAAAGAAAAAGATACCCAGACAGACTGATAAGGAACATTTTGAAACAAATGACTTTCAGATATTACACATAAAACTGCATCAGCTTCTAAACAAAAGTGTCTAAAGTTCGGTCAACTTCTTTGGTGCCCTTTTTTCTCAAAATATGTATCAACTGTAACTTTTTGTGTTAAAAACATAATAACACATTACTAACAGGTAGAAATGTTTTGTTGTGTTGGAGTTTTACGCTTGCGTCCACCTCTTGGTGATGTCGCCGACGTTACGTCCACCTCTTGGTGATGTCGCCGACGTTACGTCCACCTCTTGGTGATGTCGCCAACGTTACGGTAAGGATGGTGCTTACTGCTGAGGTTATTGGTGAGATTGGTATCGACCTCAATTGGTTTTACTCTGCGATCGAGACCAAAATGTTAAAGAACAATAGATATCAGGACAGATTGAAAACATTTGGAACATTGGAACATTTTGAAACAAATGACAAACTGACGTTAAGGTATGGATGATGCCAACTGTTAAGGTTATTGGTGAGATTGGTATCGACCTTAATTGGTTTTGCTCTACTACCGGGGACCAGCTTTAAACATGCTTTTAGTTTCATTACATGATTCACTTGCAAGAAATGAAAATGGCTGATTTTATCTATGACTATCTTAAAAATGAACGATTTAAACAACCCATTGCTGTAAAACAATGTTTCCCTGAAAAAAGATAAGCTGTTTTAAAGTCAACTGGTACTTAGAAGATAACTTTCTTAAAGATCACGTTTTTATAGTTAATCAGTTCTGTTTATCTGAATAAATGTGGATGCCATGATTAGTATCTTAAAATCTTTTTTATGCGAACCTACAGCGTCATTAAGGCAGAATACTTTGTGTCATTGTCCTTAAGGTCTCATTGCACTAATTATCACTTTATGCATTAGAAAAGGTTGTTGGCTAAAAGGGTTATAAAATTGGCTTTATACCTTAATAGTATTGTGTTAGTTGTGAACTTTATCTCATAATCTCAATTCAAAATCATTGGATCAACCTGTCGATACTTGATATTATTATATTCTCATGTAAAATTAGAATAGTAATACAAGGGTGCAATACGGAATTCGTCTTCAAATTCGGTTATGCACGGCAAATCCTCATGCACAACTGCCGTCATGTCTTTTAATTTAATAAAACTTGAGGTTTTTCACATAGTTGGTAACTTTTAAAACTCTCACCTTTACGTTGTTTTATGACAAAACGTGTTAACACACGCCTGGACTATTAATCATTTTTGTCATTGCTAGTTTGATGATAAACAAATAAGAGACAGGCAGCTTTTTAGTTTTGAATTAATCTTATGACTGTAGTGACAAAGTATAAAAAGTTTTATGTTTTAAATTAAGAAGAATAACAAATCACTTTCATTGATTACAGATGCGTCCTCAATAGACAAATTGCATTTTGGTTTACCCATTTCTCTCTGTTGGCATTGATAGCAATGGCGTTTTCAATTAATAACCACCTTTTTCAATAAACTTTTTATGATGGTTGATAAAAAGGTAACTGCAACCATCAACAGACCCAAATTGCAGTTTATATAAAAATACAAATTAGTTATTTACTATTTGACAACCTTGAAATAACTGTCATCATTTAATCTGCTTTTGTATGAAACATTCGTGATCAAATTTCTAAAACATTGTGATTAATCCATACATGTACATTCGCATTCCAAAAAACGTGATTTGATTAATTTTTCAGTTTTTTTTGTCCGACTTTCTGCCAAGTTTAATTCTTTCGTCGTTTGTCACCTTTTTGCAAGTCACCATTCAGACGCAATTTTTAATTAGTTAATTTACCTTTTAAGCATGAACGCTCTGTCACGTTCAATACGTTACCAATGTTCAACCAACAACATATGGGTAAAATGGAATACTCCCCGACACTTCTGTGTATATTGAGTATGTAACCATTTTAAAGCAACAATTTCATATATATGAACCTATCAACTTCATTGATTCCTCCTCAACTGCCAACGTAATAGCACATGGTGCATCTATTGCCCCACATGCTGCCAAGACACCTTTCAATAATGGCACATTATTTACGGGACTGATTCCTTCATATCTCATTATTTGTATCAATGAACTAGTTGTTGGTCCTCTTTTGTGGCGTAAGGTCACTATTCTCCAGCAAAATATAAAACAAATCTCTAGATCTTTAACAACAAAGCTGTGAAATGACCAAAACGTCTAAGTGAAAACTATCTAAATTTTGAGTTTTGCCAAAGTCTCTGCTCTACCAAGCAGCCCGTTTTCCTGACTTATATCAGTTTATTTTGTTCAAATAACTCTACAGAAAGGAATGTAAAGTTCTTGTGGACGCCTATTGCTTGCTTCAATATTTTCTCTGCGTTGACATCTTTTCAACACAAGCATAAATTCAGCTTACCTTAATGTTTCGGAGTCAGACTGTTTGAAGATCTTTGGTAACACATGAGCATGGAGATCGAATCGTTCTGCTTGCAAGGTTTTGCAAAATCTGTACCTTACATGAACGTTTTCCTAAATAAGTTAAGTACATAATCTAAATCAGCATCATCCACATGTCAGCAAAGATGCAACTCTGGAAGAATAAAGTTACACAATATTTATACATTTTTGTTAAAATGTCCTTCGTTTTAAATCAAAAGTATAAATACAGTTAAAATACACTAACTCTGAAAAACAAAGAAATCGTTCACGAAGTGACTATATCAAAAACATTCCCTCACAGGGACCACATTATATTAGTTTCTTCTCTTGTACATATAATTCATATGCAAAACTTTGCAACATTTCAATAATGTAGCAGGATTTGGGTAAGTGGGGCTACAAGGATACATTAACTATACACACTGCAAACAAAAAGTATTGTTTTCATTAGTTTTCAATGATTAAAAAAGTGCTTCTTCCTTGTTTTGTGTGTCACCCATTTGTGGAAAATAAGTATGATAAGTATGCACAAAACCACATCATCATCTTGCTGAAAGGGTTTCTTAACAAAACAAGATGAGTCATAACCGATCATGATGTTTGTATGCAGAAGTTAACATAATGTGTGTAACCAGTGGAAATCAGATGTAGTAAAACGGGTCAATATATTCATGAAGGAATCACATAACACGGTATAGATCAAATATTTCGACCGAGATCGGAGATTAAGCTTTAATTGTTCCCATGTCAATAGGTAAATAGAGAATCTCACCCAAGCGTCTTCTGATATCAAATATATCAACACGAGTTGATTAAAGTTACAAATATCCGAGGCTTGCCGAGGATATTTTTACTTTAATCAACGAGTGTTGATATATTTGATATCAGAAGACACGAGGGTGAGATTTTATTTATCATCCAAATCATTTTTCAACAGTTATTAGCAAAAGAATGAACATATCTGAACACAAAACTGTCATTAGACTTCCTGAACAGTGAGGTCATTACATTGTGACGTCATCAGCATTATGACGTCATAGCATTGTTACGCCATGAACTTTGTGACGTCATAGTATTGTTATCTGTGTTCTAAGTGATGCCAAAGCCTTGTGATGTCATTTAACTGATGATGTAATAGGATTATGATGATATGATTGAAGCGATATCTACAATGTAGATATCGCTTGTAGATATCGCTAGATCTCAGAAAAGCGATATCTACTGTGGTAGCCACTTTTGGATGATAAATAGGTTTTGAGTCACTTCCTTGTTTGGCATTCAGTGAGCTTATAGATAACTTTTTAAACTGTGA
Source organism: Steromphala cineraria (assembly GCA_916613615.1). Taxonomy (NCBI): domain Eukaryota; kingdom Metazoa; phylum Mollusca; class Gastropoda; order Trochida; family Trochidae; genus Steromphala; species Steromphala cineraria. The sequence goes on along the minus strand of OU744734.1, from coordinate 54,818,443 downwards.
AGGCAGGGTAAATTCATCTGGTCACGGTGTTTGTGTTCGTTCCTTCTCCCTAAACACATGTCCGGAGCAAATCAATTGTATAATTCGTGCTGGTCGGATCAAACTTGACAAATACTTCAATAATGGTCCCAATACATGTTGGTTCCCTATGTGGGTCATATTTTTAGGGATGTGTATATCAACCTGGCAATAATCATTTATGATGAAAAAAGATTAGGTTTTGGATATGGAACTTCTTTATCCTGCTTTGTAAAGTAGACAGAAGAATCTATGCCGTTGTTAATCGTAATTGCTATCTCAATTTCCTGTGCATTTAATGTCGCCATTTACAGAATTTAAAAATACTGATTTCCTCCTTATGCCATGAAAAATCAAGAAGGATAAGTCATCACTTCAACACTTGCAAAATGTATTTATCTTGTACACAGATTTTTACGACGTGTTATGTCAAATCAATATAATGGCTTTTACTAATCTAAAATCAACTATAAACTAGAATATGACAGTAATGCAGAAAGTAGATATCTATCTTTATGGGTGAAGATAGAATCATAGGCATGACAACACATGAAATAAGTTTGCTAGATTAAATTTGCAAAACCAAATAAGTGATTTTATATGAATTTAAAGGAATAAATTATGTTCATCAAAACTGTTATCGACTTAAATTTTACCGTTTCATTCTGATAGATATCTGTTTAACTGATAAGAAGGGATGATTGCTTAATGACATATTCTGTGCAGTGTTATCCTTATAGATCTAAGAGTTGAAAAATTACATTAAGTAAACCAGGTAAACCAATAATTGGAATCATGTGAACATTGACCGGTGATTTAATCAGTCAGAGACTTTATCGAAATCCGTTGATTTTAATGGAAAAATTGCAGAAAATAAGATTATCTTGAAAATAGCTGTTTTAGAGTGAACTGCTATTTTAGAGATAGATTAAAGCGATGTGAGTTTTTACTGAAAGCTTACATAATTCCTGTTCATTATGATTTGGTTTAAATGTGAAATGTGTGGTAATCTTGATCATGATGATGATAAATCAAGACGGTTCTTAAATGCATGTATTTCCATGGTCATAATCTTTGGCAAAGTACCACACACTGCTGTCAATTCAAATGTGTGTCTACTGCAAACTATTCCTTTGTGTATATAAAACATTTCACAACAATTAACCAAGATGAGACGTAAAAGCATCTGTTGATTTTTTTCAAGAATGACCTAAGGTTCAATTGTTTTTAACTTCAGATTATTGTCCTAAGGCAATGCATCAGATATTACCTCTTTTTGTTCACCTAAATGAAGGATTAAGCAAAGCTCTTTCAAGATAGACTTGACGAAAGAAGGGAAAGTGACACAAAAAAACGTCTTCCATTTGGCTAAAGAGTTATAATTTGTTATTCATCTGGGGTTCGTATCTCGAAGCAGTCGTTAAATCTGTTTCTAACGCATGTTTAACGAACACTTAAAGATAATCGTTATTTAGGTTTGGTAGTGTAACACGAAGCAGTCATTAAACAATGCTTAACCATTAGTTAGGTAGTCTTTGAGGAAGTGTAACTCGAAACATTGATAGCTTAAAGTAAGGTTAAAATTTATGGGATTCCCCATGAACTTTGATTGTACTGAATATTCTGTGATTTATATAATTACCTAATCAGGTTTATGAGTATGAGTACTGAAACATTTCCTAACTGTTGCAATCTTCTGTTAACAACCAAACTAATATATTAAATCCAATAAATGTTATTTGCAAGATTGATAAATCACATGTACATGTTTTAATGTAATTTTCGCACAACAAACCCATTCCAATGTCGTTGACTACCACTAATCAATCTGTCATCATTGTCATCAAGGTTCACCAAAATGACTCAGATCCCCTATATAGCTACCATCTTATAAAGGCTATCAGTGTGTGAAACAAAGCATTTTTATTATTATAGATAAGAGGTAGACTATCTTATTTTCAATATACAAAATGTATTTAATTAAAATTGTACTTGGAACAAAATATCAAATTTAATCAAACAACATTATTTATGATTAAGTTGATAGACTGATTAATAACGGCCTGTACTTTTCAGTTTTAGAATGCTACGTCAAAATCTGAATATATTTGTAATTGAACAGAATTTATGATACACTCAGTTTATTTATTTTTTATGTTATTTACCTCATTTTGAAACAAGAATGTTCAAAGTGTTGGCTGACAACTAAACAAGGTGAAATAAATGAATTCAGAAATAAGGTGTAAAATCAACCGAAGTGATAAGTGCTTGTTTGGGTTTGTTGATATTTGTGTTCAATTGGTTCCCTTTATTCCTACATTTTCAGATGCTGTGTAACACCAGTTTAACATTTATATTCGCTGGACATTTATCAAACAATTAAATTGGGATGAAACGTCATCAGCTTGACATTATTAAAACATTGTCAGTCATTGATGGTGTCCAATCAACATGCAATTTTATACAATAAGATCAAACTTAATCGTAAAAAACATACCTTATGTAATATCATATTATTAGGTAAGTATCAATTAACCTGACCCTTTGAGTGACATTAACGCTGTGCGTCACATGACTGCACGTGTTTTATGCTCCCCCGGGAGTCGAGATGTTAAAAGAATCGTCATGAAGATTGATATCCAATGATCGAGGGAAAGCCCAAGGGCCTTTGAGCAGCGCTCTCTGAGCTGGATATTGGCGCTATACAAATGTTTAGTAGTAGTAAACTTGTTATGCTGGTTTAATAATATTAATGCTTCAGACGTAAGATAATATGATTAATTCATAGGCAGTAGTAGAGGCAAATGGCATCACGAAATATCATAATTTATTTGTAAGGAGCGATAGAACTTGTGGGAGGTGTAATGTAAAGAAGGATAGCCCTGAGATAAAGGATTGTGAATAACAAGATCATGACTGCCAGTGTCTGAGACACACCTAACTTTCAGAAATGAATCACCAAGCACATAGTTACATCCAAAATACAAGCAATTTAGTTGGAAACATAATTATGAATGAAGCATACCCTTTTTAGATGTAGGTACGCTTTTATTGAAGAAATTCAAAAGAACCAAACTTTGACATAAAGGGCTAAGACATGTGCAACTGAACATTAATACTTTTGATTTAATCTAAACTCGTTTGTTGGTGGTAGTATTAAGATTTTTGACAGTTCTTCACATATAATGATTAATGATTTCAACCTTTTATAATATGCCACAAAACAATAAAAACTATAGTTAGGTGTCAATTATGAAAAGCTGTGATATGTTAAGTTATAATTTTGTTCTGGGAAATATTTCGGAAATGTCCTAAGTTGCTTTACTTAATTGAATTTTTATAATGATGAAATACAGTTTTAATGTTCATGGATAAAACCTTTACACATGTAGGTGTCTAAACGTAAAACGCGAAACTGTGTTATGGTCGTTTTTTATGTGAATGTTTATGGTCACAATAGTTTGCAAATGAAGACTCCGTCTCCATGTGCGTCTGTCTCTGCAAACAAAATTCAGATATGGTGCTTTACTTTTTGTAAATGTAAAACATATTGTATGGTAAATACATCCTAGAGATAATGACGATAACGTCAAGAACACAAGATCAACACTAAGATTAGAATGCTTTTAACTTTCTGAGTATTGACCCGAGGCCATGCATTAGATATTTTATTCATTCTAAGGAAGTGTTTTCCAACGTTTTTCAAGAACATATGAAAAAACAAACCAAACACGTGGACCATTTCGATGATTAGTTTGACACGTTGTTTCTCATGTGTTGCCTCTAGGCTCATTTCAAGTTGAACAAAACGTGTTTATACTCATTTCCTTTCTCAAATGACAAAAAAGGTGTTCACTTAGTAGCGTTTAATGATATTTTAACCCTCTGAAACTAACACAATTGTCATAAGCTAATAATTTTGAAGGGAAGTTTAAAGAAATACTATTTAAGAATATAATGCTTTTAAAGATCTCGAAATATGTCATATTGTGACTGTCTCATCTAAACACAGCTTTTGCCAATCGTTCTGCAATTAGTCTTGTTTTAAAGAAATCAAGCTAACCAGTGAGTCAATTGATGAGGATATATATCGTGCTATTTCCAGGAACTAGTACCTGCTCAAAACCCTCCAACATTATTACCCTGAAGGAAATGTACTCTCAATGCTGCTACCAAGCGCTAAGCGTGAGCATGTACTTCCGTAAATCCTTTTTTCAGTTTTGTTAAATGAGTGAATGTGGATGAAGTGCCTTGTCGAGAGACAGAACATGGACCGAGACCCGGACACAAATTTTGGGTGTCTCTACCGGGTACGAACCCGGGTTTCTGGCGTGAGAGGCCAGCTTTATAACCACTACACCACTGTGTTGATCTCAAAATTGCTTTTAATTTCGATATTGGAAAATGATAGATCTACTAGAAATAAATACCTACTATTTCACACAAATAAAAAAGCCCCAAAACAAATTAAATTGACAACCTAAATGTGTTTGTTGGAATATATTCCAGAAACGTTGAGAATTGTAAAATACGAATTTCGAAACTGGTTGTGGTAAGTTCTTTTTTTGGTTATTGGCTTATGTCAATAGCGCTCGGGGCTGATAACATTTACTGTAAATAAATACAAAAATTGTACCATTGTTATCATATTTCACAAACTGAAACATTATTGTAAACATTCCTGAGAGAGTATGTACATCTTTCTACTACAACAATTGACAGAATTGCATATTTGGAACTATAACAGAACCCGGCATATTGAAGACAGGCTATTATTATCTTATTTTGTTTGCCAATTTTATGTGTGTTCACAGAAACATGTTAATATTATAGAAACCATATAGTAGAAGGAATTAGGTTAGTATAAATAAACCTGGCCCTTTCAGTCCACTTCTTCCACTGATGGATATGGATCTAGATTATGGTTAAGTGCAGGAGAGTACTAGTGCCAAACAGAGACAATTACATGAACATCATTACCATGGAAATGCTTTACAGACACCACGAAGATATCAGGAAGATGTATTAGGGAATAATTTCTCATGCAGTATTCTTGAAGGTAGATTGCCCTTTTTTGATGTATACAAATGGATCCTCTAGTATAATTGTGGCAGACATTTCGATGTTGCAATTTGTTTTAACCTTAATGTACTTAAAGCTATTACTTGACAAGGAGTACTGGAAACTATATAATTGATCATCCAATCAATGTGTGATTGTATGCAATATGATAATATGCTATTGTTATTGATAACGATGTGTAACACGTTATATAATCTTTGAGACTAAACTTTTAAAACTAGTAAATTACTTTGATTGTTGCAGAAGTACGATACTATAAATAAGACACATTAACGAGATGAGATGACATCATCATGGAAATATCGAGAAATTATTCCACTCTTGTATGCATGCCTATGTTTGTCAAATCATGTCTGAAAGATAATTGTAGCTCAGACATTGTCAGTAATGATCACTATACAAATGTAAACTTTCATGGACATATCCTCTTAAATATAACACTTCTTCTAAGCTCGCTGATTTCCCACATGGTTTAATAGTGACTGTCTGCATACCGTTGTATATGGACTACATATCGGACGAATTTAGTGAATGGTTGCAAGTCATGAATACACAGATTCAGAATAACATAAATAAGTTGTTAATCTATATCGCTCCTTTCTCATGTGACTATGATATTTTATGTATGTTAGATTTTCAGGGATTCATATGCTGAACACGAAAACTTGAATGGATTTGTATCTGTTAACTGTTTTTGTTTTCCATTTTTTAGAGAGAATGAAAAATTAGTTTATTCATTGTTTGATTGCCCAAAAGATTACAGAACAAATATACGTAATTGGAGTTTTATTAAAGATAAAAGAATACATATGACTAATAAAATATGAACATGAAATGTGATATAAAAGAAATTCTGCAGAGGCATTTAGAAGTTGGTTTGATTATACACGACAAATATTATGGATAACAACTTCTTTATTGATTCCTCACGACGTTCCTGGACCAATGCTTGACCCTTCTCCATGTGACTTTGTATCGATATGTGTCTGATATGATATACAAGAAGAAAACAGATTTCTAGAACTGAAAAATATGAACAATGAAAAGGGTATTATTTACAATTTATTTCAAAATTGCCAGTGAAATTCATTTAAATGTTTTTATTTTAAATTGTTCACTGATAATTGTACGTTAATGCTAAATTCTTTATTTTTGATAGTGTCAAAAATCTCATTACACAAAAAAATCATCAATAGTCAGAGAACAAATAATAAAGATTCACATGCAGTCAATTGGCGACAGTTTTTGTGTGACCAACGTTATTTTGGTTTGTGTTCGAAAAAGGAATCGCATGGCTGAACTTATATAGAGGTATTATGAGTGTCCATGACATACTATGTTTACGACACGAGTGCCTAGATACAAGTATTTCACGAGCAGGAGAGAGTAAACATAGTAGGTCATGGTTACGAATATAATATTATGTTTATTACCGGTCCCAAAAATTAAAAAAATACTAAAAACTCTTTTTTTCAGCATAGGCGGACCAGCCGCCTCCGGCCCGTATAGATTGCGACGTCAAAGGTGAACCATGACGTCAAGTATTGTTTATAACGTGACGTCACAATGACAATGTGATATTTTGCCTTAGGGTATCATATGAGAAATATGAAGCTCTGTATGAGTGCCCTCGTAGGCAAAAAGAAAGAATATTAAATGATCGTTTATCCAACCTCTCCGCTGTTAAAACTGTTATTGCTTTCTATATTTCTAAAGTATAGAGTATAAACAAACAGGGAGTCATGCTATTCAGCCGCATGCCTATCATTAATCACATTTAATCATTGTAGCTGCAAAACATTGTATGCAAGCATTTACGCTCACGGAAATTCACCAAACCCTAGCCAAAAGGATATACATGTACAGTTGTATCACTATTTTTTATACTTGATTGTCACGAATAAAGATTATCTCCTGAGTATTGACCGTGAGATTCATTACAACGACTGCATATATATATATATGGAAGTCGAGTGCCGTCTACTCGAGCTGAGATCAATGAAGAACTTCATTTAGTAATGAGAAGATCCTTGCCTTGTGTCGTGAGGATACATTACTGAAATGTGGCAAAGTGTTGCATTACATACAATCTTCTACACCAATTAGCATTGTCATGAAATCATCATATCGTATCATAACCTTTGCATTCATTAAGTCTATACTTCTATATACATTGTTTCTAAAATGCAATTACAGACCATGCGTTACCTGTACTTATCCTCATATTTAAATAGCCCATGGCAATTATGTTTAAGGGTATTGTACAAAAACTATGCTTTCTTGAACTTTAACATGTAACTATGCTTCAGGATACATGTCTTTTTGAACACCACCCGTTACTATAAAACCCCCTTTCCAACATTAGTTAAGTGTGATTTTGAAACTTTTAAATAAGCAAATATATTTATATTATTTATACTTCAGAAAGCTTTAAAGTAATGTAATGTACGGAAAGCAAAACAGATAGGGACTCGCTAAGGAGTAGTGCGGTAGAGAAACTTGATAAAGCATGTTAAATACGTCTTGTATATTCTTGAAAATATCGTTTGAAACAGTAAGTATACTAGGGAGATACACTTGTGTATGAGGAATTCACCCGAAGCTTTACATGCTTATGCAATTGAATTATTTTGTCTGTGACATTCTTTTTTCTGAACGTGTTTGTAATCATTTGGAGATAAATCTTAACTGTAATCTACGATGCAAGTTTTGGGTCAGACAATAGTTGAATTGATTTCGAGTTAAACAAATGGACTTGGCTACAGGAAGATCACACATCTTAACAAGATTTTCTTTACATCTTGACCAGACAGTGTAATGAGATCACAGCAATGAAGTCTGTATTATTTGTTCCTGCGTGATGAAAACAAACTGTTGTTATAGGAAGATTTTGGGTTTTAATTTTCCTTCCAGTGATCTTAAGGTTTGACTGCAAAAACGTATTGTTTATGTTCTAACTATCAATGGTGTTTACCAATTGTGCCAGTCTGACAATATAATGTAACTTTATGACCAGGTTTGATTACAGTGATGCCTTTATTTGATTGACTTGTACTTTGTTACACAGCATCAAAGTCTGATTTAAAGACTTCTAGAGATTGAATCACAATGACACAGTTATTACTGAAACGAGGATAGAAACCCCATTAAGCAACGTATTTCCTTTCATTCATTTCCTCTCTCAGAATCGAGTAGTATGAATTACTTTAAAACGTATTAATTAGCTAGTTCGCTGTATAAAAACACATTGTGTATATTATTGTCGCTAAAATTCTTAAAAAACTTAACAAACCGTAAGCTGCCCATGTACAAAAACATCAGGTAATGTCATATTATGTGCAAAGGTCACGTATACACATTAAAATGAATGTTGGTCATTACATTTATGCAAAATATACATAACATTTATATATAAATCGAGAAGATTTTTGATACAACATCATTTACACGTTTTTCATAATCACACAACACTCTCAATCACAGCGATCTCTGTTTTAACCCTTGAAGAATCAACACTTACTTACTTTTAATTCGTATATCAATTTCATTTCACTAATGAAGAGATAATACATATTTACTGATGACAAACACTCTTCTGTGTAATGTTTAATTGTTTAATGTTCAAAAAACAAACGAGGACATTCATTTGAAATTTATAGATTGTTTCTTCCTCTGAAACTGTCGAACATCTGACTGTGTAATCAGGATGTTTGTCCAAAAGCTGGGCAATCCATTTGAATACAGAACATATTACTTCAATCCTGTTACCAGAATAGGTAAACTGGCTACTGTCTGCAACTTGGATTTAGTCAAAGTGGAATAAAACAATGATCTAGTTGTAATGTGACTCTAGAATGTGTAATTTGTTGAAAATTGAGAAACACAAGATGTGTGGTGCTTCCTAAAGGGTTTTTAGTTTATTAAAACAGTATCTGAACCAGTAGCTATAAGATTTTACAACAACAAGAGTTATTATCTCATTTCCGAAGTAAGAAAGAACAAAAACCGATTTCTTAAGATATAAACTTATTTTACACCTCACAATTAATGCACCAAATTTATGTCAAAAAGTTAAATACTTAATTGTCAACACCGGCTGACGTTGGTTATTTTGATAACGGACACCAATATTATTCCCGGTGTCATTATTTCTCACTATAATACTCACGCATTGAATAATTACATGCTGCATTGCGTTCTTTCATAATGTTGAAAAATGGAATGCATTTGTTTCGATTTCTCTATTACTGAATTAAGAGGTACATCAAATACTGATAATTTCATATTTACATCAAGTAGTTTCAAATACAGTCTTCCTTATGTTAACAAACAAACACTTGCTTTTACGTAAATGTTTATGAATGCAGTTTTTATTTCCAAGGGTGGTTCGAATCCCGCCAGGGGCTCGACAATTTGTCTGCAGTAGAGAACAATTATACACGCAATAAGGTTTGGGTGCAATGCTACAGTGAATTTGAGTGCAGTACCACCCATGATTCGCTAGTTTCAGCCCATTATCGCAGGTTTCCCCGCAATGCAAAGCAACAATGGTGTTCTCCCTGCAATAATACTAGCAGCCGCGATATAACTGTTATACTCTTGAAAGTGGCATGGAACTTCAAATCACCTCACCTCACTTTATATCCTTAGAAATTATCCATCACAGGTCAGTATCCTAATTTATGTCCGGGTTTCTTCATTTTTTTTGGCAAATTAACACTTACACTTAACTGATTCTGTATGTGTGTCTGTGGAGGCAAACAGAATGACTAGGTGGTCATTTAAATTATGTTTGTGTATATGACACTTATTTCGATCAATTAGCCAAAGTGAGACGTGTTATGTGTTGTAAATAGGAATTACTTGAAAGGTGTAAGAGATAACACGCTAAGATGTCAAGAATACCCTAAGGTTCAAATTTTAATTTCAGATTATTGACAAAAACAGGAGATGTTACCTCTTTTTGTGCATCTGTATGAAGGATTAAGCAAATATAAGATAGGGACTAGCAAAGTTAAAAAATATTCCATTTTGCTAATGAGTTTTATCATTTCTTATTCATCTGTCGCCTCAAGGATAATTTCAAGAATCACTAACACTTTAATCACGAAACGTTGTGTTTGGAATCATGCCATGATGGAAAAAAGCCTTACTTAAAAAGGAATATGTTTCTCTATCATCATTTAAATGTTCACAATATGATATCAACAATGCTTCATACGCTCTTAATCATATCATATATCCACTGATTAACGCAGTTTTTATTTTTTAAAAAAGAATGATTAGTTGTCTTATGTTAGACAATTCAGCTGGATTTTCATACTAAAAAGATTCATCACATTCATTGTTCTTTTTTCGAATTTTAAGTTTATGTGCATTAATTAAGGAAACATCTATGACAGCATAAACTTACTGAATTTACTGAAAATAACCGTATCTCATTCTATGCAATTGACGACTTCACCATTCAGTACGATGCATTATGCCAGAAACATTCAACAATGTAACTTACGATATAGATTTGTATTCAATGATTTGGAAAAGCACTGGATCCCTTTTTAACCCATAACCCGCTGAGGCCTGCAAAAGTAACTTTTAATAATATATTAAGAAAACAATTCTTTGTAACAACGTTTAACAAACTTAAACAGTTTTGAACATATTTCTAAATGCATATTAATATATACACTACTAGCATAAGGCTAACACAGATGTAATGTAATACTCTCAAGCTTGTGTCTTAAATCTACACACTTGAGCTTAAATACAGTTACCATCGTGTAAACAATCCTTAAATATTTCAGTTAACCACATTAATATAACACTGCCACCGACACAAAGGCGTCATAATGACGTAAACATACATGTATGCATTTTTAGCAATGTGCATGTTTTGTAATATCCATTTAACTTACTTTCAAGATTAGTTCTGTAAACTTAAAGGGAAACCACATTTTTTTTTCAATTATTTCATAAATTCTTATATCACATAAGATATAAATAGTAAAGACATGTGATACATACATCGCATGCACTATACAAAGACCAGACCATACTGAGATAACACGTCATTTACAAAGTGAAGTTTGTATTGGAAACATAATTTTCAACTTGAAAATGTTTGAGGCATAAAATGTCACGTTTAATTTAGAAGAATTTTGTAACAAATGTCTCAAACACAAATTCGAAAAAACATGGGAAATTAATATAAAGATAAAAATCATCAAAAAACATTTTATTTCTTTTTACATGAGTACGATAAGTTATGGCTATTAGCCAAACAGACAAAATACCTAGTATTTGTTGCTGCAGTCTAAGTAAACCTAGCCTCAATAACATCCGTTTCACTCCTATACTAAGTCTAGAAAGGCCTAGTAGAGGGTTGAGTCAGCCGACCTTCCTGCGACCTATGACCCTCCAACGTTATACGTGCGAAGGCAGACTATTGTAGAGTGGTAAGATGAGTTCTGATTGGTCAATTCGAAACGTGCTACTGCCCCATTAAACATGATAAAGTTAAATAAGGTATATTTTCGTTAATCCGACAGGCAAGAGAAAACACACAACATAGTTTGTTGACAATTGCTTAATATCTATAAGACATCTAATCAGGCATGTAATGTCACGTTAACAAAAACACATATTTGAAGTATTTTGGATAATATAATTGGTGTCTGGTTAATGTATTGTTGAAATATCTGTGTTAATGTAAGCAGGGGTAAGAAATAGATTTTTCACTATTGTGGCCCCTACCCATTCTCTCCCCACAGAGGAAGATCAAGTCATGTTGATTTAGCCTCTATTATATTACGTTGAGTTTGTGGAATAGAATTGGAGATGCCTGATTGGAGGCAATCAAAGCGAGTTATGCAATCAGCGACGCTGTTCTTAAATCATCAGACGGACAGACAGACAGACAGAAAATTTTATTAGCGCAAGCCAAAATTTGCCTATGGCCATACATTGTTTATGGTAGATACATATTAAGGTGGTGAGGTAGACAAATCGACAATGATAATTAATTGTTGTTTCTTAATCGGAAAGCTTGATATGCAAATTTACCCAGTGATCGCTGGGTGTTGATGTTATCTGATGACAATAGCTGTATACATTTCTAAACAGAATAATGCTTACAATAATATTTGTTTAGGTGAACAGTTCTCAAATGGGAGTACAATGGACATTGTAGTAGAAAGTGGATTTTTGAATTACAGTGTATACATAATCGTTCATCCCTTGGGATTTTACTGCCACTATATTTACCTGTTTCTATTTGTAATGTGTGAGATGAAAGTCTTAATTTACTAAGTGCATAATTATCTGTGTTTGAAATTTAAAACATTAACTAAGTAACTTTCAAATCCGTAATTTGCCTTAAATAATTTATATAATTGATATGTGGTAGATTTTCTCATTTCCTGATACCAATACGTTATAAATTGATCCTGTAATCGTTGCTTTAATAATGACATGAAAACTGTAACATTTACATCCAAGGGAGATAACCATGCATAGAACAACCCGTTTACAGTAAGGATATTTTTGACATAAGAAAACCATCTAGACCTTTCATCTAAATTTGAATAAACTCCCCTAAGAATACAATGTTCTGATCTTACCACTTTAAACCAAAACTTAACCATTTGCAACTCTCGCTGTATAGTAAGGGGAAATCTTCCAAGTTCACCATACACTAACAGATTACTTGTACTATTCTTAACACCAAGGATATTTTTACAGAATCTACGATGAACTCTCTCAATACATTCACATTGCTTCCAGCCCCATACTTCGCATCCATAATGCAACACTGGTACCACACAAGCATCAAACAACTCCAATGATGTTTTAACATTAATCCTATTTTTTCTAATTTCCTTTAATAAAGCATTGCAAGCCTTAAGCCCCTTATCCGCAAGTAGATTAATAGCTGGTGACAAATTTCCATTTGATTTAAATGACAAACCAAGATAATTAAACTCTGTGAGACTTTCAAGTTGGGCCGTACCATAGTAGAAAATTTGCTTTGGTACAATATGTGACTTCTGGAAAGTTACTACTTAAGTCTTATCCAAGTTAACAGAGAGGCCCCAAGTATTACAATAATCAAACAAACTATTCAACTAAGATTGTAAACCAGTGGCAGACTTGCTCATGAGAACCATATCGTCAGCGAAGAGAAGCAAAAATAACATTAGATCATGAATATCAACACCAGAAGTAATATTTTCCTGCAACTTAAATTTAAGATCCTCAATAAAAAACGAAAATAGTAAAGGAGAAAGGATTTCACCCTGACGCAAACCAGTACAATAAGAACAAAACTCGCTAATATTATTATCATATCGAACACATGACTTAACATCATTATACATAGCTCTACATATATCAAGAAACTTGCCCCCTATACCTAGTTTACTTAACTTGAGCCACAATCCACTACGATAAACACTATCAAATGCCTTTTGATAATCAATAAAAGCACAAAATAATTTCTCCTTCCCTTTGAGGACACAATCTATTAACCGATCAAAAATAAATATAGCATACCACATCCTGCTTTAAAACCAAATTGAGCCTCTGCAACTAAACTAAGCCTTGTATTTAAAATTTTAGTGAATAATTTACCAAAACTACTCAAGAGAGTGATACCCATATAATTATTTGTATCATCAACAGAATTCTTCTTGTGTATAGGTACAATTAGTCCAATTGACCAGATTGTTGGGAAACATCCTGAATCGAGTATGTTGTTGAAATAAGTCACTATATCCTTGTCCTTAATCTCCAGTAGAATGTCAACATATTCTAACAAAAAACTGTCTTTTCCTGGAGATTTATTTTTCTTCATATTCTTGAGTGATGTCATTATTTCACTATGTGTTATTGGTGCATTTAAAGTTTCATAGCAGTCTTTTGGTACACTGTTTATAAGTTCCTCTTCTACTGTTTCATTTCGAAAGTTCTGGTCAGAGTGAATAAGTTTAAAGTGTTGGTAGAAGTCATCGAGAGTTAAGTCCGATTCCACAGAAGACTTCTTATTTCTATTGATGACTTTCAAGAATTCCCTCGGGTGCTTTTTTTTTAGACCACAAAGTTTAGATGCCATGCTAGATCTAAATTGTCTCTTCTTTCTTCTTACACAGTTTTTATATTCTTTTTTACATTTTAACAAATGGATTCTTTGTTGCCTATTTGGTGACTTCTTTAAGCATTTCCTTTGAAGTTTAAACATCTTTCTCATTCTACAGCACTCTTCGTCGAACCATTCTGCTTTGTCTTCATTGCTAAATGTGCCACTTTTGTGGTAGATCGTTTTTGCAAAGAAAGTTCCTGCAATGTCAGTAATCCTTTCAGTAAACATACACAATGTCCTATCCACAGTATCCTGGTTCCATGTATCATTATCAATAGATAACAAAGATTTAAGTAAATCAAGTTCATTAACAAGTGCTTCCTTAAATGACTGTTTATTATTATCATTCCACTTGACTCTAGTGAATTGTTCATCTTTGGCATTATGACTGTCGGCGTTACATCTAAAGTTCAGAAAAATTGCACTATGGTCAGAAAATTCATTCAAATCACCAATTTCAAAGAAAGATATAAGATCAAAATCCTCAAACTTTATCAGAAAATAGTCGAGGACACTCGATCCAGATGTGTGGTGACAAGTGTATTCGCCTATACCCGCGTCCTCTGAACATCTACCGTTAACAACACGGAGTCCGGTTGCTTTGCACAGACGGAGCATGCGCATCCCGTGTTGGTTTACCGCTACATCCTTTGAGGCTCGTGCAATCTGGGTATCCGGTATATAATCTGGGTCACGGTTGTTGTTGTTGTCACCAATGATGTAGTCAGGTCGCGTACCCGTCCTACAGTTAATGTCACCAAGAATAAAGACTGTACCTTGGTCCGAATAGGTGTTAATGTCATTTTCAAGTTGATTAAATATATCAAAATCTAGTTTTTTGTAGACCGGCGAACCTTCTTGTGGTAGGTATCCAACACACATGTAAATATGCTTTGGTAGTCCTAGAATGTGTTTATCCAATTTAATCCACACAATGATGTCTTCAATAGATTTAATAAGTTTAATTCCTTTCCTGATAGATTTCCTGCAATACACAATAACACCCCCACTGGCACGTTTTGCTCTTTTAATCATCAGTTTGGCTACTGAATCAAGGCAAAGGCATTGTGATATGAACCACCCTTTCCGTGCGAGCAGCCTTGTCATTTGATAAAGAAATTCGAATGTATTGTGATGAAATTTTTTCCCGATAGGAGAAACTGCCGGAACCCACTGATTTCGGCGTAATATGAAAATCCCACATATGATAAAATCAACTGAAGTTTGTACCTTCTTTTGACTGTCAGTTTATATTATAGTTTTCATATTCTTCCAGTTTTACTGGGGACAATTTCACACTCCAAATTCATTCTTAACAATAGTTATGATAAAGAAATTGTTTACCTGAAATATTGCTTTTGTAATTTTTTTCATTTCTAATTTCTGCTCTTTCATTCATCTTAACTGTTTGCCTTAATTGGATTCTTCTTGAAACTTGGTATTTAATTGTAGATTTACCATGGGATTTTAAATTGATTGGAACCAAAACTTGTTGAAAGAGTTATGTTACAAAGTCGCTTTCTAAATAAGGGATCAAACGATATTACAAATTTGAAGCTTGATGAACAAAAGGTGCATTCCTGGTTTCAATCTCGGAACAAATGACCACGATTAAAAGACTGTGCCTATTGAATCATGAACCTTTGGTTAAGGTAAACATAACGGGTGAAGCATGATAAGATTGTATCTGGATGAACTATTCGGACCATAATAGTCCAACCAGTTTTGATGTTTGAAAATTAATTTAATGGAATCCGTGCTAATGAAACAATTAAAAAACGATCTATTTTCATGAGAATAAGATTAAATTTAATCATCGAGACAAGCCCATGACTTTGAGAAAGGGCGATGGCCTCTATTGTCCTTCAAGTGTAAAGTTATTGAGTTACTAAGTTTGAGCTACCACATGACTACAGGAACTGGGCATAGTTGCAGAAATTCAATGAGAAATATAAAGTTCATAAATTCTTTATTATAAACAGTATTTATTTCTCATTTTTCTTGACGACATAAGAATACGTATGTTTAATGTGAATTTAAATATAGCGCACTTCAAGCAGGCAGAAAGAAGATTTCTGAAACTCAAAGAACCATAAACATGTTATTATTAAGAATTCACTGGCAAGATTGCTAATGAAATTCACATTAAACATATTATGAAATAGCATCTTGAATTCATCACACATCTAATTGTTGTTTTAGAGCAAATATTAATTCATTTAGTCTATGCTTATTTCTTAATATTATTACAGATCTGACGTTTCCTGTAATTGTTCTCATATTTGTACAGCCCAAGCTATTGTGTCATGAAAAACTGCATCAAAACTACTCTCTTTCATCATCTGGTGCTTAGATTATATTGAGAAATAGTCTTAGCATTTAACATATAATTGTGGTACAATTTACAATGTACATACTTTAATCACCACTCTTCACTTTAAGCCCCGCTAATGGATAGAAACTCTTGAGAAACTACATACAATAAAAGTGTCATACAATCACACATATACTCTAAAGATTACCGTTGGTTTCATTGTCAAACGAATCTGTAACTGCGTGCATGAGACACAAGGCGATCCCAATATAAGGATATGACATTTTGTGATGCTCTGTGTGGTTCTTCTAAAACTTTTCAAATGACATTCAGAAGAAACCCAAATTAATTGATATTCGCACAAAGATACAATAACAAGTTAACAACGTTGAATTCCACAGTTGTACCTCATGGTCAGATATGGCCTTAAAGTAGGATGTTTATATGTTTATGTTTTATTCTTTGTTGAATAAGAAAATATAAAATTAGATTGCTTTAAAAGATCGTAAGGAAAGCAAACCAGGCAGGGCAGTGAAAGGAGCAGTGTCGAACAGAAAAGGGACTTATTAAATGGGTCGTGTATATACTTGAAATTGTCTTTGGAAACAGTATGTATTCCAGGGATTACTCGTGAGACAGAGGGATTCACAAGAGCTTTACATTTTTAAGATATTTTTTTTTCAATGTTGTCTCTAGTACATTTTTGTTTTGACGTTTTTGTTATCCTTACAATGATTGAGGACGAATGTTTCTTGAAATCTATCCTAAGATGTTTGGGTAAGCCAGGCAAATAAAAAAGGTTTAATGGATTTGGGGACAAAAAATTTGACTCGGCTACAATAAGATCAAACATCTTAACAAGATTGTCTGAACATCTTGTTGATGTAAAAACGCCATGGACCAGACATTCAAATGGGGTCACAGCAATTAGGTTTGCATCACTTGTGTCTGCTTGATGAAAACAGACTGTTGTTGTAGTGTGTTAGGGGTTCATTACCCTGTCAGTGAGCTTAAGCTTGGTTTGACTTTATAAACGTACTGTGTTTGTTCCATAGGTCAAGGCAATTCATTGTGTGTGCTTGTACAATTTTGCGTTCATTTGATTTACCTGTATTTTCTTACTCTGTTTTGCTCATATCTGGTATTTCATTTTGACAATACGTTAAACTGGCATCAATTAAGTCAATCATCATTTGAATGTAAAATCGGGTCTTACAGAAAGATAAAAACATGTGGTAAAAACAGCCTTCAGAAACAATGGTTTATTCATCAATGAAAATAAAAAATGCAATGAAGTCAAATTCAAACAAAAACTGATATTACATAAGAAGAACGTGACTAAGGCATAGGCCCCCGTCGGCGACATTACCTAAGGGTGAAGAAGACGTTAAACTCCAGCCCAACAACAACATGATAACTAAGACACTAACGTTGTCCTTGGCTGTTGGTGTACGTCCTTAAACCAGCCGACTATTATGCAATTGATAATTTTCAATTTGTATAATTTTTTTTGTATCTCTCTTGCAGCATATCAAAGCATTGGCTGCTTTTGGAATGTTCCGTTTTTTTAGGAAACTATTATTCGGTAATTATATATGGCTCATATCTGAAAAAATAACATTTATAACAATATGTTCCCTGCTTTCAATTTCAGTAATGATGTGCAATAACTGATTGAACACATTGCGTTTTCATTGGTAATATAAAGTTTTTATAATTATTATTGAACAGTTAATTTATTTGCTGCGACCACAAAAACATAGACTGCTGAAGATTAAATCCCAATGGCAGAGTTAACATAGACCGAGAATAGAAACCTCATTAAGAAACTTATTTCCTTTCTGTCATTTCCTTAGAGTTGAGGAACGTGTATTATTAGATGAACTATAACAGTTTGTAAAGCATGTTTCCCTAAAATCTCAGTCAGGGAATAAATTTCGTTTGTTATTGTCACTACAACTTCTGAATTTCCAAACAGACCTTACATGGCCTATGAAATTCACTGGAAGTTGCATGAGCTCTGGTCACTTATATAATTCATAATCCGTGTTGTTCACTCCATTTGTTTCATGAACATGACATAACATTTTGTTACAGGATTTCAAAACTTTCTCTTTTGAATTTAATTCTGCACAAAAGTACTTTCTAATGATTTTGATGATTATTGATGACACAAAATATACTATTTCATGCAAAATGCATGTTCAAAACTAAGGAGGATGTTTACTTTATATTTAAGTTTGTTCATTTTTTTAAAAAAACTGTTGAACATATTTTGGCGTATTTTCTTATGAAATTCCCTTGATCTTACATATGCACAGGTCACGTACATAATTCATAATCAATGTTGCTTACTTTATTTCTTTCAAAACATATCTATAAACCGACAAAAGCACAAAATGATGCATGAACATGACACAACATTTTGATGTAAGATTTCAATAATTTCTGTTTTGTTTTAGCATAATGACACAATGTTCTCTTTTGAATTTTATTGTGCACTAAAGTCTTCTCCTTATATCGTCGACATTCTGCTTCCTTTTGATTCGTATATTTACTTTATAACCTTACTTTGTTCGTCCTTTCTTTCGAACATATTTTTGCGCTTGTTAATTTGGTAACAGGAAGCAGTGCGTCACGCCAGAAAGAATCAGGAAGTAAGTCGAAAAGCTGAGAAATTCCTAAAGATATAAAAACCTGGACTTCCATCTTGTAACAGGAATAGGTATTCGCTTCCGTCTGCAACTTTGATTTGGACTGGAATAGTAATGTGGCTTTAGAATGAGTATTTCTTTTCCGAGAAGCAAGGAATAATCAGATATATTGTGCTTTCTAAATAGTCTTTATTCAAAGCTGTAACAGAAACCGTAGGTATAAATACAAGAAGTACTAGTAATATTTTCAGCCAATGAAAACTTTTCTTCGTCATCAGAACTTTGTCATGATTCAATGTGGAAAAGATGACTTTAGCACAACATCGCTGATTAAACATAACTTTGATTGCATCTAACCAGGGTTCTTCCTTTCTAGGCCACACATTTGGCTAATTCGAACACCATCTAATGATGGATCGGTACACCCAAATATGCAAAGGGAAGATCTGATTGGACGATGACAAGGTACACACGATAGTCATCAGGTGAAAGCATGATTGAATCCAGTAATTATAATTGTGAATGTAAATCGAAAGCGCACGGAAGCAGATTATCATGGTTTTCTATTTTCTTTACTCAAAGAATTTTGTAAATTAAAATTCTTAAAATATTTTTGTTTCATCGTTTATTATAATGTTGGTTCTTTTATTAGACATTTATGACATACAACTCGTTTGGGTTTAAAGCTTGGAAAACGTTGATATGATTGCTTATTGTGTTTAGTTCAAATATATTCATACAAAGAATGATAAAATGCTGAAACAAAAATCTTATCATTTAAAGATATATCATTGTTACAAAAAAAAGTAAACCGTCATTATAACATCAATAATGATTCATATTTCCTTGATTGAAACCTTATATAACAACTGAGATGGAAACTGTGGAGAATTTTATTTGAGCTTTATGATTGGACGAAGAATCATTTTGCCTCGAAAATACATGTTGCGCAAAAGTTATTTAATAGCAGAATACAAAAATGAAATTTTCTGCTCATCAGTTAATAAATCGTTGCTAATCGATAAGCATGATCGTTGAAGTTCTCAACCTGTCAAGACGTCTTGTGAGTTGAAATAAAGAACTTGGAAAATTCAAGGAATATAATTACAACCTGTTATTATCGAAACGTTAACATTTCTTCGAATCCAAAATCAAAGAGGGAATGGATGAATTTGATTTTAATTTTATATTATTTAAGATGTGTATGGGTGTACAGGCGATTTACCATTATTAACTCCTATAACGGCAAGAGCGTATCTCCTGCCTTCTATATACTGACTTCATCAAACTTGATTCACTTGATTTGGGTTTCGAGGGTAGAATATTTAACTATATTATAACGAAGTTCATGTGATTTCACGTACAGTGCTAATCCCTTTCTCAAGGACGTATCTCCTATATTGTGCATGGTACCTACACCATACTCAAAATACTTTTGAAGACGAGGCCTTAAAGTGTGTACTATTTTGTTAAAAAGCATGAATAACAAGCATTTTATATCTTAGGACTATTCTGTGCATCATTATCAGTATCCTCAGTTTGTTAAAAAGGCATCAAATGTTGATGACTAACTATCTTGTTCTGTAATCCATCTTTTTTGCATGTGAAAGGATATTTTTACCTTATTCAAAAGTAATATAGTTTTTCTCGAAAATAGATTATCTCAATGCACGCAGTAATATTTGAACTGTCAAAACGTTGTGTGAGTTAATGAACAGTCCACTGACTTAACGATTTCAATTCAACCTAGCAATCACGCAAGCTACATTTGGTTGTCTTAAAACAAAAAGGAAAACAATACCCTTGACTTTCCTATTAGATATTACATATATATTTATTGAAAAAGGCGAGTTGGTTTCGCAAGCGAAGAAAGGTTGTATATAAGAAATAGTAAACATCGGATGTGTCGGACTGGATCAATCTTCTTTAATATGATGAATTCATTTCGACCATTATGTGAATCTTGTCAAATATATGAGTATATGAGTAAGTCGTTCTATTTTCTTTAAAATTAATATAGAAGTAAGTGTATGTCCTACATGGCCCAAAGGATCAAGCTCATGATTCAATGTGTATGACACTTGGTTGATTACGTATGAACATAAAACAGTGATGGATAAAGTACCTCGAAAATCAGTTCAAGTTTAATATTGCCAGGAACTTTAATGAGTTTCCTTCTTTCAAGCACTTTTCAAGCACGCAATGGGCGTGTTAGACAATTTGATTATAAAGTCTATTTGGATATAAGAATAACCCTGTACAATACTTAACATACAGGTCACACTGGGATTTTAGCTATCATATTTAAAAAGAATACCTCATTAGGAATAAACGAGGTTATTTAAACAAACTGTCATTCTGCGGTAAACTTTTATCTGTAAAAAACTACATTGTGGATACCAACTTGGAATTTACTTCATTTTGTAATACTATATAAGGAATAAGTAGGTTGTTGAAATTTTAAAGGTATCATTAGAGTATAACTGAACTTAATTTGTATTTACTAAACGTTAACTTATTTGTCTTTGCCAAAAATTGGTTTTTGAAGGTTCATGCTTCGTTAACCAGTGACTGTTAGGCTCCGAAGATCCTTTTATTATTTGCAAATCTTCCCTCGGCAAGATGAAACTATATATCTAAACATAGTCTCTCCGTTTCATACTTTGCCCTCCAGACTTTAAAATTTTTTAAAACAAAGCACCGACTGTTCATCATGAGTAACGCCCCTTACCAGCTACGTACATATATCCATATAACTTCTCTCTTTATATTATGGAATTAATTCCAATAATAAATCATAATCTCGACAAGAATATTCTCAAGAAAGGTAATATCAATCGTCAGTGGGCTGAATTGTTGTCCGGTATTAACTGAAAGTAAAGAGTGTAAAAAGATTTTCATTAGACATTCCATTGGCATTATTCAATTTAAGTTTTTCTTTCCTTTTTAATATTTTTCAAATGTTATTTCGATGAATCAGAAATATTTTATTACATCTTTGACATGCTTTAAAAACATTATTAACCTAACTAACGCTGATGTTTAATGTCGCCACAACAGTTGTAACACAAGAATGTGTGCAAAGTTATTGAGTGCTGAGTTGAATTAATGAGACAAAAATTACATTTATCTCCACTAGATATTCATAAACACAAATTTGGTTATCCTATCTTGAATGGTTTATGGGTCCGCTTTAACTCGGATGGACGGACATACAAATCTTGGTATAAAACCCATTTTCTTGCCAAGCTTAAACAAATGTTGTTGTTTATATTAACAATACTCTGCATTTATGTACGTAAATATTCTAGATTTTCAAAATCTCAAAAATGTACTAAAATATCCGTGAGTAAAGTTTTTAGCTTCTTCGTGGATTTTTAACCTTTCACATGTAGCTCAATCAAATAATGGAAATTCAACCTGCTAAAATAATCATAGATAACGCCACTCGTTGATCATCATTCCACACATTATCAACTGGATTTCGTCAAGAAACCAAAGCAGCAAAGTAGCAAAAATGCATGTCACTGATGACTTTTTGAGTTTTCTATGACACCAACAGCAACCTTTTCAATGATTTTCTAAGGGGAAATGCTTCATGAAATTATATGTCATGTGAAATCAACTGAGAGTAGCTCTTGGAATTGATTGATTTAACTGATACGAAAAGGTAACGTCACGAGTGAACGTGACAATTTAAGACAACATTGATGCATACTTCTTAAATATCGTTTCCCCAGAAGCCAACTTAAGCCTGTTTAGAATTTTGAAAGAAAATAAACGTAACAAAAATGCATTGACGAAGTCAACCATTTTGAACATCTTAACTTGCTTGATGAGTTAGCAGAGTGAAATAGTTTTTGTGCATGTTTTCGACCGCGTACATCAATGATGTGTCAACAGATTTAAGTATCCCTGAAATTGAATATCCATATTCTGTCGAATTTGTCTCTTAGATGCAAAACACTCTTTTGACAAACAATTTGAAAAAGAAATGTTTTTGCAAAGAATGTATAAATTTGGCCAGTGCCAGTTTTTGTGGAAGCTGTAATTTGTTTATAACAAACATATCAAGATGCAACTCACACCATATTGTAAGTGAGGTGACGAATGTTGAATTCAAGATTACCTTTTTCGATAGAATCTCGAATAAACTGTTTGTTTTTGTCTAGTGCTTGTTCCGGAGTCTTTGAATACCTTATGTTGACAAAGGGAAGAAATTCTATTCCCTTTTATATGTAGAAAGTTTTGTATGTAAAAGATTGAATAATTGCGTCCTTACTTCTCCATGAATCTCATTTCCTTTATATGATTTTGAACAAGAAATAGTTAGACCAGAGTTTAAATACATTGTCTTTCAATTGGAACAATTTATTTTCATTTTCCTGATATCACCTTATATTCCCCCTAATAACGGGCTACTGACCCTTTAAAGTATATATTTGTTTTGTATATTGTTTAAAATAACATTTGCATGAAAACTATGAATATTAAGATTTATTTCATGATACGTGTAATGCCACATCAACACAAAACAATAAACTTAAAAAGACACATTAAAGGAGAAAATGGTTTGTCCTTCATAACACAATGTCATAATGTACTTTCTCTTCTTCGTCAAATGCTCACGTACTTCTGATAGTAACATCAACCGTTATTTCTTTTCGCTGTCATAAATATGTACACATTTGTCTGATAAGAAACAGCTGGTGGCTAATTGGAACCATACGAGACCCTTTGAAGTACGTATCTGCCTTGTACATCGTCATCAGTACATGTACATTATCAATTTGTCGAAGTGTCCATCTCATATTAAGTAAATGTTCAAAAATATTAAAACCATTTACCCAATATGTCACACGTACCTCCTTACAGGTTTAGCAAATCGTCAACATCGGGATACGCCAAGACTGCTATATACTTTGGCAGGCAAAAATAATTGAATTGAGAATAGTTTACAGAGGGGACTAATAACAATATAAGAGGTTGTTTCTGTATGCTTTACTGCACCAATGAGTTTTTCTGAAAGATGTTGACGTTTGCAAAATCTAAAAAGGTGTGTGATATTGTAGATTCTTTCTCGTTATTTCTCGAAACACAGACGATTAATTTATCATAAATATAATTTTTTTGTATTTGTACTTGACTTGTGACGCCTCTTCCAAACAAAACTCATGTTCACCCCTTTTAATATATATTGATAACTACAAATGATTTTGTTCCACTATTTTCGGCGTTTATGATTGATTGAGAGCTCTAAAGAACTTGGAACTATTTCTTTATGCATGCAGATTAAATGTGCAACCTTACTCTTTGCATTCATTTCTTGTGACGTCACGATCTACAGATGCAAAAGTCCTGTTTTGACGTTACGTTCAGTTGCAAAAGCGGATATGAAATTTGCTATCATCTTCAAACCTGGTCGATAACAAGTAAACAATTTCCTCTTTCTATCTTAACCCTCACCTTAACCGGAAACATTGCAATTCCGGAAAGTTAGACGAATAATAATTGGTTGAAAAAATGAAATTAAATCTTCTGCCGTTTTAATTGAATGATTTCTCACTTTTGATCAAAATATGAATTGATTCGTGCAACATGCTTCCTATCTCACCACATTATTGCTAGATTTAGTTATGAAGAAGGACGTTGAAAAGAGTTACTTCTTACATATTTTGTGCCTCTATCAATGTAACACAACAACAAATCTTCGCGATTTTATACAATGTGTTGATGTTTATAGAGACACCAAACATTTAAAACAATCCTTTGATAAAGCATGCCTCACGTTTATGTTTACCTGGTCAAAGTACTTTATTCTGTTAGCCTTTCACTTTAATCTAACGTTATCACATATGGATCAAAGACATGTAAGAGAATATCATGTTTGAACAATGAATAATTTGTCGCTTTTCAATGTCAATGTTCACTATGACCAATTACTTGTTTATGAAACTTTTAATCACCCAACAAATTGAAATTGAGAAACAGTTTCATCACAAAAAGAATTCTTATCATGGTTTTAATCAATTAAACTTTATATAAAGAACGAAAGCTGTAAGGATATCATTAGAAGATGACATATCCCTCCGGATCCTTGAATCAGAAATTAAAAGAATGCGAAATAATTCAACAGGTGATACTTAATACTAAATTCAGTCTTGTTTAATATTTTTTTATGAACTCATGAATGACATCGGTATAACACTCCTTGTCGCTCGTTTTATACTGTACAACTCACTCATTCATACACATGTTTTAAGACCTGACGTCATTGAGTTGTCTCTATATGGAAGGTAGTTGGGTTTAATGTTTTCCCTCAGATATATGTACATGAAGTTTTAGAAACGTGATGAGGCGTACTTTGAAAAGGTATTCTTAAAATCAGAGCTTGTCAATTAGTGCTGCAAATAAATTCTAATAATTTTAGAGATTTGTGAGTAATATGTATTGGTCTTCATCAGTGTTAAATTGCTGACTACTGATTTACAAGAACGTCATCTGGCATCTGGTGCCAATGAAAGTCAAGTTTGACTTTGCTTTTTGTGCAAGAGACAAGGTCTCTTATGAAACCAATATAATGAATTCGAATCATCGTAAATGGTTCATGTTGATAAAAATTGTTTTATTTGCTTTTGGCAAATATATTATTATTATTATTATTATAATTAATATTATTATTAAAAAAAAATGTGCAAGTTGCGAAACATATTGAGTTTTAGTTTTAGACACACACTTGTAAGTTCGTATGTATAACTACAAATATCATGTTGAATATCAATATAATATTTCGATATTCTAAAGAACATGTTAACCGCTGCCGTTACAAGCGAAGCAAATAGATACATTATTTCCGTTTCTCAAATGAGAAAACCATGTTTCACAATAGCCATTTTCAATAATCACCATCTCCATAATCTTCACAGCAGTAACAGCTGTTGTACACAATGCCCACGTCATTAATGTCGAAACCTATTAAATTATGCAATAACCTTTACATGATTTCTGTTCAAAGGTGCATACAGTGAGTGTGAAGCAGAAATGGAAATAGGAAATTAGAAAGTTGGACATTGCGTCACTTCATTTCAAATGTTGTATTCAGGGATGAGTTTCAAAACAGAAAACAAGTGCTTGCATACTTTGTAAACAGGCATAATCGAAAGCAACTTCCTCTTGGGACAGTCATAAAGTGTGATTGTAACAATAACGAAATCCACATACATCTTGATAAATAAATATCGTAGATAAAGGCCAGGATAAAATGTTCTACAATAAAACTCAAGTACATACGATATTAGTAGAGTCATAGTTTAAACCATAAACATTTTTGGTTCTTTTGAGAATAAACAAAAATGAAGGCACTGCTGAATGTATTTTACAGCCGTCGATTTATGCCGAACAAATTTGAAAATCTGATTGATTCGACTTAAATTGTAGAAGTAGATGTGATGATAATCAAGAAACCGCCTTTCCTCACCTTTGTGGCAACCACATAAGAAGTTTTGGAAAACGTCGCTTTCTTGAACAAAGTTGTTATTTATACCTAAAATAAAAAAAATCTTTTCATCAAGGATATGAGGGAAAATTTGGTTTGGGGTTTCTTGATGACCAAGAGCTGACCTCCTTGACAAACACAAGGTGCAGCTGCGACATATAACTTACCAATGTAAGTTCGAACATCTTGGATTATAGCGAACAATAGCCTACAATAGAGAGAAAACAGTGCATAAAGGTATGTTGTGACTTCCAGTTCAAATTAATCGTGCTTGTTATGAAATAGAAGAAACTCTTTCTTGTGGTAACTTGTTTTCACAAATTAAAAATAGTATTCAATTACACACTATAACTTTAGATGCTGCTTAGTGTGAAATTATTTAAACAATTCTCATGGAAAGTTACATTCGCTTTAAAAAAGAAATACAGGACTTTAGTCTATTAAGATAATATTCTTATCCTAATGATTAAAAAAATAGCTTAAAAAGTAATGAAATAC
Source organism: Steromphala cineraria (assembly GCA_916613615.1). Classification (NCBI taxonomy): domain Eukaryota; kingdom Metazoa; phylum Mollusca; class Gastropoda; order Trochida; family Trochidae; genus Steromphala; species Steromphala cineraria. The sequence goes on along the minus strand of OU744734.1, from coordinate 54,791,246 downwards.
AAGTTGCTTACGACTTTGTTAAATCGATTGATATGAAACAAACGGCCAACGACAAGGCAACCATGAACAGTTTCACGAATATGTCATTATCCTCGGTGTTTGTTTTAGTGTCCCAGTCCTAGAGTCTGCAGTTGTTAGCCTTGTACTCATCTACGAGGAATCGACTTTATGTAAATTGTCTACTTTACCCTTTCAAATCCCCTGTTTGTATCCCATCTGTAACTATTAAAAAGGGACTTAGTCATCGCCCGGTCCATCTGACCGTCCGTCCGTCCGTTATCATTATGTTCCTCAGGGGGGAGGGGGGTGTAGCGCAGTGGTTAGCGCGTTTGGCTTCGGATCAGGAGGTCCGTGGATCGAATTCCTGCCAGGGGCTCGGCAACTTTGACTAAGGTAGAGAACTGTTCTACACGCAGTCAGGTTTTTGAAGACTGAATTTCAGTGCAGTATCACCCGTGGTTGCTAGTTCCAGCCGATGCTCGCACGTTTCACCACAATACATAGCCACATTAGTGTTGCAGCCTTTCTCCTGCAATTATACTAGCAGCCGCGAAATAAGTGAAATACTCTTGAAAGCGGCGATAAACCCCATATCACCTCACCTCATCAAAATATTGGGCCTACATGTAGCTGAATGAATCTTTGTATGTGGATCAATAAGCATGTATAAACATGCATTACGGGAGTGTCACATTTGGCGGTTTGCATTGAAACAGCACTTAGAAATTCGTCTCTGTAGCTTTTCAAACTATCTAACCTAATCTCTTGTTTTTTGACGGCCTCCATTGAAATGGAAATTAGAAATTCGACAGAATACTTTGTACTCTACATCAAACTTGATAATTTTAAAACTTTCTGATTCACTGAGAACCGTTGGGACATAACATCTTCCGATGACTCTTGTTACAAACTGTCTAATTGTACACGTGTAGCAGAAGTAAACTAATACTACCAATTACCGGATATTTTCGTACAGATATTGGTGTTAACCAGGTGAAATGAAGTGACAATTGTAGCAGAAAAGGTGCTAGCACAGACAATTAGAGTGTTTGGTTAGGACAGAGATACGATAAGTTTGTGCACAAATCTTGTAAATCAATGAACATATATGAGGCATTAAGGTAAGGCCAAGGGATTTATTATTTACAACACAGTAAAGTGACATAGACGTTAACATCTATCAACTTTGAATTAATTACGGTGAGGACTTTCCCTGTCATTTTTCAATATGATGGCTTTATTCATTTCCGATTTATTCATTAGTTTATAAATTATGATCACTATGCAAGAAGAAAACCATCGCATATCTAATCGTATGCAATTCTCAAAAATAAAGAATAAATGTTTGAATTTCAATCTCTGTGATGTTTTAAGCTGACTAGATGAAGGAACAAACTCCGAAGATTTCTTATCGTAGTTGTTGAAAGGAGGAGTTGCGTAATTATTTATACCAATCTTAGATTACTAGTGTTACGATCTTATAACCACAGGCCCCCGTAGCATTGTAAGTTCAATCGCAAAAAAAGAGACAACCCCTCGATTTCAAAACCTTCATAGTTACAACTTACAAAGTATAAAGAAGGCAGGAAACTACCCCGACGCCTTTTTCGCCGACTGCTACGCATATGTGATATGCAATAGATTAAAACTTTGTGCCAACATATAATAAGATGTTGTACCTTTCGATCATCACTCACGGAACCGACCAATACTTTGCAGTTCTTTCTTCGAATTGAAACCGATTTTCACGCTCGAAAAGTATCCATCTCGACACAAATGGTTGCCAGAAGGTTTGGTCTGATTGGTCGGAATCATCAAAGTTAAGCTTTGAGGTGTTGAAATCGGGATTGTCTCCAAACCTTTTTTTATGCAGCGGGAACGATTGAACAATGACACGGGTGCCTGTGGTTATGACATTACCAAGTTGCATTTATGATTGTTATGTGTCAAAAATCTCCCGTTGGTTTCAATTGGAAAGCCTTTTCACCGTATTTTCAAAGCAATAGAATTCATGTTTTAGTAAAAGACGACGCTGAACGCCAGAAGGAGGGGTGTGACCAAATCAAGTGCTATTGACGATCGGAATTATCAAACTTAAGCTTTCTTTCGGCAACCAATCCCCCCCTTCAGGCAGCAATTTGTAAGCGATTTATTCTCTGAAGAATATAAGACTGAACGTGAACTCCAGTGACAAATTACGTTTTATAAACACAAATGGTGTACAATAAAACTAACCTTAAAGAACGTTTAGCTTAAATATCGTCCAGACGGAAAAAGACTGAAATGTATTTAACATTATTAATTAGCTTTTTTGGTGAGAGAGTATTATACATTAAAATACCCGAATGTATTTAGAAACCATTTCCCAACACATTCTGTTGATGTAAATCGATTTCAAATCTGCCAAATCCTCTGCCGTATTAACCAGATATTTCAATCTTACTAATGTTCGTTAACATCCTACTTTCTTTCTTTACTTTAGAATAATATGTTCAAAAGAAGTCTGTTTTAAGTATTGATATAAACCTTTCAATGGTGTCACTTTTTTGATAAGACAAGGGAGCGATGTCCCCTTACATATCACCTCAGACTATCTATGGTTTACAACAGAATTGCAAGAACTAAAAGAAAAAACATTTGGAAGAAATGTTCTGACGTTAAGTTACTAAATTAAGACAAAATATATAAAATGCTCCGAAATATGCATCTTTAAAATCTATTTTCAAATTATTACTTTTCATTCTTGAGTACATACTTAATAACAAATGCAGTTATAAATTGAAAATGTAAAAACTGCGTCGTTTTAAAGAATTTGTTTTTTTTAACTCTGAAGCTTAAGTGAAATATTATCAACTTTTTATTATATCAAAATCTAAATGTTTAAATGTCATATGTGAAACAAATAAAAATATTACATGGCGTTGTATAACATGTGGCACATTTATCCTGAAAACGTCAAGTTTATTATTTGTAATAAATAAAACATCTTGCATATCATATAAAGTAAACCGCGTTTTCCGGACGTTTTTGTTTCGTCTAAACATCGTCTATGATGTAGAGAGTTGTTATCTTAATCAACACGTTATTGTGTTTGGAATGTATGTAATTAAACTGTATGCAAACAATAAAATAGCTAAGTTTCGGGTTATCAAAGCACCAAGTAAACGAAGTTCAACTGTATACAGAAAATTAAAACACACGACAAAGTCGACAAAAGTACTCGTAATCACCATCACCCCCCCTCTATCCCGCCCTCCCCCACAACAGGAAATAAATGTTCCTTGTTTAACTGACAGGCAAAGTGAAATTATTTTATTTACTTATTTATTAATTTTATTCATATCACTGCACCTTTAAAGGCCTACAAAACAGAAACAGTTTATAATGTATATGTTTCAATGTTTTTCTACAAGCTACAGGGACAAATGTTCATTTTTCCAGTTTCAGAATCTAGAAACATCAGTTTCCATATTCGAACATGATAGGTCGCCATCACGTACTCTTAAACAGGTCAATGTCAAAGTCGACAGTATTAACAAATATGGAAACTGTCGATCTCAATCTATTTAGATTGAACTCAGGCGACAAGCCTTAAGAATCTTAGGGATTCGAATGGCGAAAGGTACTCGGTAGGGAAAAGCACAATATCATTCAACCTTCACGATAGTGTGTTAAATCCATTATGAAATGTCATTTTCACTGTAATCAATCGAGAAAAGGCTGTTTGTTATTTGGAACCTACCGCCTCTTCTTTTGTCATAAGTGTACAGAGTATGGATGTAACCCTTCTTGAAATGCAGGAAATGAAGAGGGGACAATCGGATGTACGTTAAGATAACTTCGGGATATTGACATCATTAAAGAGAAATTGATATATTCCAACTATTTTTTTGTTATAATTAATGTTGATGACATAGTCTTTAAATGATTTGGCAATGACCTTTTGCATTTCTGGTTTAGTCTTGACAAATTTTCATGTAATCGTTTTGTTGTTTGTTATCACTTGATGCGGAAATGATTACAGAAAGGTACATCTTGATTGATTGTATTCATATTGCCCCATGACGACTTTCCAGACGTATGCAACATATTTATATCATTTGAATAAAAACAACACCCTCAATGTTGCGCTCCTGCTTTAAGTTTGTCATTTTTGCTTGTCTAGAAAAGAGTTATTTTGAGGTATCACTGAACATGTTATCTGTAACGATTAAAACTAATCCTATCAATTGATTCTTATATTAAGTAGACAATTGATTTTTGTAGAAACACAAGACTCAATTTACTTGATTGTTTTTAAGATTATGTTTGACTTTATTCATGACACAAATTTATCAATCGCTTGCTTCATAGCACAGATGTTATTGTAATATTTGTTTTTTTATTTTAGCCTGTGACGTGAATGGGTTTTGAAAACAAATAGACAAAAAGTCGCATTGACCTTAAAAGGACAGTAGCGCGTTTTTAGGGGGTATATAAGATGATGTCAGGAAATGAAAATTAATGGTTCCAATTGAGAGACAATGTGTTATAAAAATTATGCAAATATAAAATGTAAAGTTCAGCCATGCGACTCCTTTCTCCTCCACAAAATGAATTAAAGGTGTTCACACAAAAATGGCCGCCAATTGACTCTTTGTGAATCTTTATAATTTGGTCTCTGACTATGAAAGATTGGTTTGTGTAATGAGATTTTATGACACTATCAAAGTAAAACATTTAGCATTAACCTACAATTATCAGTGGAAATTGAAAACATAAATATTTTAAAATACGTGCTACTGTCCCTTTTGAGTGTTTTGTATTTTTATATCGTTGGAGCGTTACTCAGAATGTTACAGTTTTCACTGTATTTGACATGTTATTACGTGTCAGCTGCACTGAATGCTTGAAACAAAGACCTTCAATCGAGATGCGGTTTACTAGAAACACAACTGAACTAATTAACCATTTGACGGATCCCTGTGTTTTTCATTTCCCTGACCTGTATTGAAAACAAAAGGGGAGAGATAATTCCAAATATTATAATCAATCCAATGTTAAATAATTCCTTTGTTGTGTTTAGCTTTTGTCACCTTAACCTATTATCTGCTAAGCGACAAATATAAATTGAAGTACAAAAGAAAGTAGACACCCACAGATTTTCATATTATTTCATATTCATTTACAAAGTAGCATTTTTTTAAGCTCTATCCTAATGTTATGAACGGAAACAATGAAATTATATCGTCAAAACGCATCCGAGGCATGTCAGTTCAGGTAAAAGTGATTTTTTTGAAAATCACGATTTTTTTCAATTTCTACATGACTTTGGCACGCTAAGAGTATAAAAAACACTGAATTCTACCACTCACTACGAGTTTTCCGAAAAAAGCACGAGAAAATGCCACGTTTAACAGCAGCAGAGCGAGAAAGAGTCGTTGGAATGTCTGAAGTTGGAGTTTCATACAACTAAATTGTCAGAAGGTTTGGCCACACCAGACAAACGGTCATTCGACTGCTTCAACGTCAAAACCAGACTGGCCAGACATCGGACCGTCCTAGAAGTGGAAGATCGAGGGTGACGACCTTCGCTGAAGACCGTTATCTGCGCATCAGATTCGTCACAATGGCGTCAACGGCATCGATGGCGTTAGGACACCACATCAGCAGAAACACTGTCATGAGACGTCTTCGAGCTGCCGGTATTCGGGCTTACCGACCGTCCCCGGAATGACCCTGACTCGCCAACATCGCCTGGACCGTCTACACTGGGCAAGGAGAGTGAAACACTGGCAACGTCGTGATTGGGCAAGAGTAATCTTCAGCGACGAAAGTCGATTCAACCTCTTCACAGCAAATGGCAGAATGAGGATGTACAGGCGTAGAGGCGAGAGACAGGCTGCAGCGTGTGTCCAAGAAGTGGTACCCTATGGCGGTGGCAGCATCATGGTCTGGGGCGGGATCTGCGGCGACCAGAAGAAAGATTTGGTGACAATTCGTCAGACCCTTACAGCCCAGAGATACAGGGATCAAGTGTTGCAGCCTGTGGTTGTCCCCTTCATACAGAGGCAGCACCAAGGTTTGATTTACCAACACGATAACGTCAGACCACAAACTGCCAGGATCACCATGGACTTCCTCAACCAACAAAACATCCAGGTTTTGCCTTGGTCATCACGTTCCCCTGATTTATCCCCCATCGAGTATCTTTGGGACCATTTGGGAAGACGACTTAGACGTCGCCTAGAGCAACCAGTCAACTTACAACAGCTGGAACAGGCACTACATGAACAGTGGCAACGTATCCCTAATAACGTCATCTGAAGTCTGACTTTCTCAATGAGGAGACGTGTCTTTGCTTGCATTAACAGTAATGGGGTCACACCCGATACTAACTCCTCATTTATGGACATCAGACCACGGAATATTCCAGAAACAATGAGTGTAAATTTCAAATTATACCCCTAGTGGACACTATGAGAAGTAGAGAAGTGATGTGTGAAGTGAGAAGTAAATACCTGTCCTTGCCATGTTTGGAAATGGTTCACTTTTAATATTATACCTTTGAAATGCTGGAAATTTTGTCTTGTTGTCTTTTATTAACAAATTACTTGGGTGTACTTTTGTACTTCAGTTTATTAATCCAATAAATATCCAAAGTATTAAAAGCAAATACTTTTCGATAACATAACACCCTTCATAATGTTCGGTTTGTATAACTCTCCTTCAACCCCTTAGTCTCCATAAACCCTTTTATGAAATACCATGAAACACATTGTTATTGATACAAATTATTATCTTTAACACAATAAAAGGACCACTTAGTTAATGATAAAACATATCAAGTTAAATTGGCAACTCCTTGCAATAATTATTAAACTTTTTTTCAGTTAAGTATAGGGACCCATGCATCAAACCTTTTTTCAGATTTTACAAGGGGAAACAATGAAACTTGGTTTCCATAGCCGAGTAACATTGACCCTTGAAATGCAAGCTATATCTGATGGCCTGCAAAAGTACTTCTTCGAAGTGACTGACTGATATAAAATTTTAAATGGCTTGGTTTTTGAAAATGTGTTATGTTCATCTCGTCGCTTCTTTTCTGTCTCTATGGAGCAGAAACAATTTTTATTTCTTTTTGGTCTAACATTACACTGTATTAGGTCGTTGATAATATGTTGTATCCCTTACCAATTTATTTGCAAAGCAAGAATGAAATATACCTTTCTTGAGTACATATATATAAAGAAATTTACTTTCGCGTATATACTTACTATCCCCTTTACTGTTGCCCCTTAAATGTACATCGAAACAACAATCTAGCATTGATAAGATACTACTTATCGACTTATTCTTGCTTATCGTGTTTAACATGTACCATCTTGCAATTTCAGGCTTAGTTAGTCTCCACCAATGCCTTTATACTTGACTGGACATATTGCCAGTAAACATATTGAGATAATTCCCTCCAAACGTCACAATGACGTCTGTAAGGGATATGATATACCGAGACCCCATAGTAGAAGAGGAAAATGGACAGTTATCATTTTGGGTGACTTTTAATTAAATAATATTACTCCTCTGCATATGTTTTGTACCATTCACTCAGTGTAATTTAATCCAGCATTACTTCCATTTCACCGAGATTCTGTGGTCATGTTGGTTAACGAAGCGTTATAAAACAGGCTACTTATTAGTTTAGAAGTGTTACTATTTTCGATACACCTTGCTCGCATTTTCTTACTCAAGCAGAAGAGAGAAACGGAAGGATTGTTTTGCAATTAGTCCAATAAAGCATACGTGAAATGGTTGGACAGATAAACTTTCATGTCAACATCATTCTGGTGATGTAATTTAGCAAAAACATTGCATATGTATGACCGAAAGTTTTACTATTCTGTTAGCAGTGAAATACTTGGATTTATTATAAATTAACTGTTTATCAAGCTTCGGCGATTATATCCTAAATATTAACTGCCACAAGTGATGAAATAATACTTGTATATCGCCACTAGTCATGTGCCGTACATGTACTGTATCTACTTTCAGCATGGGAGAAATATGTAGTATTATATTATCCTTGGAAAAGTAATACATTTTGAAAAGGTTTCGGCTAAAATCCGTCGAAGGTCAAGGTCACAGCAAGGTCATGACTTAAGCATGGTTAAGCGAAAATGCTTAATTTTAACTATGAACACTATTAATAAATACATAATTGTTATATATTTAATAAAACGTGTTCAATGGTTGTGTGACCTTGAAGGTCAAAGGTCAAGGTCATGAGATATGAGTTTTTGCAATGTGCTCTAAATTTAGGTATAACTTTATCTCATTTACTTTTCAGAACTCATGAACATGCCTAAATGTGAATACTTCCAGGGAATCATTATGACATGTTCACTTTCAAGTTCAAAGGTCAAGGTCACGAGTTATTAAGTCTCTACAAAATTCCTTGTAAACACGGTAACTTGAAAAGTTGTTGTGCTATGAAGCTCTTACTTGGTATATATCATTCTTGGAAAAGTAAATTTTTTTGAAAAGGTTTCAGCTACAATTCGTCAAAGGTCAAGGTCACAGCAAGGTCATGACTTAAGCATGGTTTATCGAAAATGCTTAATTTTAACTATGATCACTTTTAATCAATACATGATTGTTATACTCAATCAATAGTGTTAAATGATTGAGTGACCTTGAAGGTCAAAGGTCTAGGTCATGAGATATGAGTTATTGCAATTCCTTGTAAACACGATAACTTAAAAAGTGTTTGTGCTATGAAGTTTACATTTTGTGTATATTATCTCTTGCGAAGTACAACATGTTCAAAAAGTTTTGGGTACAAACTGTCGAAGGTCAAGGTCATGGCAGTTAACATATATGGAGAAAATGGATTAAAGTATCTTTTAACATCTTATTTTATTACATTAATGTTATACTCAATGAAATGTGTTCATTGATTGTGTGACCTTGAGTGTCAAAGGTCAAGGACACGAGAAAATGCACAATTTGGTGAGGCCTCTAAAAGGCGGAACAGGGTAAGGCAAAACCCCAAGTTTCGGAGCTGCTCTGCTTTTGCGGTGTCCCGCAAACGCTAATCTAGTTAATTATTTAATTACATTGTTTTTGCAACATGTCATCTCAGACGAACGTATTAACTGATAAATAGTTTTTAATCATTTGCTCCGTTGGGTATGACATAATTTCAACCAAAAACACAATGCTATCAGCAGTAGACACATACATGTGCGTTAACAGATCTTGGCATTGTAAAAAAGTGACAACTTGTCTAGGAATTCTCGGTAAGATAACTTTATTTAAATGTGGGAATTTTTTATGTAAAATATATACCAAATAATCACCGTTTCTCATATGGCATTATCCAGCCACTCATCAGTAGATTTCGCTTCAAGTAATATGATGTGGGTTCACTATGTTACCATGGTAAACTGGCAAAAAAATATAGTAAATGTCTTATTATTTATTGAAAAAGAATTTAAGACCTTGACCATTATTTTATACATATCCGTTGGCTTATAATTTGCCGTGAAAACCTTCCCTCGAATGATAAATGTATTTCATGTGTAATAGTTCGTAAAGTGATGATATGATTTTGTTTTTAACAAGTAGATTTTCTCTTTAACAACACATCTTTTGTCCCAAACTTTCAACTTGGTATCTCTCAAGTAGGTCACAATCTTCACCTATTTCATGAGTGATTACACTTCCCACCTCATCTTAATTCCATTATTGAAAATGCCTTGAAGGCGTAAAACCATTTACCCTTCACATTGATCCTGGCCGTGATACAGATGCTTCCCTGATTCATTGGATGCTGTACAATGTGAAATCGTTGTCTTATCGATCACAGGGTTAGCCAAAGGCCTCTTTTCTCAAGTGATGAAAAACACAAAAAATACAAACATTCAACCAGAAAACTGACAGTGTGTAAAAAGTCTGATCGAACGTCATCCAAAGTGGAAGATTTGCAAATATCTTTGTATCGCTGAGCAACCTGTTTCACTCAGGAAATTGAAAACAATTAATTTCTTATATAAGTCGAAAGCGTTCATTCAGCTCGAAATAAACAATCGTAAAATACTTACTGCACACCTACTGTCTATACTGAGCTCTTTTTTCGGCCTTCATCTGTTGTGAGAACAAGTAAATTCTATTTACCAAATAATTTGATATCCCTGATGTGAATCGACCAAGGTCTTAGGTAAATAGTACGCTGATGATCGATGGAATCTGTAGTAGGTCCTCATATTTGTGACTTCTATTCTGTCTATACTCAAAGAACTTAATTAAGCACCCCCTAATTTTAAAACAAATGGGGTCCTTTTGGATTAAGTTTATTAATTTGAAGTATTGACCACTACATATTTAACAATAGTTTTTTTTTTATTGACTGTCTGATTGAAATAATATATTATTAATTAATATATGAGGAAAGATGTAAGACCACTGAAATAAGCCAAATATATATATTGTCACTGGGGAGAAACTACACATTAAACTTTGGATTTTTAAATAACAAATAACATTTATGAACCCTAGTTGACATTCATACATAAAACCATGTTTTTATCATGCATGATAAGTGGCCTACAATCACAAAATCTGTGAGTAGATAAGAGATTCTTTTAGTTGAACTTGTTGATCAAACGCTTCTTCTCCCTTGAGATAAGCAATACATTATCTTGTACAGTGGCTTGTTTTTTCTGTGTTAAGTTTCCTTTAAATTTGCTATTTGGTATTTTTGTGATCTTGAATGTTCATACTGCTTGAACGACTAGCTTTTGCTATAATTTTTTTTACTAAAAGTCCTCTATTCAGGCAAGAGAATGATAACCATCACATTGCAGCATCAAATATCGATCTTCATTATCAAGTATACGGTAACTTGGATTTTGACTTAAAAATACCAAGTTGTTTCTTAAACAGTTATCTAGAGACAGTGAATCGTAAATCGAGTGACGTTTTCGTTTCTACACTGCTAGATGATCGTTCTATAGAAAACCTCGCCTGAAGATTTGTAGGGTTCAATATCATCAAACAATTCTGAGAGAAAAGGTTGGGGTTGCTTAAATTAGTTCTTTGTGTAAATAATTGATGTGCTTGTAATGTAACCATCTGCTTCAGAAAATATGCATCCGGGTCCTCTGGTTGTCCTTCGTACAAGGGGTAACAGTCACTGGTAAGTTCCCCTAGACATGGTGCCCCCAACATTCACATCATTTGCAAATAATCATTTACAATGTAGATTATAGATATTTTACCATTATCTGCAAAACAAATATGGTTCATTTCATCATTAATGTATTCTGTTTCCATTAATTCCCAAATCCAAGAGCTTTACTTTTAACCACAATAACCTAATGTTTCTTTGATTAATAAATACACTGTCTCTTCATGTATTTTTTGTGTCAGTTTTTTGAGGAACAGACTTCTATAGCTGCCTCATTAGTGTCTAAAACAATTATGGGAGTCACATATCAGTTCTAGGATAATGTCCTGATACAGAAGACCTTGGTATGATTTGTTGAAAACAAACATTTTATAACTTTGTTTGAAGAGAACTGTTCTACAATCAGTAAAATGAAATGCTACACTGAATTTAACCTGTAGCCTGCTGGAATGTTTTGAACTTTTTTGCTTGGAGCTTCAAAAGTGTAAAATTTTAACAATGACGTCATTTTGGTATCTCTCATATTTGGCTTCTCCCTCTCTTCTATAATTAAAAATTAGACAAAAAACATTCTTGTGAATAACATAATTTTCTTACTTGTCATAGTTATATTTTCTCAAATATTCTAATAATTTTCTACAATTCGGTTTATCTCCAACGACAATGAATAACATGTTATAATTTGGTACTAAATTTTCAAAATCAGATATTTAAGTCAAGAATATCTTTGTAATGAATATTTTACATCAGTGTGTTCAGAAACTTCTGTAGCAAATGAGCGAATGGGACTTTCTAAAAACAAACAATATCTTGTTACAAACGATATTCATTGAAATGATAAATTCTGAACGTAATTTCAAGCAGTAAATAGTTTCAATGAACTATGCTATGCTTCTGTGTTGATATATTTACAAATAACGTATCAATCATTATCAAAATTACACCAAAGTTTAAGTAGTCGATTCGCCTTTATTTGGTCTACATTATGAATACTAAAGATTGTCCTTTTCAAATTATTTTGTTTTGGATCATAGTTTATTTTGTCATTATGTTTGTTTTATTTTATGATAAGACTTGTTATTTTCCTCTACGAACCGTTTGAAACATAAACAAAAACCATCTCACGACATTGACCTCACTGAAGTAACGTTCTTGAATCATTTGGCACAAAGCGACCAAGTGACTGTTGAAACAAATGAAACTCATAGCAATAATATTTACATTATTTTGGAATTGACATGAAATTGGATGGTACGTGTTTTTGTGATTTTTGAGGATGTTGAGTTTCTTATAAACGTAATCATATTTATACATATACGGAATCGAGGTACCCTGTCTAAACAATAAAGTAATTAATGATAAAGGTCAATGTTTTTTTTATCAAAATTACCAGTTAAACAGGTATTTATTGTTCAAAGTCATTTTTGTCATCAAAAACTCATTTCAAGAATCAAGGTCTATATTCGAAAAAAGTCATTTTCTTTTCAACACAAGCAATATTTCATTAAATACATTAAACAATTTCATTAAAAACAAAATTATATCGTTTGACGTCATGTAACAATGGTCGTGAGGTAGAAAATATAAACTTTCTACCTTACTCGATGAGATAAACATGGTATTTGTCAAGAATTGACAGATATTCTATTTATTATATGATGAAATCCTTCTAATTACGTCAAAAAAGGCCAATTTCATGTTGAGCGGCCGCTTGGAAGAGCCCGTCACCGCGGTAACAGTGTGACGTCATATGAGAATTCATGACGTCTGGCCATTGTTACATGACGTCAAACTTTTGAACTTGACGTCACTCGAGTGGTGATAAAGTTTATCACCACTCATTAGAGTGACGATAAAGGTTATCACCACTGTAGCCAGATAGAGGGTTTATTTCACTGATAGAACAGAGTATCTCACCCTCAATAATGTAATAAAGCATATGATCTTTTGGCGCTTCCTTCATTTCCTTAAACATTTACATGAAACAGATATTTCTCTAATTTCCTCCATGAATCAGTTAATTGCCCCTGTCCGATAAGTAAGAAAGAAATAGGTCCGATTATAAATTGTTATCAAAAGAAAAAGATACTAAGACAGATTGAAAAGGAACATTTTCAAACAAATATCTTTCAGATATTACACATATAACTGCATCAGCTTCAAAACAAAAGTGTCCGAAGTTCGGGCAACTTCGGTTGGTGCCCTTTTTCTCTCAAAATATGTATCAACTTTAACTTGTTTTGTGTTAAAACATAATAACACATTACTAACAGGAAGAAATGTGTTGTTGTGTTGACGTTTTACGCTTGCTTCCACCTCTCGACGTTAAGGTAAGGATGGCGCTTACTGTTGAGGTTATTGGTGACATCGATATCGACCTTGATAGGTTTTGCTCTGCTATCGGGGACCAGCTTTAAACATGCTTTTAGTTTCATTACTTGATTCACTTGCAAGAAATGAAAATGGTTGATTTTATCTATGACTATCTTAAAAATGAACGATTTAAACAACCCATTGCTGTAAAAACAATGTTTCCCTGAAAATAGATAAGCTGTTTTAAAGTAAACTGCTACTTAGAAGATAACTTTCTTAAAGATCACGTTTTTATAGTTAATCAGTTCTGTTTATCTGAATAAATGTGGATGCCATGATAAGTATCTTAAAATCTTATTTAAGCGAACCTACAGCGTCATTAAGGCAGAATAATTTGTGTCATTGTCCCTAAGGTCTCATTGCACTAATTATCACTTTATGCATTAGAAAAAGGTTTTTATAATTGTAATATTATTAATAATTACTTTATATGCTCAAGATTTTAACATGATCATCTGTGTTTGGATGATAGATATATCCTGCCTATAAAAAAGAAACACTGTGTGGCAAAGACAAATTAAAAAGTGTTACATATTAGGTTGCATATAGCTCATACAACCATCTTAAGGCAATGTACCTTATTCCATCTATTGTTACATACTTTTCACTTATCCCTTTACGAATGGACGGGAAGATACACAATCTGCCAGGGAGAAGACTATTCTTATTATTCGCTTATTGCAGCTGATCTTGTTATGCGATAAGTAGATAAGTCCTTACAAATGTCAATGAATTAGTACAGGAAATGGCAAACTGTGGTCCTTACAAACGTCTCAATGAATTAGTACAGGAAATGGGAAACTGTGGTCCTTACAAAAGTCTCAATGAATTAGTACAGGAAATGGCAAACTGTGGTCCTTACAAAACTCTCAATGAATTAGTACAGGAAATGGCAAGCTGTGATCCTTACAAACGTCGCAATGAATTAGTACAGGAAATGGCAAACTGTGGTCCTTACAAACGTCTCAATGAATTAGTACAGGAAATGGCAAACTGTGGTCCTTACAAAACTCTCAATGAATTAGTACAGGAAATGGCAAACTGTGGTCCTTACAAACGTCTCAATGAATTAGTACAGGAAATGGCAAACTGTGGTCCTTACAAACGTCTCAATGAATTAGTACAGGAAATGGCAAACTGTGGTCCTTACAAAACTCTCAATGAATTAGTACAGGAAATGGCAAGCTATGGTCCTTACAAACGTCTCAATGAATTAGTACAGGAAATGGGAAACTGTGGTCCTTACAAAAGTCTCAATGAATTAGTACAGGAAATGGCAAACTGTGGTCCTTACAAAACTCTCAATGAATTAGTACAGGAAATGGCAAGCTATGGTCCTTACAAACGTCTCAATGAATTAGTACAGGAAATGGGAAACTGTGGTCCTTACAAAACTCTCAATGAATTAGTACAGGAAATGGCAAACTGTGGTCCTTACAAACGTCTCAATGAATTAGTACAGGAAATGGGAAACTGTGGTCCTTACAAAAGTCTCAATGAATTAGTACAGGAAATGGCAAGCTGTGGTCCTTACAAAAGTCTCAATGAATTAGTACAGGAAATGGGAAACTGTGGTTCTTACAAAAGTCTCAATGAATTAGTACAGGAAATGGGAAACTGTGGTTCTTACAAAAGTCTCAATGTATTAGTACAGGAAATGGCAAACTGTGGTCCTTACAAAAGTTTCAATGAATTAGTACAGGAAATGGGAAACTGTGGTTCTTACAAATGTCTCAATGAATTAATACAGGAAATGGGAAACTGTTGTCCTTACAAACGTATCAATGAGGTCTGTAGAGTAAATGGCAACCTGTGGTCATGCACTGAAAGGGACAACATTCTTTATTATTTGTGGTGACTTTAAATTAATATTACTCCCCTACATGTGTTTTTTACCTTCCCGACGTGTGATATAATCCCACAGTACTAGTGTTTCGGTTTCATTGAGACTCAGGGGTCATGTTGGCTAAAAAGGGTGATAGAATTGGCTTTATATCTTTAAGTAAGAATTTCCAGTCACACCTAGTTTCTGTTGGATTGAAATACACAAAATAGTATTGTGCTAGTTGTGAATTTTATCTCAATACAAAATCATAGCATCAACCTGTCGATACTTGATATTAATATATTCTCATATAGAATTAGAATAGTAATACAAGGGTGCAATACGGAATTCGTCTTCAAATTCCGTATTGCACGACAAATTCCTCATGCACAACTGCCGTTGTGTCTTTTAATTTAATAAAAACTTGTGGTTTTTAATATAGTTTATAACTTTTAAAACTCTGTCACCATTACGTTGTTTTGTGACAAAACGTGTTATTACACACGTGTGGACTAATAATCATTTTTGTCATTGCAACAATATGCAATATTTCAACAATGTAGCAAGATTTGGGTAAGTGGGGCTACAATGATACGTTAACTATACAAACTGCAAACAAAAAGTATTGTTTTCATTAATTTCCTGGAAATACAAAGCATTTGACGTCAATCTTCAATCAATAATTCAAAAAGTGCTTCTTCCTGGTTTTGTGTGTCACCAATGTGTGGGAAAAAAGTATGTTAAGTACACACAAAACCTCATCATCATCTTGCTAAAAGGGTTTCTTAAGAAAACAAGGTGAGTCATAACGAAATATGATGTTTGTATGCAGAAGTAACCAGTGGATATAGTAATAAGTCAGATGTAGTATAACGGGTCAATATATTCATGAGGGAATCACATAACATGGTAAAGATCGAATATTCTGACCGATATCGGAGATTATGCTTTAAAGGGGCAGTAACACGTTTTTAGGGGGAATATAAGGTGATGTCAGGAAAATGAAAATACATGGTTCCAATTGAAAGACAATGTATTTCAACTAAATGAAGCAGTAATAATTCAAATATATAACGTAAAGTTCAGCCATGCGATTCCTTTTTCTTTCAAAAATGAATTAAAGGTGTTCACAAATAAATGGCCGCCAATGGATTTTATGTGAATCCTCATACTTTGTCCTCTGACTATGGGTGATTGGCTTGTGTAATAAGATTGTTGGCACTGGCATTATAATACATTAAGCATTTACTTACAATTAAAAGTGAAATATTTAAAATATAAAATTATCAAAAAACGTGCTACTGCCCCTTTAAGTGTTGCCATGTCAATAGGTAAACAGGTTTTGAGTCACTGACTTAATTCCTAACGATTGGAGGTCTTGTTGCGTTGCTTCCTTGTTTGGCATTCAGTGAGCTTATAGAGAACTTTTAAATTATGAAGGCAGGATAAATTCATCTGGTCACAGTGTTTGTGTTCGTTCCTTCTTCCTCAACACATGTCCGGAGCAAATCAATTGTATAATTCGTGCTGGTCGGTTCAAACTGTACAAATACTTCAATAATGGTCCCAATACATGTTCGTTCCCTATGTGGGTCATATTTTTAAGGATGTGTAAATCAACCTGGCAATAATCATTTATGATGAACAAAGATTTGGTTTTGGATATGGAACTTCTATATCCTGCTTTGCAAAGTAGACAGTAGAATCTATGCCGTTGTTAATCGTAATTGCTATCTCAATTTCCATTTACAGAATTAAAAAATACAGATTTCCTCCTTATGCCATGAAAAATCAAGAAGGAGAAGTCATCACTTCAACACTTGCAAAATATATTTATCTTGTACAAAGATTTTTACGACGTGTTTTATGTCAAATCAATATAATGGCTTTTACTAATCTAAAATCAACTTTAAAATAGAATATGACAGTAATGCAGAAAGTAGATGTCTATCTTTATGGGTGAAAAAGAACCATAAGCATGACAAAACATGAAATATGTTTGCTAGATTAAATTTGCAAAACAAAATAAGTGATTTTATATGAATTTAAAGGAATAAATTATGTTCATCAAAACTGTTATCGACTTAAATCTTTCCTTTTCATTCTGATAGATATCTGTTTAACTGATAAGAAGGGATGATTGCTTAATGACATATTCTATGCAGTGTTATCCTTATAGATCTAAGAGTTGTAAAATTACATTAAGTAAACCAGGTAAACCAATAATTGGAATCATGTAAACATTGACCGGTGATTTAATCAGTCAGAGACTTTATCGAAATCCGTTGATTTTAATGGAAAATTTGCAGAAAATATGATTATCTTGAAAATAGTTGTTTTAGAGTGAACTGCTATCTACTTTAGAGATTGATTAAAGCGATGTGAGTTTTTACTGAAAACTTACATCATTCCTGTTCATTATGATTTTGTTTAAATGTGTAAGCTGTGGTAATCTTGATCATGATGATGATGATAAATCAAGACGGTTCTTAAATGCATGTATTTCCATGGTCATAATCTTTGGCAAAGTACCACACACTGCTGTCAATTCAAATGTGTGTCTACTGCAAACTATTCCTTTGTGTATATAAAACATTTCACAACAATTAACCAAGATGAGACGTAAAAGCATATGTTGATTTTTGTCAAGAATGCCCTAAGGTTCAATTGTTTTTAACTTCAGATTATTGTCCTAAGGCAATGCATCAGATATTTCCTCTTTTTGTTCACCTAAATGAAGGATTAAGCAAAGCTCTTTCAAGATAGACTTGACGAAAGAAGGGAAAACGACACAAAAAAAGTGTTCCATTTGGCTAAAGAGTTATAATTTGTTATTCATCTGGGGTTCGTATCTCGAAGCAGTCGTTAAATCTGTTTCTAACGCATGTTTAACGAACACTTAAAGATAATCGTTATTTAGGTTTAGTAGTGTAACACGAAGCAGTCATTAAACAATGCTTAACCATTAGTTAGGTAGTCTTTGAGGAAGTGTAACTCGAAACATCGATAGCTTAAAGTAAGGTTAAAATTTATGGGATTCCCCATGAACTTTGATTGTACTGAATATTCTGTGATTTATATAATTACCTAATCAGGTTTATTAGTATGAGTAGTGAAAAATTTCCTAACTGTTGCAATCTTCTGTTAACAACCAAACTAATAAATTAAATCCAATAAATGTTATTTGCAAGATTACTAAATCACTTGTACATGTTTAATGTAATTTTCGCGCAACAAAACCAAATCAATGTCGTTGACTACCAATAATCAATCTGTCATCATTGTCATCAAGGTTCACCAAAATGACTCAGATCCCCTATATAGCTACCATCTTATAAAGGCTATCAGTGTGTGAAAAACAAAGCATTTTTGTTATTTTAGATAAGATGTATTTAATTAAAATTGGAGTTGGAAAAAAATATCAAATTTAATCAAACAACATTATTAATGATTAAGTTGATAGACTGATTAATAACGGCCTGTACTTTTCAGTTTTAGAATGCTACGTCAAAATCTGAATATTTTTGTAATTGAACAGTATACAGAATTTATGATACACTCAGCTTAGTTATTTTTTATGTTATTTACCTCATTTTGAAACAGGAATGTTTAAAGTGTTTGGCTGACCTGCCAGGATTAAAAAAAAAAAGATCAACAACAACTTAACAAGGTGAATTAAATGAATTCAGAAAAGTATAAGGTATAAAATCAACCGAAGTGACAAGTGCTTGTTTGGGTTTGTTGGTATTTTTGTTCAATTGGTTCCCTTTATTCCTACATTTTCAGATGCTGTGTAACACCAGTTTTATCTTTATACTCGCTGGACGTTTATCAAATAATTAAATTGGGATGAAACGTCATCAGCTTGTCATAATTAAAACATTGTCCGTCCTTAATGGTGTCCAATCAACATGAAATTTTATACAATAAGATCAACCTTAATCGTAAAACACATACATGTACCTTATGTAATATAATATTATTAGGTTAGTATCAATAAACATGGCCCTTTGAGTGACATTCACGCTGTGCGTCACATGACTGCACGTGTTGTATGCTCCCTCGGGAGTCGAGATGGTAAAAGAAGTGTCATGAACATTGATATCCAATGATCGAGGGAAAGCCCACGCGCCTTTGAGCAGCGCTCTCTGAGCTGGATATTGGCGCTATACAAATGTTTAGTAGTAGTAAACTTGTTATGCTGGTTTAATAATATTAATGCTTTAGACGTAAGAGAATATGATTAATTCATAGGCACTAGTAGAGGCAAATGGCATCACGAAATATCATAATTAATTTGTAAGGAGTCTGTGCTTGGTGATTCATTTCTGAAAGTTTAGTGTGTCTCAGACACTGGCAGTCATGATCTTGTTATTCACAATCCTTTATCTCAGGGCTATATCCGTCTTTACATAACACCTCCCACAAGTTCTATCGTTCCCTTATGTTCAATAGTTACATCCAAAATACACGCAATTTAGTTGGAAACATAATTATGAATATAGCATACCCTTTTTAGATGTAGGTACGCTTTTATTGAAGAATTTCAAAAGAACCAAACTTTGACATAAAGGGCTAAGACATGTGCAACTGAACATTAATACTTTTGATTTCATCTAAACTCGTTTGTTGGTGGTAGTATTAAGATTTTTGACAGTTCTTCACATATAATGATTAATGATTTCAACCTTTTATAATATGTCACAAAACAATAAAAACTATAGTTAGGTGTCAACTATGAAAAGTTGTGATACGTTAAGTTATAATTTTGTTCTGGGAAATATTTCGGAAATGTCCTAAGTTGCTTTACTTAATTGAATTTTTATAATGATGAAATGCAGTTTTAATGTTCATGGATAAAACCTTTACACATGTAGGTGTCTAAACGTAAAACGCGAAACTGTGTTATGGTCGTTTTTTATGTGAATGTTTATAGTCACAATAGTTTGCAAATGAAGACTCCGTCTCTATGTGCGTCTGTCTCTGCAAACAGAATTCAGATATGGTGCTTTACTTTTTGTAAATGTAAAACATATTGTATGGTAAATACATCCTAGAGATAATGACGATAACGTCAAGAACACAAGATCAACAATAAGATTGGAATGCTTTTAACTTTCTGAGTATTGACCCGAGGCCATGCATTAGATATTTTATTCATTCTAAGGAAGTGTTTACCAACGTTTTTCAAGAACATATGAAAAAGACAAACCAAACACGTGGACCAATTCGATGATTAGTTTGACACGTTGTTTCTCATGTGTTGCCTCTAGGCTCATTTCAAGTTGAACAAAACGTGTTTATACTCATTTCCTTTCTCAAATGACAAAAATGGTGTTCCCATGTGATAATTACGATACGATTACATATCACTTAGTAGCGTTGAATGATATTTTAACCCTCTGAAACTAACGCAATTGTCATAAGCTAATAATTTTGAAGGGAAGTTTAAAGAAATACTATTTAAGAATATAATGCTTTTAAAGATCTTGAAATATGTCATATTGTGACTGTCTCATCTCAACACAGCTTTTGCCAATCGTTCTGCAATTAATATTGTTTGAAAGAAATCAAGCTAACCAGTGAGTCAATTGATGAGGATATTTTATTGTGCTATTTCCAGGTACTAGTACCTGCTCAAAGCCCTCCAGCATTATTACCCTGAAGGAAGTGTACTCTCAATGCTGCTATCAAGCGCTAAGCGTGAGCATGTACTTTCGTATTTTCAGCTATGCTAAATGAGTGAATGTGGATGAAGTGCCTTGTCGAGAGACAGAACATGGACCGAGAACCGGACACACATTTTGGTTATCTATACCGGGTTCGAACCCGGGTTTCTGGCGTGAGAGGTCAGCTTTATAACCACTACACCCCTGTGCTCCAGTTGATCTCAAAACTGCTTTTTATTTCGATGTTGGAAAATGATCTACTAGAAATAAATACCTATCATTTCACACAAATAAAAATAAACCTACATTTGTTTGTAGGAACATATTCAAGAAACGCTTAGAATTGTAAAATACGAATTTCGAACTGGTTGTGGTTAGTTTTTGTTTTGTGTTTTGGTTTATATCAATAGCGCTCGGGGCTGATAACGTTTTCTGTAAATAAATAAAATCTTACCATTGTTATCATATTTCACAAATGAAACATTATTGTAAACATTTCTGAGAGAGTATGTACATCTTTCTACTACAACAATTGACAGAATTGCATATTTGGAACTATAACAGAAGCCGGCATATTGAAGACAGGCTATCATTTTCTGATTTTGTTTGCCATTCTTATGTGTGTTCACATAAACTTGTTAATATTATAGAAACCATATAGTAGAAGGAATTAGGTTAGTATCAATAAACCTGGCCCTTTTAGTCCACTTCTTTCGCTGATGGATATGGATCTAGATTATGGTTAAGTGCAGGAGAGTACTAGTGCCAAACAGAGACAATTACATGAACATCATTACCATGGAAGTGCTTTACAGACACCACGAAGATATCAGGAAGATGTATTAGGGAATAATTTCTCATGCGGTATTCTTGAAAGTAGATTGCCCTTTCTTGATGTATACAAATGGATCATCTAGTATAATTGTGGCATACATTTCGATGTTGCAATTTGTTTTAACCTTTATGTACTTAAAACTATTACTTGACAAGGAGTACTGGAAACAGTGACATCACTGTATAATTGATCATCCAATCAATGTGTGATTTTATGCAATATGATAATATGCTATTATTATTGATAACGATGTGTAACATGTTACATAATCTTTGAGACTAAACTTTTTAAACTAGTACAGAAATTTAGTTGTCGCAGAAGTACGATACTATAAATAAGACACATTAACGAGATGAGATGACATCATCATGGAAATATCGAGAAATTATTCCACTTTTGCATGCATGCCTATGCTTGTCAAATCATGTCTGAAAGATAATTGTAGCTCAGACATTGTCAGTAATAATCACTACACAAATGTAAACTTTTATAGACATATCCTCTCACATATAACACTTCTTCTAAGCTCGCTGATTTCCCACATGGTTTAATAGTGACTGTCTGCATACCGTTGTATATGGACTACATATCGGACGAATTTAATGAATGGTCACAAGTCATGAATACACAGATTCAGAAGTTGTTAATCCATATCACTCCTTTCTCATGAGACTATAATATTTTATGTATGTAAGATGTTCAGGGGTTCATATGCTGAACACGAAAACTTGAATTGATTTGTATCTGTAAACCGATTTTGTTTTCGATTTTTTTAGAGAGAATGAAAAATTAGTTTATTCTTTGTTTGATTGCCCAAAAGATTACAGAACAAATATACATAATTTAAGTTTTGTTGAAGATTTAAGAATACATATCACTAAGAAAATATGAATATTGCGCATTTAAATGTGATATACAAGAAATTTAGAAGTTGATTATACACGACAAATATTATGGATAACAACTTCTTTATTGATTCCTCACGACGTTCCTGGACCAATGGTTGACCCTTCTTCAGGT
Organism: Steromphala cineraria; assembly: GCA_916613615.1. Taxonomy (NCBI): domain Eukaryota; kingdom Metazoa; phylum Mollusca; class Gastropoda; order Trochida; family Trochidae; genus Steromphala; species Steromphala cineraria. Next base: position 54,768,357 of record OU744734.1, on the reverse strand, counting down.
GACTATGTATCAATATGTGTCTGATATGATATACAAGAAGAAAAAAGATTTCTAGATCTGAAATATATGAACAATAAAAACGGTATTATTTACAATTTATTTCAAAATTGCCAGTGAAATTCATTTAATTGTTTATTTTAAATTGTTCACTGATAATTGTACGTTAATGCTAAATTCATTATTTTTGATAGTGTCAAAAATCTCATTACACACAAAAAAATCATCACTATCATAGTACAAATAATAAAGATTCACATACAGTCAAATGGCGACAATTTTTGTGTGACAAACGTTAATTTATTTTGTGTTAGAAAAAGGAATCGTATGGCTGAACTTATATAGAGGTATTATGAGTGTCAATGACATACTATGTTTACGACACGAGTGCCTAAATATAAGTATTTCCCGAGCGAGAGCGAGTAAACATAGTAGATCATGGTCACGAATAGAATATTCTGTTTATTACTGGTCCCAAAAATTACGAAATACTAAGAACTTATTTTTTCAGCATAGGCGGACCAGCCGCCTCCGGCCCGTATAGATTGTGACGTGAAGTCAAGTATTGTTTATAACATGACGTCCCAATGACAAAGTAATATTTTGCCTTAGGGTAACATATATGAAGCTCTATATGAGTGCACTCGTAGGTAAAAAGAAAGAATATTTAATGATCGTTTATATAAAACCTCTCCCCTATTAAAACTCTTTCTATATTTTTAAAGTATAGAGAATAAACAAACATGCTATTCATGATCAGCTGCATTCCTATCATTAATCACATTTAATCATTGTAGCTGGAAAACGTTGTATGCAAGCAATTACGCATACGGAAATTCACCAAACCCTAGCCAAAAGAATATACATGTACAGTTGTATCACTATTTTGTATACTTGATTGTCACGAATAAAGATTATCTCCTGAGTATTGACCCTGAGATTCAAGTGAGTGCCTCCATATAGATATGGAAGTCGAGTGCCGTCTACTCGAGCTGAGATCAACGAAGAACTTCATTTAGTGATGAGAAGATCCTTGCCTTGTGTCGTGAGGATAAATTACTGATATGTGGCAAAGTGTTGCATTACATACACTCTTCTACACCAATTAGCATTGTCATGAAATCTTTTTTCTGAACGTGTTTGTAATCATTTAGAGATAAATCTTAACTGTAGTCTACGATGCAAGTTTTTGGTCAGCCAGACAATAGTTGAATTGATTCCGAGTTAAACAAATGGACTTGTCTACATGAAGATCACACACCTTAACAAGATTTTCTTTACATCTTGACCAGACAGCGTAATGAGATCACAGCAATAAAGTTATTTGTTCCTGCTTGATGAAAACAAACTGTTGTTATAGGAAGACTTTGGGTTTTAATTTTTCTTCCAGTGATCTTTAGGTTGGTTTGACTGCAAAAACGTATTGTTTTTGTTCTATCTGTCAATGGTGTTTACAAATTGTGCCAGTCTGACAAAGTGATGTAACTTTATGACCAAGTTTGATTACTGTGATGACTTTATTTGATTGACATGTACTTTGTTACACAGCATCAAAGTCTGATTTATATACTTCTAGAGATTGAATCTCAATTACAAAGCTATCACTGATACAAGGATAGAAACCTCATTAAGCAACGTATTTCCTTTCATTCATTTCCAATCTCAGAATCGAGTAGCATGAATTACTTAAAAACGTATTAAAGAAGCTTTTTGATACAACATCATTTACAAGTTTTTCATAATGACACAACACTCTCTTTTATTACACATGATCACAGCGATCTCTGTTTTAACACTTGAGGCATCAACACTTACTTACTTTTAATTCATATCAATTGCATTTCACTAATGAAGAGATAACACTTATTTACTGATGACAAAAACTCTTCTGTGTAATGTGTAACTGTTTAATGTTCAAAACACAAACGAGGACATTCATTTGAAATTTATAGATTGCTCCCCCCTCTGAAACTGTCGAACATCTGAGTGTGTAATCAGGATGTTTGTCCAAAATCTGGGCAATCCATTTAAATACAGAACATATTACTTCAATCCTGTTACCAGAATAGGTTAAATGACTACTGTCTGCAACTTGGATTTAGTCTAAGCGGAATAAAATAATGATCTAGTTGTAACGTGACGCTAGAATGTGTACTTTGTTGAAAATTGAGAAAAACAAGATGTGTGGTGCTTCCTATGGGGTCGTTAGTTTCTTAAAACAGTATCTGAACCAGTAGCTATAAGATTTTACACCAACAAGAGTTATTATCTCATGTCCTGAGTTAGAAAGAACGAAGCCGATTTCTTAAGATACAAACTTATCTTACATCACACAATTAATGCACCAAATTTATGTCAAAAAGTTAAATATATAATTGTCAACACCGGCTGACGTTGTTTATGTGATTAACGGACACCAATATTATTCCCGGTGTCATCGTTCCTCACTATAATGATGACTCATTTGGGACCCTCATTTGATAATTATATGCTGCATTACGTTCTTTCATAAGGTTGAAAAATGGAATGCATTTTGTTTTGAAATTTCTCTATTACTGAATTAAGAGGTACATCAAATACTGATACTTTCAAATTTACATCAAGTAGTTCCAAATACAGTCTTCATTTTGTTAACAATCAAACTCTTGCTTTTACGTAAATGTTTATGAATGCAGTTTGTATTTCCCTGGGTCGTTTGAATCCCGCCAGGGGCTCGGCAACTTAGTCTGCAGTAGAGAACAGTTCTACACGCAATAAGGTTTGGGTTCAATGTTACAGTGAGTTTCAGTGCAGTACCACCCATAGTTCGCTAGTTCCAGCCCATGATCGCAGGTTTCACCGCAATGCATAGCCACAATGGTGTTCTCCCTGCAATAATACTAGCAGCCGCAGTATAACTGACATACTCTTGAAAGTGGCATGAAACTTCAGATCACCTCACCTCATTTTATATCCTTAGAAATTATCCATCACATGTCAGTATCCTAATTTATGTCCGGGTCTTGCATTTCGTTATATTCTTTGGCAAATTAACACTTATACTTTACTGATTTTGTATGTGTGTCTGTGGTGTGACTAGGTGGTCATTTAATTTATCTTTGTGTATATGACACTTATTTCGATCAATTAGCCAAAGCGAGACGTGTTATGCATGTGTTGTAAATAGGCATTACTTGAAAGGTTTAAGAGATAACGCAGTAAGATGTCAAGATTACCCTAAGGTTAAAATTTTAATTTCAGATTATTGACCAAAACAGGCATTAGATGTTACCTCTTTGTGTGCATCTGAAAGAAGGAATAAGCAAAAATAGGATAGGAACTAGCAAAGCTAAAATGTGTTTCATTTTGCTAATGAGTTTTATAATTTCTTATTCATCTTTTGCCGCAAGGACTATTTCAAAAATAACAAACATTTTGATTACGAAACATTGTGCTTGGAATCATGCCATAATGGAAAAAAAGCCTTATTAAAAAAGGAATATGTTTCTCTATCATCATTTGAAATTTCACAATATGATATCAACAATGCTACATACGTGATTTTAATCATGAAACATTGTGCTTGGAGTCATGTCGTGATGGAAAAAAGATTTACTTGAAAAGGAATATGTTTCTCTATCATCATTTGAAATTTCACAATTCAATATTAATCGGGTTCCCTGCCTCTGATTTCTGACCTTATTTAACCTTCATCGTCAATTAACACGAATATCATGAAAGTCACGCAAATTAATACATGATTTATATTTTGTCTTTTTACCTGCAGGTTTACAATGGAGAGGTGCAATACCAATCACTGCTTTTCATGATCTGCAAGAAAGTGCACTGGATGACCTGATAGTTACATTGAAGATACCAAAACATGTGGAATAGTTTATGATAATGAGGAACAGTGCTTAGAAATAAAAAGGTATTTTTGTATAAGAATTGTGAATTTTATTTCTTTGCACTTTGCACTCTATAAATTGTGTAACTCTGTGAATAATGGTTTAGTTCTATCGTGTATCATCGTTGAATATATTTCAGTAATTACAATTATTGAAAGTACCCTCAGAGGTTTAGTGTTTTTGTCACTAACTGTCACATGATCCAGTTTATTATACAATTATCATTATGGCATTTTCAGCAAATTGATAATTGATTCATTATTTCAGTTTGGCGTACTTACTAACTGATGTGAACAACACAAAAAACAACGTATTCAATAACAAACTGCAAAATGTTCCATATAGTCAAACCTTGACTCATAATCATAAATATATTCAGCATACAATCAGTCTCTCCCCACAGTAGTAGTTCAAGCTGCAGACATTGGATAACTCGTTGTATGATGGTGTTATCTCCATAGACTTGAGTGTTGAATTAGTGAAACAAAAGTTTTTCTTTGATATCTTAAATCATATAATATTCAAATTTTGCACTTTTTTCGAAATCTGTCTTGAAACAAAACATTCTTTGATATCTCATATCATATTATATTAAAATTTTGCACTTTTTTTTTAAATCTGAGGATTAATCCTCCATTTTTTATCTCAGAAACAACATCAATTTAAAACAAATATATTGGAGACATTTTTAGTAGGTATTGTAACTAATAGGTAGATTAATTGGATGCATTATTCGAATATTAAACGTATTTGAGATGTTTTCTTGATTTTTCCATAAAATCAAGCATTTTAGAGATATTATGCATAAATGGATATATTTGCAAGTCCAGTGATGAGATATGAACTTCAATCAGCATATAAAATCTTTTGTAGCTTATTAAAACCAAATACAATTTTAACAAAGATACTCTGTGTCACTTTAATGCAACATATCATAAAGTATAAAGAGGGTAATTCCAGCTCAATTCGACCAAAGCCTCCCAGTTGATAACACCAATGTATTCATTTTCACACCAAACATAGAACATATATAGGTCATTACAAAAACAAAATATGTTTCGGATATTCGTATTGGTTTTGCCGTAAGGGTTGTTTAATGGTGGCACCTATCGTAATTCTGTCAAATATACCACTTGCAGAAAACTGTTCGCAAAATAAAAATTACTTCCTGCTCATTGTTATTTTTTTGTATATAAGTTGTTGATATAATTCTGAAGCAGCATGCGTTTACAATTTGCAGATATTAAGGAAATACCCTGAGTTACGCTAATTTCAAATTCGGTCATATTTTAAGCGATTTCTCGGTTGGGTCCATTTTCAAAAAGCAGTATGAATGAAATGTGGTGACTTGCGTGATAATAATTTGTATGAAGAATGAAAGTATCAATCGAACAGTCCATAACCTAAATAATACATACTTTCACCCAGTCGTATTGAGTTTGAGTGAACTTAAATACACCTACCCTTGGCAAAAAACGGAAATTCTATCATTTTCTAATGTCTCTGTACAAAAAGGCGCACCTCACACAGTCATGAAAGTTTTACAGCTTATTCCTCATGTTGCTAACTCTAACATATGAAAAAATCACGAGGGTAAAATTTCTAGTTTTCAAGAAATATAGGTTTTTAGACATAGCATATTATACCCTAAGTAGAGATTTTAAGGATGTTTCATTTCGAATAGTCTGTAAAATATAACGTGAACTACGTAATGAAAGGATGCAAAAATAGTTCTGTTACAGAATATTTGACTCTTATGTTCTTAAAGGAGACGATTGGTGAACAATTTCCGCGAAGCAGTTACATGTACGTTCGGGCGAATGTGTCTGTCAACTACAAATCTCCATAAACAATGCCCCTGCTGTTTAAACGTTCATCACTTTCCCGACTACTAATACGCAAAGTTAATTATACCGAAACGTACCCTGCTTCGGGAAAAAACACTTCTGGGGTCCCAGATTCTATTTTGCTCACCAACTTCATCAAGATATTATATTAAGAGTTCGACAATATTTGAACATGACAACATTTCTAAGCTGTGTCCAGCCATGAAGGAGTTCGAAAACAGAGAAGATACAAGTTTCAAGAGAAATTTATGTTTCTTTCAAAGAAGACACAAGACAAGAAACCTCTTCAAAAATTATTGTTTTATTTATTTTTAAATCGTGACTTAAATGGTGTATCCATTCTCTTGGTTACATTCAGTGTGTGTATGTCAGACACATCACAATGTCAAACTGATGCTCGTTGCATTGCCTGGGTTGAAACTGAATATTCGGAAACTTCTACAGAGGGCTGTATGCACAAGAATGCATGTTGTACCGCTATGATAACATAACTGGAATTAAAATCGTTATGGAATAATATCTCGAGGATGAAGGTCTAGATACAGAGAATGAAATCTCACTTAAAACTGGGGTACATACAGATGGAAAAAACCTTATCCTCAGACTTTGATGATGTTCTCTTGCACAAGATTGACGATTTGACAGTTCACCATTTGTCTCTGAAAACTCAGTCAGCTGTGGCGAGGCTAAAAGATTAATTGCATGATGAAACTGCAATAAGTTTTCTATATTTTGCGGAGAGTTATTCTTTTGTAGTACACGACACATCCATGGTTTCAACTGGAAAGATTCCCAAACACCTGTTTACCCATTAGTGGTTTCCCGGTCCCACGGACAATGAATTGAAGACTTTGTCAATCTTTGTTTTCATGAAAAAGACTTTGGACTAAAAGCAAATTAATGACAAAACAAAATTGTTACGGGATAGGGGGACAGCTCAAGATTTGCGGCCAAAGCCAGTCTTAAGGCGTCCTCCAAAACCATGCTACAACTCAACAACAACTGTTTGATTGGGGAGCCGTTACCATTCCTGCTACAAAAATCGAGATCGAGTCTGAATTTGAAAACCAAAACCTATGCTTTTCGTTGTACCCGGGACAAGAAGTCGCCATTCATTCATTCCAATAGATGCAGCATAACTGGCTACAATAAGTGTGTCAGAGAGCAATGAATCAACGTAACGATAAGAAATGAAGAACTCGGAATCCACAAAGATATGGACACTTTCAAATGTCAAGTCTGTAGATGAAGGTTAAAGGGGCAGTAGCACGCTTTTAGGGGGAATATAAGTTGATGTCAGGAAAATGAAAATTAATAGTTCCAATTGAAAGACAATGTATTAAAACTAAATGCAGCAGTAATAATTCAAGTATAAACGTAAAGTTTAGCCATGCAATTCCTTTTTCTTACACAAAATGAATTAAAGGTGTTCACACAAAATGGCCGCCAATGGATTTTATGTGAATCTTCATACTTTGTCCTCCGACTATGGATGATTGGCTTGTGTAATGAGATTTTTGACACTGTCAAAATAATACATTTAGCATTAACTTACAATTATCACTGAAAAATGTAAAATATAAAATTATCAAAAAACGTGCTACTGCCCCTTTAAGGTGACTGTCTTCTGATCATGACTTGTCATCTCCAAAGGTAATGTTTACATCAGACTGAGATAGTTTTCTCTCGAGAAGTACAGATTTATTTTCCAACAAATTAAAGAGTTTGTTCTGGAGCATTTCGGTAGCAAATAACTAGATATAGACTACCTAAAAGTTAAGTTGGTCCCTTATGAATGTTATGTAAGTGAATTGTTATGAATTCACTATTCAACAACCTCCAGAATATCTCAAGCATGGATATGTCAATCAATGTGAAGCGTCGGTAAAATCATTTAGGGATGCTTTACTAAATCACTTATAGTAGGTAAATGGGAAATTTTACCGCCGCCAAATTTTGATATGTTGTAGTCCTGAATATGAGCTACACATGTGCAAAATATGAAGTCTCTAGGAGGTGCGCCTTTTTCTACAGACAGCTTTAAACAGGGGGCTTTTTTTTACATTTTTCCAAACAGTAGGTAGATATAAACAGCTATTGTAACATTAGAACGAAATATATTGTCACGAATTCTTAACGTTCAACTCTTGATACATCAAGGAGACGAATCATAGCATGTTTGGTGCACCACATCCTTCTACTTCACAAACAAGTGAAAACAAAAAGGCAAAAAACCCGAAAAAACTGAATTTTGCAAATGAAATTTAGCATTTTTGTCAAGCCAATTAAACCATATAAATACAATTTCTTTCAAATGTTTAATATATTTTTTGAAACATCATTTAATAATCTATTTAATGTAGAAATTTCAAACCTTTACATCTAGAGATGTCAATGTAAGAGACATCGAAACGTATCAAGGGTTTTGCTCAATAACGTCACATTTGGAAGACTCCTGTCTCCTAAAACATTATGGCAAACACAAAATATTTTGAGTATGAACAAAATTTGTGTATTTTTCTTCTCTGAAGATACAGTAGCATCCAAAATTCCAAAATCCATGATGTCAACTGGGGCGATCCCCAGATTTTGGTCGATTTGAAATGGAATGACCCAAGATGGCGATTCTCCTGGAAATATATGGTAAGTATATATATATATTTAAGTAAGTAGGTAATCTAGTCCACATATCATCGTGGTTTGGTGATTTCGGTGCTTGAAAGGTAAAGAGCTGTGACAGATCGCGCTCACACATGTCCTACAAAAGCATGCAAGCTAAACAGGCGGGAAGTAGAAGCCGAACCACACTTTTGATCACAGTTCTTCTCCCTGTATGGCTTCATCCTTCCTGTCTATTTGCTCCTGGTCTGTCCACTTTCTTATGCACGATCTTTATCCACGTGTAAAAAATAGGTTAAATTTCAAATTCGCTCCCTCATCCATGTTGCTATCCGCCTGTTCTGTTTTAGAGATGGTTGTCTTTAGAAAACAGCAGTGTTAACCTTTATCTAAATGCGAATGGGGGAAATTGACTTATAATTATATAAAATTAATAATAATGTGCATACTTATATTGCACTTTTCCACGTCCTACGACATGCTCAAAAAGCTACATTAAATATTTGTGATATATTTATATACTGTAACATCATTCTTGTTTATCTGCTGTCGAATGAGATGTTTTTGTTGTGTTTTTGCAGTTTTGTTCCACCAAAGAGACATTGTAGACGTTAGATTGTCTTGTTTCTAACAGATGCGTGCTCTAATTTAGGTAACTGCTCCCGTCAAGAGAGTCACCTGTCACTGTTTGCGTTCCTTTGTGGATGATTTCAACCAGGGACTCCTCTAACTAACTGCAGGTGAAAGCATATTGATGAGGGCACATTTTACCGACTTATTATCTACCTTTAAACACTTTAGTATGATAATAAAACCGCTTTGCAAGGTTCAAATGTAGTAACCATTGTCTTCGTATCTCACTATGTGAAGTATGTATCATTATGTTTACAGCTCCGTTCCTTACGTTTGTTATGTAATTAGTTGCAAAATATCATTTAATTTGGATTTCGTCGGGCATCATTTAAATAACTCAAGCTGCAGCGACAAAGAACCACAAATTGTCAATGTGTAAAACGACTATTATCAAACCTGATTTTAAGATCATATTTTTTTATTTTTTTGTTTTTTTGTTGTTAATTTGTTTCGAATGGTAAGATCGTACAGACAAATATGATGCATCGTCATGATATAATGTTAAGTTACAATACAATAAACTAAGATATACAAAATGGTTTAACATAATATAACTGTAGTATAAAAATAATGAGCGTGGAGCTATGGAGGATGTTATTTATCAAATTTGTTCACTAGAGTTTTCCATTTGTTGTTAAATTTATACATTTCATCATTTCTTTTGAAAATCAATTTTTCAACATGGTTAATGTCCTTTAAGATATTCAAATAGTTGCTAAAATTTAATGGCAAATTCTTAATATTACATAAATTTATATATTTCTTTGCCGTTAAAACAATTTGATTGATCAAGATATTATTATCAAAAGTAACAAAAACAGGGAACATGCATTTTGAAATGAAGAAATTAAAAAAGAAATAAAAGGTTTTAGTGGGGTGGGGGAATAGAAAGTTGAAAACAGAATTTAAAAAAAGAGAAACATTGAGGGGAGGAAAATAAAAGAAAAAGCTACCGGGACATGCTCCCTTTTTTAAAAAATTAGGTTTTTTAGTCATTTAATATGATAATATATAAACAATATTCAAGAACCAAAATTTATAAAGTACAGTGAAAGGAAATATATCCCTCAATAGAGAGAATGATTACATAATGTTCGTAAATAACCAAAGCCTCTGATAAAAGAGAGATCATTTGTTTAGTGGTCAGAAATATCCAAATTTAGCACGGTTTAATATACAGGTTGGGTCATATCTGTTATATTCCGATTTTCGTACACTCGATAGAAAAATCAGCACAATTACATTGACTTAGCCAAGAAGGAAAATGCGACTCTGATCTAAAGCTGTTGTCCACTTATTAAGGACTAATGAAATTTGTGTTCGAAATTGTGACCCCTGATGACACTTAATTACTTATTTCCTGACGGTTAACTGATAGGTAGACCCACGAAGATATTGACGCAAATGAAATGTCAAGTAAACCTTTATAGTGATATTTCAACGTTATCAGTTTCGTGTTTGCAATGTAGGGATTTTTTTTATAGAATTAGCAAATTACATGATATTTAATGTACTTAACGTACGTATTTCATTCACTAACTTGCATCTTAAGGTAAACATCTGAACATTTGATAATGTATATTTGAAACTAGAAACTTTGTGTCCATGGGACACAGATGCCCCCGCTAATAAAAACTCCCTCAATGTTTTCAACCATAGAATTCAAAACAAAATAAGATATGCACATCTTAAGCTTCATTTAAGTTCAAACATCCATTCAAATGTAGAAAATTAAAAGTACCCAAAACATAATAAAAGGTGCACACCTTTAGGATATCCATAAAGCATGTTTGGAAAAATATCCCATATCATACCAATATGAGCTTTCACTTGCACCAAAATTCACCTACGTTCAACATGTCAGAAGTTTGAAAAACATTAAAAAATTGAAAAACAAAATATGAAATGCACACCCATTGGATGCCAATAAGCCATGTATGCGAATTCAATTAAATCTGTTGAATGCTTTTTGAAGAGAAGTGGATAAACAACACCCTGTATAGAGTGGTTACGTACGTACGGACGTACGGACAACCGAGAGTAATCCAATATGCACTTGCCATATATGGCGGGGGCATAACAAGATAGAGTGATTTGAGAGGACTATGTATACCGAGACAGATAATAGAGAGAGACATAACTGTTTAATAAAGTGTCAACATGTTATACAAGAATATACAAACATAGATAAATAACAGCCAATAACTAGAAAGTGTTTTTACTTGTTAAAACAGATGTCTCCCTCATACACCATTTCAGCTGAATTTCATTTTTGAAAATTCCTTTTATATTTTTTTAAACTCAAATTAAACCACAATCTTTCTACACAAAACAACCTGTAAGTTTTAAGAAACTAACCATAGGCTTTAAAATGACGAAGATCAACTGTAGCCAAGGCAACCAAAAACATTTTTTTACAAGAATTTGAAAGCTCCAAACGGCACATCTACATCATATGAAGAGGGTGTATAACAAATTTGGTGAAGAATGGTCAAGTAGTTTCAGAGCTATGCTCCGGAAACCAACATTAACCCTCAAAATGACAAAATCCAAACAGTTGCCACGGAAAGTAAAAAGTTGAAACCCTCAAAAGGCACATCTACATGATATCAAGAGTATGTATACCAAATTTACCAAGCAGTTTCAGAGTTTTGCTCCCTTAATGAGACATAAGAACAAGAAAAGCCTTTAAAAAGGCATGATTGGTGCCACATAGGCAGATAAAGGAAATTGTGATTTGTCGAACAATTTGGTTGATTAGTAAAATATACAATACTGGGTAACAACGCTAATATTAACACTAGTATTAATCAAAGTAACTTTCCCAAAATTAATTTCTATCAACACGAGTTGATGAAAGTTATGAATATTTTTTACATTCATCAACCATTGTTGGTATATTTCAAATCAAAAGACACGAGGGTGATTTTTTATTTATCATCAAAATTCACTCTTTTTGACATCTCAGAGAAAAAAATGTAAATCTCTGAACACAACAACACTAGATTTTCAAGACAGTGATGTCATTGCATAGTGAGGTCACTATGTTTACGATGTTATGGCATTGTGATGTAGTCACTTGAACTAAAAGCACTGTGTTGCCATGTAGCGTTGACAATGACAGGAAATTGTGCAAAAAATATTGCCAAAACGATATCTCCTTGTCATGATGGTTAATTATTAACAGTAGTATTACAGATAATAAACAAAATACTTTCTGATGATCTGACGGGATTTTAACCAAGGTCCGTTATCCGCTGAGCTAAGCGGTCTTATAGTAAACGTATGGAACCAGCGATGTAGGTCATATTCTAAATTTAGCACGAGTCAATTTCAGTAGCTCTGATTATAAATACATATGAAGTGTTAACAAACTTTGCAAAGATACTACTGGAGAAAATATGAACCAGCAAAACAAAAACGTGAACCATTTGGCTGATTAGTTTGATACTCTTCTCATGTGTTGCCGCTAGGACATCTCCAGTTACATGTATTTTAAAGTTGTTTATCAAGAAACTTTGTTAAACAAAATATGAGAAATTATTAAGTTTTAAAAAAATCTGAATATTTATCCTAATCTGATCCCTATAAAATCTATGTTTTTACGTAATTCTCCTTCACCTCTATTAGCAAACTTTTCGGACAGGTTTAATGATAAGAATCAAGTCACTTGACACTAACAGTAAAATACTTTATCACCTCTGTATTAATATCCAACTATATCATTTATGAGTAATGATATTAATGACACAATTCTTTGATTTATTCGTAATAGTTGAATGATAAAATAATATATTGTTATGAGTATGTATTAAATAATTATTTTCACATTGTATGACATTGTTGTTTTGTGTACGCATCACACACTTGTCTTGAATATATGTTAACTGGTTTAGTCAAGGATGTTTCATCTGTTTGTGAACGCGAAAGATATACCTCTACTGATTGAGATTGTTGCATTCTCCCGCCACAGAGGCAGATCAAGTCAGGTTGATTTAGCCTCTGTTCTATTACGCCGACATCCGTGGGTTCCGGCAGTTTCCCCTGGCGGAAAAGACCCGCATCACAATCCATTTGAATTTCTATATCAAATGACAACGCTTCTCGCATTGAAAGGGTGGTTCATATCACAATGCTTTTGCCTTGATTCAGTAGCCAAACGATGAGTTAAGAACATCGTCGCTGATTGCACAACTAACTTTGATTGCCTCCAATCAGGCATCTCCCATTCTATCCCACAAAGTCGGCGTAATATAACAGAGGCTAAATCAACATGACTTGATCTGCCTCTGTGGGGAGAGAATGCTGTTAGTGAACGCGAAAAATGTACCTCTACTGATTGAGATTGTTGAAGTTCAGTTAAGAACATTCTAGGAGATACGTTATAAGGACCGACTTTAGAACTCTAGGTCATCTTGCTTCTAACGATTTATATTGCAATCGTCTGTCACGCCACTGTTTTGGAAACTTATTACAAGTTGGATTCCTCTATCATGGGCTCATGGGCTGAGTCTACATTAATCAACTTTGTGATTACGAAGGACTTGAACATATGATTAGCTAGCTACGTTGTTCGACGCATTTGATATTGTATCATAACTTGTTTTTGCTTTATATAACGCCGTAAAGGGGCAGCAGCACGTTTTATGGGGAATATAAGATGATTACATGACAATTGAAATGAATGGTTCCATTTGAAGACAATGTATTCAAACTAAATGAAGCAGCAAACAATCAAATATAAAATGTAAAGTTCAGACATGCGATTCCTTTTTCTTACACAATGAATTAAAGGTGTTAACACAAAAATGGCCGCCAATGGAGTATGGTGAATCTTTATAATTTGTTCTCTGACTATGGATGGTTGGTTAATGTAATGGTAATTATGACACTACCAAAATAAAACATTTAGCATTAACGTAAATTATCAGTGGAACCTCGAAAATAAAACATATTCAAAAACGAGCTACTGCCCCTTTAAAAACTTCATCATGATAAAGTTAAATAAGGTACATTTTCTTTAAACCGACAGGCAAGAGAAAACACACAACACAGTTTGTTGACAATTACTTAATATCTAAAAGACATCTTATCAGGCAAGTAATGGAACTTTAACAAAAACACATATTTGAAGTATTTTGGATAATATAATTGGTGTCTGTTTAATGTATTGTTGAAATATCTGTGTTAATAAACGCAGGGGTAAGAAATAGAATATTCACTATCATGACCCTACCATGTTTACAATGTAGTCAATATGTGACAAAAAGGCACTTATATTGATTTTTACGTAGAATATGTCTTCATTGTTGATGAAATTCGTGTTGTATCAAAATTAATTAGGGAACAAAAATTTACATAAACTTTCACTTTTTACAACCAAATCAAAACCACTTAAAAGCATTCTTTGAACGATGATTCAATTCTTATTATTGTCAAATTGAGAATACCACACCAAAAACTCCAAATATATGAAAATGAAAATACCACATATGATAAAATCAACTGAGATTGTACCTTCCTTTGACTGTCAGTTTATATTATTGTTTTCATAATTTTCCAGTTTGACTGGGGACAATTTCACACTCCAAATTCATTCTTAACAATAGTTATGATAAAGAAGTTGTTTACCTGAAATATTGCTTTTGTAATTTCTTTTTCATTTCTAATTTCTGCTCGTACATTCATCTTACTTGTAAATCTCATGTGACGAAGTTTTTTGCCTTAATTAGATTCTTCTTTCACAATAAATGCCTCTCTTGTATCTTGGTATTCAATTTTAGATTTACCATGGGATTTCCTATTAATTGGAACCTAAACTTGTTGAAAGAGTTATGTTACAAAGTCCCTTTCTAAATAAACCGATCAAACAATATTACAAATTTGAAGCTCGATTTACACAACTTGCACGCCTGGTTTCAATTTAGGAACGAATGACCATGATTAAAAGGGTGAGACTAATGAATCATGGACCTTGTGTTAAGGTAAACATAACCGGTGAACCATGATAAGATTTATCTGGATGAACTACTCGGACCATAATAGTCCAACCAGTTTTGATGTTTGAAAATTAATTAAATGGAATCCGTGCTAATGAAACGATTAAAGAAACTATATACTAACTAACTACGTATGTTTAATAGGAATTTAAATAAAGCGCACTTAAATGTGAAAGCTAAACCGAAAGAAGATGTCTGGAACTCAAATATAAAGTACATAAAAGTGGTATTATTAAGAATTTACTGGCAAGGTTGCTAGTGAAATTCACAGTCAACATTTTATGAAATAGCATCTTGAATTCATCACACATCTAATTGTTGTTTCAAAGCAAATATTTATTCATTTAGTCTATACTTATTTCTGAATATAATCACAGATCTGACGTTTCCTGTAATTATCCTCATATTTGTACAGCCCAATATATTGTGTCTGCAACTGCAACAAGACTACTCTCTTTCATTATCTGGTGTTAAGAATATGTAAAGAAATAATCTTAGCATTCAACATACATGTATAATTGTGCTACAATTTACAGTTTACATACTTTAATCACCAAATTTCACTTAAAAACCCGTTAATCGATAGCAATTGTACATACAATGAAAGTGCCATACAAAAACACACTCTCTCTCTCTCTATACTTTAGAGACTACCGTTGGTTTCATTGTCAAACAAATCTCCGACAGCGTTTTCTTCATTTTTGTCGCTTGTTATATCCTGTTTCAAGGTTGAAACCAATCGATGGGAACGAAAGGGTGCAATTGTCTATTTTTTCACTATAAAATTCTTCGTAAGTGGTCAGCAACTTGTGCTTACATTTCATCTCAGAGACTCGATTTGGCTTGTTTACAAAAATCTACTTCTGACGTTTATTTTATGATGCCAAAGTTTGAAATGTGCATGAGACACAAGGCGATCCCAATATCAAGTTATGACATTTGGTGATGCTCTGTGTGGTTCTTCTAAAACTTCGAAACCCAAATTAATTGATATTCGCACTAAGATACAGTAACAAGTTACCAACGTTGAGTTCCACAGTTGTACCTCATAGTCAGATATGGCCTTAAAGTAGGATGTTAATACATTTGATCTTATTGTACTTTTCCCAATGTAAAAACATTATTTTATGTTTAATTCTTTGTTGAATAAGAAAATATAAAATTAGAATGCTTTAAAATAACGTACGGAAAGCAAACCAGGCAGGGCAGTGAAAGGAGCAGTGTTGAACAGAAAAGGGACACGGCGTATTAAATGGGTCGTGTATATACTTGAAATTGTCTTTAGAAACAGTATGTATTCTAGGGATTACTCGTGAGACAGAGGGATTTACAAGAGCTTTACATTATTAAGATATCTTTTTTTCAATGTTGTCTCTAGTACATTTTTGTTTTGACGTTTTTGTAATCCTTACAATGATTGAGGACGAATTTTTCTTGAAATCTATCCTAAGATGTTTGGGTAAGCCAGGCAAAATAAAAAAGGTTTAATGGATTTGGGGACAAACAATTGGACTCGGCTACAGGAAGATCAAACATCTTAACAAGATTGTCTGAACATCTTGTTGATGTAAAAAAGCTACGGACCAGACATTCAAATGGGGTCACAGCAATTACGTTTGCATCACTTGTGTCTGCTTGATGAAAACAGACTGTTGTTGTAGTGTGTTAGGGGTTCATTACCCTGTCAGTGAGCTTAAGCTTGGTTTGACTTTATAAACGTACTGTGTTTGTTCCATAGGTCAAGGCAATTGATTGTGTGTGCTTATACAATTTTGCGTTCATTTGATTTACCTGTATTTTCTTACTCTGTTTTGCTCATATCTGGTATTTCATTTTGACAATACGTTAAACTGGCATCATTTAAGTCAATCATCATTTGAATGTAAAATCGAGTCTTACAGAAAGAAAAAACATGTGGTAAAAACAGCCTTCCGAAACAATGGTTTATACATCAATGAAAATAAAAATGCAATGAAGTCAAATTCAAACAAAAACTGATATTACGTAAGAAAGAACGTGACTAAGGCATAGGCCCCCGTCGGCGACATCACCCAAAGGTGAAGAAGACGTTAAACTCCAGCCCAACAACAACATGATAACTAAGGCACTTACGATGTCCTTGGCTGTTGGTGTACGTCCTTAAACCAGCCAAATATTATGCAATTAATAATTTTCAATTTGTTAATTTTTGTGTGTGTATCTCTCTTGCAGCTTATCGGAGCAATGGCTGCTTTTTTAATGCTTCCGTTTTTGAGCAAACTATAATTCGGTAATTATATATGGCTCATATCTGAGACACTTAGCATGTTTGGAGAACTTATATGTTAAACTTATTAATTTATGTTCCCTGCATTCAATTTCAGTAATGATGTGCAATAACTGATTGAACACATTGAGTTTCATTGGTAATATAAAGTTTTTATAATTATTATTGAACAGTGAATTTATTTGCTACGACCAAAAAACCATAGACTGCTAAAGATTAAATCCCAATGGCAGAGTTAACATAAACCGAGAATAGAAACCTCATTAAGAAACTCATTTCCTTTATTTATTTTCTTAGAGTTGATGAACGTGTATTATTAGATGAACTATAACATTTTGTAAAGCATGTTTCCCTAAAATCTCAGTCAGGGAATAAATTTCGTTTCTTATTGTCACTACAACTTCTGAATTTCCAAACATGCCTTACATTGCCTATGAAATTCACTGGAAGTTCTATGAGCTCAGGTCACTTATATAATTCATAATCCGTGTTGTTCACTCCATTTGTTTCATGAACATGACAAAACATTTTGTTACAGGATTTCAAAACTTTCTGGGTATTAAGCCATAAAAACACAATGTTCTCTTTTGAATTTTATTCTGCACAAAAGTCTCTTTCTAATGATTTTGATGATTATTCATGACACAAAATATACTATTTCATGCAAAATGCATGTTCAAAACTCAAAGGAGGATGTTCACTTTATATTTTAGTTTGTTCATATTGTTTTAAAACTGTTGAACATATTTTTGCATATTTGCCTATGAAATTCCCTTGATGTTCATATGCACAGGTCACGTACATAATTCATAATAAATGTTGCTTACTTTATTTCTTTCAAAATATATCTATAAACCGACAAAAGCACAAAATGATGCATGAACATGACACAACATTTTGATGTAAGATTTCAATAATTTCTGTTTTGTTTTAGCATAATGACACAATGTTCTCTTTTGAATTTTATTGTGCACTAAAGTCTTCTCCTTATTTTGTCGACATTCTGCTTCCTTTTGATTCGTATATTTACTTTATAACCTTACTTTGTTCGTCCTTTCTTAAAGTGTCGAAGATATTTTTGCGCATGTTAATTTGGTAACAGGAAGCAGTGCGTCACGCCAGAAAGAATCAGGAAGTAAGTCGAAAAGCTGAGAAATTTCTAAAGATATAAAAACCTGGACTTCCATCTTGTAACAAGAATAGGTATTCGCTTCCGTCTGCAACTTTGATTTGGACTGGAATAGTAATGTGGCTTTAGAATGAGTTTTTCTTATCCGAGAAGCAAGGAATAATCAGATATATTGTGCTTCCTCAATAGTCTTTATTCAAAGCTGTAACAGAAACCGTAGGTATAAATACAAGAAGTATTAGTAATATTTTCAGCCAATGAAAACTTTTCTCCGTCATCAGAACTTTGTCATGATTCAATGTGGAAAAGATGACTTTAGCACAACGTCGCTGATTAAACATAACTTTGATTGCATCTAACCAGGGTTCTTCCTTTCTAGGCCACACATTTGGCTAATTCGAACACCATCTAATGATGGATCGGTACACCCAACTATGCAAAGGGAAGATCTGATTGGACGATGACAAGGTACATACGATAGTCATCAGATGAAAGCATGAATGAATCCAGTAATTATGAATGTGAATGTAAATCTAAAGCTCACGGAAGCAGGTTATCAAGGTTTTCTATTTTCTTTACTAAAAGAATTTTTGTAAATTAAAATTCTTAAAATATTTTTGTTGCATCGTTTAATATAATGTTGGTTCTTTAATCAGACAGTTATGACATACAACTCGTTTGGGTTTAAAGCTTGGAAAACGTTGATATGAGTGCTGAATGTGTTTAGTTCAAATATATTCATACGAAAAATGATATAATGCTTAAACAAAAATCTTATCATTTAAAGATATATCATTGTTACAAAAAAAAGTAAACCATCATTATAACATCAATAATGATTCATATTTCCTTGATTGAAATCTTATAAAACAACTGAGATGGAAACTGTGGAGAATTTTATTTGAGCTTTTTGATTGGACGAAGAATCATTTTGCCTCGAAAATACATGTTGCGCAAAATTTATTTAATAGCAGAATACAAAAATGAAATTTTTTGCTCATCAGTTAATAAATCGTTGCTAATCGATAAGCATGATCATTGAAGTTCTCAACCTGTCAAGACGTCTTGTGAGTTGAAATAAAGGACTTGGAAAATTCTCGGAATTTAATTACAACCTGTCATTATCTAAACGTTAACATTTCTTCGAATCCAAAATCAAAGAGGGAATGGATGAATTTGATTTAAATTGTATATTATTTAAGATGTGTATGGGTGTACACGCGATTTATCATTATTAACTCCTATAACGGCAAGAGCGTATCTCCTGCCTTCTATATACTGACTTCATCAAACTTGATTCACTTGATTTGGGTTTCGAGGGTAGAATATTTAACTATCTTATAACGAAGTTCATGTGATTTCAGGTACAGCGCTAATCCCTTCCTCAAGGACGTATCTCCTATATTGTGCATGGTATCTACACCATACTCCAAATACTTTTGAAGACGAGGCCTTAAAGTGTATACTATTTTGTTAAAAAACATGAATAACAAGCATTTTATATCTTAGAACTATTCTGTGCATCATTATCAGTATCCTCAGTTTGTTAAAAAGGCATCAAATGTTGATGACTAACTACCTTGTTCCGTAATCCATCCTTTTTGCATGTGAAAGGATAGTTTTACATTTTTCAAAAGTGATATAGTTTTTCTCGAAAATAGATTATCTCAATGCACGCAGTAATATTTGAACTGTCAAAACGTTGTGTGAGTTAATGAACAGTCCACTGACTTAACGATTTCAATTTCAAGCTGTCAATCACGCAAGCTACTTTTGGTCCTCTTAAAACAAAAAGGAAAACAATGCCCTTGACTTTCCTATTAGATATTACATATATATATTTATTGAAAAAGGCGAGTTGGTTTAGCAAGCGAAGAAAGGTTGTATATAAGAAATAGTAAACATCGGATGGTTCAGACTGGATCAATCTTCTTTAATATGATAAATTCATTTCGACCATTATGTGAATCTTGTCAAATATATGAGTATATGAGTAAATCGTTCATTTTTCTTTAAAATTAATATAGGAGTAAGTGTATGTCCTACATGGCCCAAAGGATCAAGCTCATGATTCATTGTGTATGAATACACGGCACTTGGTTGATTACCTATAAACATAAAACAGTGATAAAGTAACACTTAATGAGTTTCCTTCTTTCAAGCACTTTTCAAGCACGCCATGGGCGTGTTAGACAATTTGATTATAAAGACTATTTGGATATAAGAAAAACCCTCTACAATACTTAACATACAGGTCACACTGGGATTTTAGCTATCATATCTTAAAAGAATACCTCATTAGGAATAAACGAGGTTATTTAAACAAACTGTCATTATGCGGTAAACTTTCATCTGTCAAACACTACATTGTGGATACCAACTTGGAATTGACTTCATTTTGTAATACTATATAAGGAATAAGTAGGTTGTTGAAATTTTAAAGATATCATTAGAGTATAACTGAAATTAATTTGTATTAACTAAACGTTTACTTATTTGTCTTTTCCAAAAATTGGTGTTTTGAAGGTTCATGCTTCGTTAACCAGTGACTGTTAGGTTCCGAAGATCCTTTTATTATTTGCAAATCTTCCCTCGGCAAGATGAAACTATATATCTAAACATGGTCTCTCCGTTTCATACTTTGCCCTCCAGACTTTAAAAAAATTTAAAACAAAGCACCGACTGTTCATCATGAGTAACGCCCCTTACCAGCTATGTACATATATCCATATAACTTCTCTCTTTATATTATGGAATGAGTTCCAATAATGAATCATAATCTCGACAAGAATATTCTCAAGAAAGGTAATATCAATCGTGAGTGGGCTGAATTGTTGTCCGGTATTAACTGAAAGTATCAAGAGTGTAACAAAGATTTTCATTAGACATGCCATTGGCATTATTCAATTTAAGTTGTTCTTCCTTTTTAATATTTTTCAAATGTTATTTTGATAAATCAGAAATATTTTATTACATCTTTGACATGCTTCAAAACATTATTAACCTAACTAACGCTGATGTTTAATGTGGCCACAACAGTTGTAACACAAGAATGTGTGCAAAGTTATTGAGTGCTGAGTTGAATTAATGAGAAAAAAATTACATTTATCTCCACTAGATATTTATAAACACAAATTTGGTTGTCCTATCTTGAATGGTTTATGTGTCCGCTTTAACTCGGATGGACGGACATACAGATGACAGAACGGAGGGATCCCAAAGCTATATCCCCGCCCCACTACAAAATGTTATATTTACAATGAAAGAAAGCTAACAAAACTTTTCATACAATACAGCTATGAAAATATCTTCATATAAAACCCATTTTCTTGTCAAGCTTAAACAAATGTTGTTGTTTATATTAACAATTCTCTGCATTTATGTACGTAAATATTCTAGATTTTCAAAATCTCAAAACTGTACTAAAATATCCGTGAGTAAAATTTTTAGCTTCTTCGTGGATTTTTAACCTTTCACATGTAGCTCAATCAAATAATGGAAATCCATCCTGCTAAAATAATCATAGATAACGCCACGGGCTGATCATCCTGCCAAACACTATCAAATGGATTTTGTCAAGAAACCAAAGCAGCAAAGTAGCAAAAATGCATGTCACTGATGACTTTTTGAGTTTTTTATGACACCAACAGCAACCTTGATATTCTAAGGGGAAACGATTCATGAAATTATATGTCATATGAAATCAACTGAGAGTAGCTCCTGGAATTGAGTGATTTAACTGATAAGAAAAGGTAACGTCACGAGTGAACGTGCAAATTTAAGACAAGATTGATGCATACTTCTTAAATATCGTTTCCCGAGAAGCCAACTTAAGCCTGTTTAGAATTTTGAAAAAAATAAACGTCGCAAATATGCATTGACAAAGTCAACCATTTCGAACTTCTTAACTTGCTTGATGAGATTGCAGAGTAAAATAGTTTTTGTGTATGTTTTTGACTGCGTACATAAATGATGTGTTCAACAGATTTAAGTATCTCTGTAAATGAAAATGCATATTCTATCAAATTTGTCTCTTAGATGCTAAACATTCTTTTGACAATCAATTTGAAAAAGAGATGCTTTTGCAAAAAATGTATAAAGATGGCCAATGCCAGTTTTTGTAGAAGCGGTAATTGTTTTTAACAAACATATCAAGATGCAACTCATACCATATTTAAAGTGTAGTGACAAATGTTGAATTCATGATTACCTTTTTTTAATAGAATCTGGAATAAAATATTTGTTTTTGAGTAGTGCTAGTTCCTGAGTCTTTGAATACCTCATAATGACAAAAGGAAGAAGTTCCATTCCCTTTTTACATAGAAAGTTTTGAATGTAAAAGATTGAATAATTGAGTCTTTACTTCTGCACCAATCTCATTTCCTCTATATGATTTTGAAGAAATAATTAAACAAGAGATAAAATAAACACACTTTTATGCAATGGCTTTCCTTAATTTCTTAATGATACAAAACTGACAGACTTAAATCTTGTGTTGAGTACATATGACAGATGTTACTAAACTTTCCTGTTGATATCAGAGATAAATTATTCTTTTATGTGGCTTTGAGAATTCCATTTATTTGAAAATTTGGCAATTTTTCACAGTAGAACATAGCATAACTCTACGGCATTACCTTTTCATTTCTCTCATCAAACCTTTACATGGAGATTTCCGTCTACCTAAATCATTGATGATTTTTTAACAATATAACCAAAAAAATTCTTTTTTTCTTAATTATATTAAATATTCCAGTTTTATAAATATAAAGTTTTAATTGGCACAATATGTTTGATATCTGTAGAGATAATCTTAAAGATATGAAGCTTTTTGATTTTCAATTTAAATTCTTGCAAAGGATTATTTACACTAAAAGGGAGCTCTTGGAAATGAAACTTGTTGACAATGCAATATTTAATTTTTGTAATGGTGAAAGTGAGTCTTTATGTCCTGTATATTGGGAATGCAATATGACCCATACTTTCTGGATGATCTTGATAACAATAACATTAATGTATTTGAAATTACAAAGTTATTGATGTGATTTGGTATCTCTAATATGTCTTATGTTACAAAGTCCCTTTCTAAATTTTAAAGCGATCAAATGATATTACAAATTTTAAGCTGGATGTACAAAACGTGCATGCCTGGTTTCAATCTCGGAACAAATGACCACTATTAAAAGGCTGTGGCTATTGAATCATGAACCTTGTGTTAAGGTAAACATAATCGGTGAACCATAATAAGATTGTATCTGGATGAACGATTGAGAACGAAAAAAAGTCAAACCAGTTTTGATGTTTGAAAATTAATTAAATGGAATTCGTGCAACTGAAACGATTAAAAGACGATCAAACTTTGAGAGAATAAGATCAAATTTAATCATCGAGACAAGCCCATGACTTTGAGAAAGGGCAATGGCCTCTATTGTCCTTCAAGTGTAAAGTTACTGAGTTTGAGTTACCAAATGACTACAAGAACTGGGCATAGTTGCAGAAATTCAATGAGAAATATAAATTTCATAATTTCTTTATTATCAACATAGATCTATAAACAGTATTTACAGCTCATTCTCATTTTTCTTGACGACATAAGAATACGTATGTTTAATGTGAATTTGAATATAGCGCAATTAAATGTGATAGCTAAGCAGAAAGAAGATTTCTGAAACTTAAAGAACCATAAAAATGTTATTATTAAGAATTTACTGGCAAGGTTGCTGGTGAAGTTCACATTAAACATATTATGAAATAGCGTGTAGAATTCATCACACATCTAATTGTTGTTTTATCGCAAATATTAATTCTTTTAGTCTATGCTTATTTCTGAAATATAATCACAGATCTGACGTTTCCTGTAATGTTCTCATATGTGTACAGCCCAAGCCATTGTGTCATGAAAAACTGCATCAAAACTACTCTCTTTCGTCATCTGGTGCTTAGATTATGTAGATAAATAATCTTAGCATTTAACATATAATTGTGGGACAATTTACAATTTACATACATGTACTTTAATCACCACGTTTCACTTTAAAACCCGTTAATCGATAGAAACTCTTGGGAAGTACATACAATGAAAGTGCCGTACAAACACACAAACACACATATACTTTAAAGACTTCCGTTGGTTTCATTGTCAAACAAATCTCTGACTGCGTTCTCCTGTTTTCTTCATTTATGTCGCTTGTTATATCCAGTTTCAAGGTTGAAACCAATCGATGGGAATGAAAGGGGTGGAATAGTCTATTTTTTCTCTATAAAATTCTTCGTAAGTGGTCAGCAACTAGTGCTTAAATTTCATCTCAGAGAGTCGATATGGTTTGTTTACAGAAATTTACCTTTGATGTTTATTTCATGATGCCATGATTCTAAATTGTGCATGAGACACAAGGCGATCCCCATATAAGGTCATGACTTTTGTTTTTTCTTTTAAAACTTTCAAATGACATTCAGAAGAAACCCAAATTAATTGATATTGGCACTAAGATACAGTAACAAGTAAACAACGTTGAGTTCCGCAGTTGTACCTCATGGTCAGATATGGCCTAAAAGTAGAATGTTTATACATTTGAGCTTATCCAATCGCACTTAGTCAAGATTGGTGCGAGTGTAGTTTCGCCGTTGTACTTATCCCAGTGCCATAACATTATCTTATGTTTAATTCTTTGTTGAATAAGAAAATTACGTAAGGAAAGGGCAGGGCAGTCAGAAAGGAGCAGAAAAGGGACACAGCTTATCAAATGTGTCGTGCATTGTCTTTAGAAACAGTATGTATTCTAGGGATTACTCGTGCGACAGAGGGATTCACAAGAGCTTTACATTCTTAAGATATTTTCTTTCAATGTTGTCTCTGGCACCTTTTTGTCTTGACGTTTTTGTAATCCGTACAATGATTGAGGACGAATCGTTCTTGTAAAATATCCTACGATGTTTGGGTAAGCCAGGCAAAATAAAAAAGGTTTAATGGATTTGGGGACAAACAATTGGACTTGGCTACAGGAAGATCAAACATCTTAACAAGATTGTCTGAACATCTTGTTGATGTAAAAAAGCCACGGAACAGACGTTCAAATGGGGTCACAGCAATTACGTTTGCATCACTTGTGTCTGCTTGATGAAAACAGACTGTTGTTGAAGTGTGTTAGGGGTTCATTACCCTGTCAAGGAGCTTAAGCTTGGTTTGACTTTATAAACGTACTGTGTTTGTTCCATAGGTCAAGGCAATTGATTGTGTATGCTTGTACAATTTTGCATTCATTTGATTTCATTTGTTTTGCTCATATCTGGTATTTCATTTTGACAATACGTTAAACTGGCATCAATTAAGTCAATCATCATTTGAATATAAAATCGAGTCTTACAGAAAGAAAAAACATGTGGTAAAAACAGCCTTCAGAAACAATGGTTTATACATCAATAAAAATAAAAAATGCAATGAAGTCAAATTCAAACAAAAACTGATATTACGTAAGAAGAACGTGACTAAGGCATAAGCCCCCATCGGCGACATCATTCAAAGGTGAAGAAGAGGTTAAACTCCAGCCCGACAACAATATGATAACTAAGGCACTTACGGTGTCCTTGCCTGTTGGTGTACGTCCTTAAACCAGCCAAATATTATGCAATTAATTATATTCAATTTGTTTAATTTTTTTGTATATAACTCTTGCAGCTTATCGAAGCATTGGCTGCTTTTAGAATGCTTCCGGTTTTGAGCAAACTATTATTCGGTTATTATATATGGCTCATATCTGAGCATGTTTAAGTTATATGTTAAACTTATGACTTTATGTTCCCTGCATTCAATTTCAGTAATGATGTGCAATAACTGGGTAAACACATTGCGTTTTCATTAGTAATATACAGTTTTTATAATTATTATTGAACAGTTAATATATTTGCTGCGACCACAAAACCATAGACTGCTGAAGTATAAATCCCAATGGCAGAGTTAACATTGATCGAGAATAGAAACCTCATTAAGAAACTCATTTCCTTTCTGTCATTTCCTTAGAGTTGATGAACGTGTATTATTAGGTGAACTATAACAGTTTGTAAAGCATGTTTCCCTAAAATCCCAGTCAGGGAATAAATTTCGTTTGTTATTGTCACTACAACTTCTGAATTTCCAAACAGACCATACATTGCCTATGAAATTCACTGGCAGTTGCATGAGCTCAGGTCACTTATATAATTCATAATCCATGTTGTTCACTCCATTTGTTTCATGAACATGACATAACATTTTGTTACAGGATTTCTGGGTATTTTAACCATTATAACACAATGTTCTCTTTTGAATTTTATTCTGCACAAAAGTACTTTATAATGATTTTGATGATTATTGATGACACAAAATATACTATTTCATGCAAAATGCATGTTCAAAACTAAGGAGGAAGTTTACTTTATATTTTAGTTTGTTCATTTTTTAAACAAAACTGTTGAACATATTTTTGCATATTTTCCTATGAAATTCCCTTGATGTTACTTATGCACAGGTCACGTACATAATTCTTAATTAATTTTGCTCACTTCATTTATTTCAAAACACATCTTTAACTGACAAAAGCCCAAAATGATGCATGAATATGACACAACATTTTGTTACAAGATTTTAAAAAAACACAAAGTTCTCTTTTGGATTTTATTCTGCACAAAAGTCACTTTCTAATGTTGTCAACACACAACTTCCTTTTGATTATGATGTATAAAAACATCCCAGTTAACTAATGAAGACAAAATGATTACTTTTAGATGAAATAGTATGTCCTATATCATGTGCAATGCATGTTACAAACACAAACGAACATGTTTACTACATAACCTTACTTTGTTCGTCTTTTCTTAAAGTGTCGAACATATTTTTGCGCATGTTAATTTTGTAACAGGAAAATGATAAAACCTCTTCCAAGAAGCAGTGAGTCACCCCAGAAAGAATCAGGAAGTATGTCAAAAAGCAGAGCAATCCCTAAAGATATCGAAATTAGGACTTCCATCTTGTAACAAGAATAAGTATCCGCTTCCGTCTGCAACTTTGATTTGGACTAAGCAGAATAAATTGATGATGAATTTGTAATGTGGCTCTGGAATGTGTATTTATTTTCCGAGAAGCAAGAAATAATCGGATATATGGTGCTCTTTTATTCAAAGCTGTAACAGAAACCGTACATGTATGTATAAGTACAAGAATTACTAGTCATATTTTCAGCTAATGAAACCTGTCTGAGCCAGTCACATTAATCCCAATTCATCCAAACGAAGAAATGCTGACACATGCAAACACTGAAAAGAAATGAGGGTTTAGTAGGTTCAATATGGGCAATCTCTTGCAACTGAACATCAATTTTATACTAGGACTATTCTGTGCATAATTATCAGTATCATCAGTTTGTTGAAAAGGCATCAAATGTTAATGACTAACTATCTTGTTCCGTAATCCATCTTGTTTGCTGGTAGTTTTTCTCGAAAATAGATTGTCTCAATGCACGCAGTAATATTTGAACTGTCAAAACGCCGTGTGAGTTAATGAACAGTCCACTGACTTTTAACGATTTCAATTTCAAGCTGTCAGTCATCCAAGCTCCATTCGGTCGTCTTAAAACAAAAAGGAAAACAATGCCCTTGATTTTCCTATTAGATATCATATATATTATAGCCATTTTTTTTCTTTGAAAGTAATATAATTTATCATTCAAAAGAGTGAGTTTCAATTTTTACATGGCCCAAAGGGTCAAGCACATGCTTCAGCGATGAATACATGACACTTGGTTGATAACGTACTCGTATGTATATGAAACAATGACGGATAAAGTACCTCACATAACAGTTCCAGTGTAATATTGTCAAGAACTTTCTTTAGTTTTCTTTGTTCTTTCAAGCACTTTAAAGTAGGCCATGGTCGTGTTAAACAATTTGATTATAAAGACTATTTGGATATAAGGATAACCTTAGACTATACTTCACACAGGTTCTTTCTGTTTGACTTCAGGACAGGAAGGTCACCCTGGGATTTCAGCTATCATACCTAACAAGAGTCCCTCATCAGGAATAGACGAGGCTATTTTAAAAACTCTCATTATACGGTAAACTTTCATCTGTCAAAAACAACATTGTGATTACCAAGTTGCAATTTACGACTCAAAACCCCTTTGTAATACCATATGAGGAAATAATAATTTGTTGAAAATTAAAGGTACATAAAACGAGCTTAAATTATATTTAACCAAATTTTACTGATTGCTCTCTCTCTAAAAATTGGTGTTTTAAAGGTTTATACTTCGCTAACCAGTGACTGTTCCTGTGATTATTTGCATTGACACACTTGATGCCTGCTTATTTAGATGGATATCAGATCATAATTAATTGAAATTTAATAAAAAGTACAATACAAATATCATCCACTTCAAAGTAGGGACTACGTTCACTGTAAATTTACAGTATTTTCAAATAAAGATTAACTATCATTTATAAATATAAAGTAATGTTTATGTTAAAGTTTAACTCAAAAGCCAAAATGGGCTAACACTACAATATGTTTTCTCTTATATAATCAAATACATATAGAATATAAGTATACAAGTAAAAACGTAAGTGTTAATAAAGTAACATATCCTGTAACAAACCATTTTCCCTCGGCACGGTGAAAACGTTTCCAAAAATAGACTTTTCGTTTCATACTTTGCCCTCTAGACTTTAAGAATCTTTATAACAAAACTTTTCACACAATACAGGTATGAGAATATTTATATATTAAACCCATTTTTCGTGTTAAGCTTGATCAAATTTTGTTGTTTATATGAACAATACTCTACTCTGCAATATTCTAAACTTTCAAAATCTCCAAAATGTTTTAAAATGTTCTTCGGTATAATTTTGAGGCTCTTTTGTGGATATTTCGCCTTTCACGTGTAGCTCAATCAAATAATTGAAATCCAACCTGCTAAAATAATCATAGATAACGCCACACGCTGATCATCATTCCACACTTTATCAAGTGGATTTCGTCAGGGAAGCAAAGCAAAAATGCATGTCACTGATGACTTTTTGAGTTTTTTATGACACCAACAGCAACCTTTTCAATGATATTCTAAGGGGAAATGCTACATGAAATTATATGTCATATGAAATCAACTGAGAGTAGCTCCTGGAATTGATTGATTTAACTGATAAGAAAAGGTAACGTCACGAGTGAACGTGTCAATTTAAGACAAAAATGCACTGACGAAGTCAACCATTTGGAACATCTTAACTTGCTTGATGAGATAGCAGAGTGAAATCATTTTTGTGCATGTTGTCGACTGCGTACAAAACTGATGTGTCAACAGATTTAAGTATCCCTGAAATTGAATATCCATATTCTATAGAATGTGTCTCTTAGATGCAAAACATTCTTTTGCCAATCAATTTGTAAAAGAAATGCTTTTGCAAAGAATGTATGAATATGGCCAGTACCAGTTTTTGTGGAAGCGGTAATTTGTTTTTAGCAAACATATCAAGATGCAACTCACACCATATTTTAAGTGAAGTGACGGATGTTGAATTTATGATAACCCTTTTTCGATGGAATCTGGAAAAACTATATGTTTTTGTCTTGTGCTTGTTCCGGTGTCTTTGAATACCTAATAATGACAAAGGGAAGACATTCTATTCCCTTTTATATGTAAAAAGTTTTGTATGTAAAAGATTGAATAATTGCGTCCTTACTTCTCCATGAATCTCATTTCCTTTATATGATTTTGAACAAGAAATGGTTAGACCAGGGGAGGAATGAGCACACTTTTATACGATGGCTTTCCTTAAATATCTTTATGTTAAAAACCTCTGATATCAGACTTAAATCTTGTGGTGAGTAAATACAAAAGGTATTGATACACTTTCCTGTTGATAACAGAAATGAAATACTCTTTAACGCGGCTGTGAGAATTCCATTTACTGGAAAATTTGGCAATTCTTCACAGTAGAATATAGCATAACTCTATGGCATTATCTTATCATTCTCTCATTAAACCTTTACATGGAGATTTCAGTTTATCTAAATCATTTACGACTTTTTGCCCTATAACAAAAAACATTTCTTTAAAAGGTATGTCTTCCTACACTGGAGATTGAAAGACTTTATGCTGCTGTGTTCTCGTTTACAACACCCTCTTTAAAGCAAGGAAGTATAGAACATTACAGCTGCGTACGTTAATTTTGTTCACTTGTTAACGATCATAGTGTTTCATGTAACTTGGGTTTCGTTTGGATGTCAATCATATAACTCCAGCAGGACTGACATAATATTATACAATTATAGACTGGTGGTGAGGTCAATACCTGTTTTTATAGACCCGAGGAAAACAATATTGACCGAGAACGAAGTCTATAAAAACAGGTATTGACCGAATTCACCAGTCTATAATTGTTTTATTATGTCTCGGTTAATAAACGAAAAAAGAAATAGAAAACTACAGGTATGAGCAGCATTTCGGATCGATTGTTGGCAAAGACGGGCCAATGACGTCATGATAACAATAGCATGACGTCATGAAACGATGGTTTGACGTCATCGGCTCTTTTTTTAGTAACTCAAGTCAATATCACTTTTGGTCGGACTCGGGGTCACGGGGGTCAAGTCATTATCACTTTCTGTCGACTGTCAAGTGACCGGTTTTCGACCAATCGGATTGCCGGAAAATTACATTCACATAATAACACCAATTGTCAATGTGTAAACTAGCCATTCTCAAACCATATATTGGGATCGTCTAGCCACTGGTGGCGAATGTCAAAGTTTTGCACACACAAATACACAGAGGAGGTGATATTTTTTTAATTCCTTTTTTCTTAATTATCGATTTAAATATTCCATAAAAGCCATATTCCATAAAGTGCAAAGGAACAAATTTGACCTCAGCTGTTTATCGCTTATTTTTTTAAAGAAATATCAATGACTTATCAAAAGTTTTAGGGTTAACTGTTTGGAAAACCATACACTAAATGAATTATAACTTATTTAGTGAAAATTCCAGATGATCCATTTTTTTGCAATGCCAGGATGCCTGATTCTGCCATGACATTCCAAATTATTAATATTTGCGCTAGAATATACAGGTAAGCGAATTATTTCAGGTACGCAGCTGTATATGACCTTAAAAATACATTTTTATCACCTAAGATGGTATTTCAGAACAATATCATTATTATTATTTCAGATATATGTTGCACATGACGGTAGATGTAAGCTTTTGCATAATCGGGGACTGTCTACCTATTACTAATTTCAATGAAAATCAGACTTGTTGCATTGCATTGCACTTTCATAGCAAAATTGGATTCATTTTGCATCATGATTTCTTAAAGGTTTACTAACAGTGTTCACCTTGTGCATTTAAAATTATTTATGTAGTTGATATGCAGTAAATAGATCTATTTTACAGGCGAACCTCGTTTACAGACAAATACATTTAAGGCGCGGTAGCACGTTTTAGTTGGAATATAAGGTGATCTCAGGAAAATTTAAATAAATGGTTATAATTGAAAGAAAGTGTATTTAAATTAATTGAATCAACTAAAAAATCAAATATATAATGTTTGTAATAAGTTCAACCATGCGATAACTTTTACTTTTCACACAATGAATAAAAGGTGTTTACACAAATATAAAAATGTGTTCTCAGACTATGGATGATTAACTTGTGTAATGAAATATTTGACACTATCAAAATAATTCATTTAACTTTAACGTACCTTTATCAGTTTAACATTAAAAATATCAAAGTTTAAAAAAAAAGTGCTACTGTCCCTTTTAAACGATTTAGGTTCGGGACAGTTTACTTCTCTATCAATATGATTAGGAGAGACAGATGAAATACAATGTCAGTGCATCCCAATGTAACTGCTATGTTTAGTGACAGTTGATGTCTCCATTCGGTGAGACTGTCCTCTGTGTGCTTTTGTGCACCTTGTAAATACACATCTAACTAGCCCCTTATGACTTTTAAAAGGATACAGCATATATGCAGATTTCCCTAGTTAAAATCAAAACCTGTCGGCACCGGTAACATCATATCATATCATATCATATCTATATGGAATGGTCTGACTTAAATTATGTTTAGATTATGCTTGAGTATCCATGTTTATTCAGACTTGAAAGTCGTCGTATCGCTCTTGATATTACAGTTCAATGATGATAAAGATACAATGGTTTCAACCAATGTTGTAAATAGATTATGAATCTGATTCTGTTGCTATTCCGTAGTGAAAGTGAAGACGAGCATGAAACATTATAATTGGGTATTTCTGAAAAAAACGGAAATTGTTTACAAATCACTTTATTCAATATCTGATAAGTAACATAAACAAATGTCTTGAACAAGGCTATTTTCTTACAATATAAGAGCAAATTAATTTGAAAGATGCACTCATGATAAACGAAGTTGGATTTTCAATAGAGGAATAACATCAAATGACTTTATATGGTTGATGTTGCCACGACACAATTTTATCTGAACCTATTGATCATATAATCCTGTATTAAACTAGGGGAGAAACTTGATGCTTATCATAGATAATAGTGATCACGTCTCCAAGATTATTAGTCACACATATATAGATGAACTCTGTTTTACTAGTATAAAAACTTGTTGTCCTACATCTAGAAAACGCCATTAGACGATTTAATTTTAATTATAAAGATGATAATTGTTTTCAAAATTGTTTTCAAATTGATGTCTCGTGTTCAATTACATGGACACAAGCATTTCTTTGGTTTCGAAAATAGGGTATTTTTAAAGGTATCGTTTGATAGTTATTCTTTGCAACAGATAATAGCTTTGATTACAGAGATCTTACATTTCAAAATACTACCTGTGACATGTTTTCTCTGATTGAGGAACATATGAATAAATCATATTTTCGTTCAACGCTTTGATGTTTTGAAGAAATGTTTAAATCACCTTGGTTACTTCAATGTCCAACCGACTTGAAAAGTGGCAGGTGACAGGTGGCATATATGCATGAATGATTGAAGTAAATTTCTCTTCGTTAACATCGAGAATTTTTACTACTTTACTACTGCGAGGCATTATGCACTTGGCATTGGTATTTACACTTGGGCTAGATATTGCGATAAAGAAAAAACACGTCATCAATGTTGTAAGAAAGCATTAGTAATCTTGACAGATTAACTTCTAAGTAAATTAAAGTGACTCTGCCTCAAATTCCCGTTTAATATCTAGGTCAATGTGAGGACGTATTTATCTAGAATCAACAGGAATCCCTTCCGTAATCACATCAGATAAGGAATCCTGTGAACAGCTGAGTAACAAACTTAATAGTTTGATTACTTGGCTGTAGAAGCTGCAGGTTGAGTTTAATAAATGTTATTCCTGCTTCATCATCTTGTAATCCATATATCACATATATATGTATCACGTCCAGATATATCTCAAGAAAACATCTCTTATCGGTCTCTGTAAAATCAGCCAATGAAATGGCAAATGATAAGTCACAACATTCTTTTGTACCAGTCACTCGCGGCGAGTTTGTCAGTCAGCAAGATGCAGATTCAAATAATAAAAACAGACCAATTGTACAAAGATATTAGTTGAGGTCTAAGTCAATACTATTTTTTCTTGATTTCTTAAAAGCAACTTATATTCTGAGGTTAAGTCAAATATTTTGAATGAATTGGACATTGCAAATCTTACTCGCTCCTTTATGATAGTCCATCATGAGATTCATATATTCATATTCATGTTTTCAAAAGTAGAAATGGCAGCAGAAGTACATATTGGTGACAATCTGTATTTACAACATGGTATGAACATTCCCCTTAAAAAACCCAGAAAAACAACATTATCATTAGCATTATCACCTATCTTCTTGACCAGAATAAGCTTTTTGATATTTGAATTCGCCACACGATAATTCTCTAAATCAAACTCTCGGACACAAGACTACTAGAAGCCAAATGAAAAAATGTAAGTGACGCTATGGTAATTTAATTTGTTAATGATGTCAGATAAAACATACTATTCGATGTTCAAACAATAATAGTCACTGAAAAATACCTTTAATCCTTACCAATAAAAGTAACTGAGATTTTCTAAACCTAAAATATTATCACATGGTGTCAAAATCCATCATATATAGCCCATAAGCACTTTCTTTCGATGATAACCAGCATACCTTTAATGACGTATCTGTACGATGTTATGACTAACAAACTAGCAAAATATATCATTCAAAATATGTTATGACCACACTAATATGAAATTATATTGTGTCTTTTCATGCATCTAAAAACAGGAAAACTTAGAACGCACAAACAATTGTTGTTGCTTACATTTTGTATTTTACGTTAAACCAGCGGTAACTTTCGTTTAATAACATAAGGGGAAATTTTCCCTCCTTCATGCAGAATCATTAAGAATTGTTGTGGTATGATATTGACTGACTTTCCCATCTCATATCGATCAATTCCAATAAATCATGTATGTAAGGATATAATCAGAAAGTCTGACTTCTAGTTTGTACATGGCTGTTTTCATGATTTCACTTGACACAGTAAATCCATAAACAAGAGACAAATTTGATTATTGTAATTGTATTTGTGTTATTACAACAGAAAACGTCGTTCAAAATCTCATTTTTGTTAGTTGAGAATTTCTCCCAATTACATTTGTACACATTGAACACAAGATCATGTTTCGTTTTGGTTTAAGAAGAAGAAAGTATCAATTGTGGTCTCTGGTTTCAATGAATCTTATTTCAGAATATGATTTTCTGATAAAATCACAGAAAAAACGTTTTTTTGTTTCGTGGTAAAAATAATCAACGGTTAGACAGGGCCTTTTATCAAGAAAATTTATTTTTTCACTGTGTAAAGAACTTGTTATATCAAGGATACGATTCTTAAAATGTCAAAGCTTTTTTCAATAAGGAGGCATAGTTTTGACATCAGTTATGATTAATTTTGTTCATAAAAATCTGGTGACGCATTTTTCCTGACATGTTTAAAGCCAAGTAGCTGTTTTTTATTTAACCTAATTCACAGCAATGAAAAGTTCATCTTGTAGATCAGATGTTTAATATTATTTAATGATACCACTTAAAAACCACTAACCATTCTGTTCTTTTTAACCAAATAATGGCAAAACCGTATTTTTTTACAAAGTTGTCTGGAGCAACTACAATGTATATAGGATATGAATTGTTATCAGTTTCAAGGTTTCATTTTATACAGGTTGAAATGTACGTTATTATTTTGGATTTTATGACCTGTTTTACCTGTCATGTTTTAGTCTCGAGAAAGTATAAATAAATAAATAAATAAGTTGTTACGCCTGCCTACGTAAATTGAATTAAAAACTTTAACTGCATATCAATTATTTCCAGATATATTTTTCTTCCAGACGTTATTCACTATTAATGAAATGATCAGTCAACTTGAAAAGAATCTTTTAAGTCGTCATTACTCATATCAAGAAAAAAATCACATTGCAAATGTCTAAGCACAGGCACTGAAATTAAAACTTTGATGGATTCTTTTTTATCCGACCGGTTTGTAATGCTTATTTTGTAAACAGCAAAGCCCCGTCGAAGTTGAAACCATTCAAAACGTATATGTAGGGGTTGTGGGTGCTACTATGTATACTTTTCAAATGTTTTGTCCCTTATGAATGTTTTTACTGAAACCTTGACTTTCTATTCTGTACAGTGCTATCAACCTTTTACAAACACATTTCAAACGTAAACTCTAACTCTTACCTCTGTATCTTGTAAATTCAATAACGGTTAGCAAAGCAACAATTAATCACACACTTTCAAAGTTTTTGCCTGTGAATGTTGTCAATCTTCTCAACAAGTAAAAAACGCTCAAACACTGAGTTAGTGTTTGTGTTGAAATATAAAAACAAAATGTCATAGCTCATTCGAAGCATTATCAAGTTCATAACTTTACACCATCATAACAAAAACATTTTGCTTCGTTAAATGTCAAGTGTGTTTTATATGACACTTTAAGTAAGATCATGCGATTTAAAGATAACCACTTTTAAAATATTTTTTAAAAAAATTCTTCAAATACTGTTCTTTAAAAACTATCAGAGAGACTTTTCCGAAAACGTTGTCACAACAATGTGAAGGTTTTAGTTTTATTTGCTTGACATAGCTAACTCCTAACACATATAAAGGATATGCATGAGGGTACTGAGCATGACATTCCTTCTCTACGACACAAGTTTAATAGTTTTTTGCGACCGAAAGCATCTAAGTATTTATTTAAAACATAGTTTGTCATGGGATCATATATGATATTCTGCCATGAACTGCCTCATACAAGAGATGCCCACCAATGGCGTATGTATGCAAAGCAGGTGTTTCGAAATATTGGAGGAATGATACTGAGGGAGATACACTGCTCAAGGAGAGAGCTAAATGATTCAGGTCAAGAGCATAACCCAAGCAATAGATGCATTCCATAATACAAACATTAAGGAGATGAGTGACAAATGCTTAATACGGGTTACACTTAGCACATTTTCGGGAGTGACAAAAAACAGACGGACGGAAAACGACATTATCAAAGTTAGAGAGCTGGCGAAATAAACATTTCGAAGATTGGAAGTTTTATAACATATGGCCAATTGGAGTTATCTAGATTTATTCTATAAATTATATCATTTTTGAATATTATGAAAACAAATTCAATGTTTTCAACCGAGGATGCTTACTTTGATTTTGAATCTTCAATTTGGTTTCATAATTTAAATCTTCGCTGGACTTAAAAATGTCTTCATCACTTCATATAACACCCGAAAGCATTTTATTGCAGTACATCAGTAAACCAATGTGCTTGAATCATATTTAATCTTTCTTAAGTTTTTAAAACACATGAAAATTTTCACCTGATTGATAACGCAAATCATTTATAACATATATAGGAACTATTTGGATATAACAGAACATTAATATTGTTTTTGATTGGAAGTATGAGTTAAGTAAGTTTGAATGAACCATGCCTCTCACAGGATTTTAGTAGACCATCCCGTCATAGTATCTATTAGAGAAGAACATCTGCTGAACATACATGCATGTAGTCATAATATTTTTAAAAATTGCCTAAAAAGAAAAACAGTGTTAAAAGAGAGGAAGTTAAAAGTTTTGACATAACTGAATTGAACTAAATGAATATGACTTGTATTCCGAATTCCAAAGTCACTGACAAAACCTTTTATAGTTTGATACAAGTTGATAAATACAATTATAACATTTTGCAAAACGTATACAATTTGGGTGAACGTGGTTAATTTAATTTGCAAGACAAGTGAGAATACCAGACATACCAAGTTCAAATATACAAACTGCTGTTTTGCTTCAAGTATATATTCCCTGAGGAAGCTTCGAATCAAGAAGCAGGAATATGCATATTTATCTATTACAGCTTAAACGTGTATATTATGACACATGTTAACATGATTTTTTCCCGGTTTTCAATGAAAGCCACCACACCGTTGAAAGTAAAAGTAGACATTAAAACATATTCAGTGTATTCAGTACTAATTGATAAAGTGCCAAAGAGACAAGGTCACATCGTTTGAGGCGCATGTCCATCTTGTGTAATGTGATTGCCAGACCCTCGGCGTGAACTTCATGATTGGATGATCACAGTTCAGCAGCATGTCTAGAAACGTATTTAGTTTAGTTTAGTCTGTGTCTTTTTTACCAAAGTATCGGCCTGAATCTGCACACATCAAGATGATAGTTACATACAAATAGAAAATCAACCATATCCTAGGAATAAAAAGGGGCATAAGATAACCTTTTTCGTTCAAAGTAAATATATTATGGTCTGACAGACATGTTTATTACAAATGTTTGTTACTATTTGATTCATTAAAACAGATCCTCAATAACAATGAATACCGCAAAAAAAGGAAGTTGTATGCAATGTTTAATTCATATTTGCTGGTGTTAATATCAAAGAATGCCAGACAATGTTGAAACGCAATGTTTGAGCTTCTAATCAAATATGAAGGGTATGAAATCACCGGCCCTTCATTATCAAGTAATAGTCAGAAAATTCGGGCCTGTGGCTAACTAACAATTTGAATGACGAGACACAAAGGCCATGCCTAATCATATGATTCCTAAAACTAAAACCCAACATTCTTTACCAAAGTTAATACCCCTCCGTTTACACAATTACATACTATTTGACGTCGACAGTGTCCCTCAAGATTTATTTACTTTGGAAACAAATTCAAAGGGACATTTCAGTTTACTCGTATAATGCTATTTTTGAATAATTATAACGCAGCCGTGTTGAAACATGTCAATGAGGATAACATTTTTGTTGATATACATATTGACCACTTGACAGAGAAGACCGCCCGAGCGAATTTTGTTTCACAAAATACCCCTCAAAGCCCTGATTTCACAAAGTTTTTCTTTTCATTAACACGCATCGAACAGAAGCATCCTTAACTGTCAACACTATGATAAAGAAAGAATTGACTACTGACAGAGGAGATGCACCTATAAAAGCATCTCGATGTCACATTTTCAAGAATCAGTCCCTGCTCTACTGCTTACTGACCCTAAAAGCTTGTTAAATTTCATTATGTAATAAAATGCATGTTTTTGTTGTTATTCAAGATGTGTACGTTATTTACTTATAAAAAGGAGTTCCGTCTGTGGTTTGACTAAAAATGTTAGTTAGATATGGTTCACAACAAATTAGCTATGGTCTAAAATTAAACGAGACGAACCCCAAATGTAATTAGGTTCCTAATTCCAAAATAACACCACTAAGACATTTGATTGATTGAAAAATCTTAATTATTCAAGGACTGTGCCTAAGTTACTCAACTTCTCTACAATTCTTTCGAGGTATTTACAGCATTTCACTTACAATGATGTAGACATTATATTTCTCTTGGATAGTATACAAAGCAAATACAAGGAAGTAATTACAATATTTCAAAACTATGGTCATATTGCCAATACGGTAATACGCATCCATTCTAATAGTTATTCTAAAATACACCATAATCTTTTTTATCACTTTATTTTTCTTTCATAGGGTACCGTACCTTATCTTGTAACATGTATTTTGTACATTTATTAGCATTTCTAAACGTCTCATAACAGGTCCACATGGTAAAAATTTTCATCTATCTATAGGAATAAAAAACTACCATTAGCACAGTTGGTTCACACGGTATAAAATTTCATGTCACATATAGCAGAACAATAAAAGTGATTAACTGTGGCATGAAGACCAAAATGTCATGAATTTTAATATCTGCATTCGGTGTAGAGTGTCTGTTTACTTACCTTTTATGTTTTTGAAGAACTGTTTTCAGACGCTTTTGTGTGAGTTTTTTTGTTTAAGCATTTACACCAGTATATGGAATGGTTTGTAGGAATAAAAAACAAATTTAGAACGTCATTTCCTTTTTCTATGTAACGGACAATTAAATGCGTTACATTTGGATATAAATACATAAAAATTTAGTATGTTCGTCATCTATCGTGTGTGTAAAGTTGATCTCATTTCACACATAAGAAAGCAGTTGCAGGGTTTTCTTTCCCACTAATGTTCGATTCAAATGAGTAAACAAATTATAATTGCTAAGGGAAACTTATTTCAACATGTTATTGATGCTGGAACATAAAAGAGCATGGAATGCTTTCGCCGTGTGCACAACACTGGTGCAAGACCATTTAAAATTCAGTATCATTACTTAATGTCAATTTACATCTCTTCTCCTCTGAGAAAATAATCCCATAGTTATTTGGAATGTATTTTATCTGTCATTATTTATAAGAAAGAAATGCATATTATACAATGATTCATCCAATGAACCTTGTATTTATATGACAACTCAATCTTAAAGCCTACCTTATACATGCAAATCTCATTTATGATTTTCATTTACAAGTACAATAAGCCTTAGCATATAAAGTTTGGTTTGAAGTTATGACGTATATTTTGTTCTTTATTTTATCAGTTGCATAACGAATTCTACAATAGAAACAAGGTCTTAAGGGGGAGATGACAGTTTGAAATTGAATGTACCACGAGAAGAAGGATCTCCATATTGATTTACAAGATATCTAGACAGGTTCAATATAACATTGAGTATCTGCGGCAAATTGAGTTGTACAAAACATTGCTACATGTATGCTAAATAAAGAGAATATCATTGCGTTCTTCTAATAACTAATATCGCATTTGTTTCGTGCAATAAGTTTGAAGTTCCTTAAGTGCAAAAAGAATAAATAATGGTTTTGAATGCAAAAATACAATCATTGTTGTTTCATCCGTTAATTGTTTTTTAAAAACCATATGAAGAAGAACATGTTGTGAGATGAATAATTATATGTATCAATAGTTATCTGAAAAATATTTGACAGTGTCGGTTATGACATAAACTACCTTGCAAAATAATTGGTATTCGTTTATATGGCATTATCACGTGTTATACTTTCTTTTGTACATTAGTATATCTGAAATTTGTTAACTGTGTCATAGTGATTATTATTTCTAACTTTCTGCTGACTAGGGTAGCTTTTGAGGCTAATACCGATCATATGTACAGGAAGAATTGATGTATCGTTGATGTTTTTCGCAAAATGTATACTACGATGATAACCATTACCCATATTGGATCAGTAGGAACTATAATGAAGATTATGAATACAGATGACATTGTGTAGAATTCGAAAAAACAGTCACCAATTGGGCGAAGTTTTGATCTTGGTTAGTATTGGCAATGTGGAGGTCTGGAGGATGCCCCTCATAACCTTGTTGAATATCAGATGAAATAGTATCATAAATGAGTCATAATTTTTTTAATATTGATTATTTTCATTCTCCTGATGTTGTGTTCTGTGGGCGAGCTCCTATGAATGACAGTTTGAGATTGAATTCATTGAGAGTCCTGGGACCTTCATGTTTTGACAAGTTAAACATTACTTTGAGCATAGTCGATGTCATCCGAAATTGAAATAACAAATTGATATGTTAAAAAGAGAATATCAATTGAAAGTAAACATGGTTATGAGATGATAATAGAAAAAAAAAGGAAAAATGTCATGAAGTAAATCTTTTTAAAGGAAACTTTAATAAAATCTATTTTTCCTTATATATTGTATTCTTCGAACACTAAGGCATGCTTAGGATTGTTGCACATATATTCCTTTTCATTTTTTCAATATTGATTAATTTTATTCTCCTTATGTTGTGTTCTGTGGGCGAGTTCCTATGAATGACAGTTTGAGATTGACCTTCATGAACTTGCAAGATTTTTTGACAAGTTAAACGCTACTTTGAGCATAGTCCATGTCATCCGAAATTGAAATAATATAATAATAAATTGATATGTTAAAAAGAGAATATCAATTGAAAGTCAACATGGTTATGAGATGATAATAGAAAAGTAAGTATGTTTAAGGGAAAATTTGATAACATCTCTTTTTCCGTATATATTGTATTCTACGAACACTAAGGCATGCTTAGGATTGTTGCACATATATTCTTTTTTCATTTGGAAAGATTTTGAAAGTAATACATTTAATGTCAACTTTCTTGAATAATCGGAAATGTTGTACAATAGGATGCATCTATCGTTTTCAAGTATATGTATAAATCGTTGAAACAAACATGAAGAAATGTTACATATCTCTGTATAAAGTAATACATTGTTTTAGAACTTTACTTGAGAAATCAGCATTGTGTCAGTATTGAAAGCATTTATTTGGTATTAATAAAAAAACAGGGCGATGTCTTGTCAAGGTTAAAAATACAATACAACCTTAAGGCTTTTAAGAAAAATGATTTCAATGAGGTTACAAGTGTTCGTGTTACCTAATTCCAGTCGTGTCATTTAATCACAAACCTTTATGCTTGAACTGAAAAAAAATTCTCCATCTTGACTATGTGAAATATTTGTTTTTAAAATTTGTTCAAAATAAACGAAAATGTCATGTTCTAAAGATGACCACACTAGCAACTTAATTTTGAAACGTTTTAAGACCATTCATTAATTCCACTGACAATAAATTAGACTGATATAGAGAGGAAATATTCCGTGCACAACCAAAAAGAATATAAGAAAAGCCCTTTAGATACGTGTTTACCTTGTGTAAATAAGTGCTTAGTTTGCCTCTGAGAAATACTTTTCACACATGTTCATATTTAACAGGTCTAAAGGGCTTTTTCTATGAACTGAATAGCTTTTCGCCAATGCACACCATTTACAAACCGGACGTTACAGATTTTTTATACAAGAATTTAAAACCTAAATGCAAATTATGAATACCTCTCGACTCTTGTTTTAGCATTTTGGCTTATGGTAACAGCTATAAACAAATAATAGTTCAGACATCTTAACATTGTTACATTCATTCTGTCGATCAATAAAGGAGGAGAAACACCAGTGGATTCCATGCAGCAAGTATTTGCAATGATTCTTAAAAAATAGGAAACGATTGTTTCCCCTTAGGAAATTATTGTAAAGGTCACGCTGATGTTTTAGAGGAAATCAGAAAAGTACAAACAATATTTCTAGTTATCTGAGCATTTATAGATTGTTATATAAGAAACTAACGGTAGGATCAGTTTGCTACCTTTCTCAAGTCAAGCAGGTGTTTAGAGCCAAAACGAAGATTATGAGATGGTTTGTAGAGGGAAACTAACTCACTCAGACACTGAGGGGCTAATCCATGAATACTTTGATAACACAGAACCAGAATTATGCAGTGCAATCCAGTGATGTGACTTGAGAACTGATGTGATATTGTTAGTCCTGGGTGATTTTGTCACAATTCTTGCGGCCTTATGAATTATCTTTCAAGTATCATATTCAAGTTGTTGTTTGCTAATTTGACAATAAAAAATCGTGTCAGAAACGTTTAAATGAAAATGTCCCAAATGAGAATTTAAACAGTTCTCAATGCATTTAACCTGTTGGTGTTTCAATCAAACTTGATATTAAATCATTGGTTATATGCATTCTGTTAATATTCATCTATGACAGGTTTCAATTTGTCTTACCTTAAGAAAGTGTATAACAAATTCATCGTGAAGATTGTGGGTTTGTTTCAATTATATCTCCCAACTTCAAAATTTTATTATTTCATGTATTTGGACACATTATTTTGACAAAAACATAATGAAAGTCTTAAATCATTGCATCTCTATTAAGAATGTCAGATAGTTTAATCTTCTTAAAATTGTCACTGATTATTGAAAGCTAATACTAAATGTATCCATTAAAAATCTATTAAGAATGTCAGATAAGAT
This sequence comes from Steromphala cineraria, assembly GCA_916613615.1. NCBI lineage: Eukaryota > Metazoa > Mollusca > Gastropoda > Trochida > Trochidae > Steromphala > Steromphala cineraria. Next base: position 54,724,677 of record OU744734.1, on the reverse strand, counting down.
ATTCTTGAGGGACTCCACTGACCTGGTCGCTGATATCTAGTTCAAGCCATGAGATGATAATCGTATTCTCTTGATTGATTAAGGATAACGTGATCAATAGGTCAAGCTGAAATGGGTCATTATATATGCCATGTCGTCCAATTTGATGTCACCCTTAAAGTGGCCGTAGCACGTTTTTAGGGGGAATATAAGGTGATGCAAGGAAAACTGAAATAAATGGTTCAAGTTGAAAGACAATATATTCAAGCTAAATGAAGCAAGTAAAGTTCAGCCATGCGATTCCACACAAAATAAATTGAAAGATGGTCACACAAAAATGGCCGCCAATTGACTTTATGTGAATCTTTATAATTTGTTGTTAGACTATGGATGATTGCTCTGATAAATGGAATGTTTGACACTATCAAAATAATACATTTAGCATAAACGTACAATAATCAGTGAACAATTGAAAATATAATTTTTTAGATAACGTAATCCTGCCCCTTTTAATGTATTTGGGTTTTTATATTTGTGTTTCAAAACAACATTTGTGACCACCTGTACTTTATTTGTCAGCTCTTCTATAATGAGTTCCTTTTCAAGACATAAATTTAAATATTAGATAAACTGCTTCAATTCAAAATAGCATCTCAAAAGGAAATAAATGATCGGACATGTCATTCTTAGTCTCTGCTGTTATTATCCTGACAACCTTGAATGTGATGTTGTGGGAGGGAGAAATTATAATGAGATCAAGCTGTTGTTCAACTCAGCTCGAATGTCCTTGGAAACTCAATCAAAATCCTACCCAAATAAAACTTTTGTCAGTCTTACTTCGAGGATGTATTTCCAAGGATGATACTGGTGCTTTAACTTGTTCAAGACAAAATAAAAAGTTTCTTCAAGGGTTACAGATTGAAGTTAATGCTTGCAATGTAAATTAAGTTACCCTTTGAACAATAAGAGATTAATCAACATTATTTCTGAAATTTTATTGGACTATTCAATGTTTTGAAAAATTTACCTAAAAAGCTTTTTCTTTACGGGATGTTAACAAACTCAAACATTTCCTAACCTTTAGATATACATGTATTGTAAGTAAGTATGTTCTCTAACTCTCTATTCTAGAAAGCATAATAATTTTATCGTTTTCAATATAATGATATCTAATAAGTGTATGTAAATAGAATAGATCTAATTATTTCCCTTTGTAAATATAGATATATGTTATGTTAGTAGAAATTGCTACAATTCAATAGAGAATGTCAAAACGGATATAATGATACGGAAATAAGAGTATATATGTCGTGCCCAATTCCCGGAATTGCCCATTCCCTGGGTTTGGGCAACCACCCCTGCCCAATTCCCGGGAATGAGCAAATCAGATTTCAATTTGCCCAATCCCAGGGAATGAGCAAGGATTAAGATATAAACCAAATGAGAGCCAACAGTTATTACACTTGATTAATGTTTATTCTGTACAAACAGTTCTTGATACAATGTAACACATGGTAATCAGGCAGTTAAAACGCAACACTGTATCATTAAAATTTAACTTAATCTTTATTTATTTATTTAAAACTTTAAAAAAAATTTAAATACTCATTATTATCAACATTTTAACATTAATGATTTAAAAAATCCAAATTTAAGAAATGAACTTAAAAGTAAGATCATTAACATCAAATCATTATTTAGACTGAATTTTGTATTAGGTAAACAATCTAAAATATCCAAAACACAAAAACAACTGTACTAAGAATACATTATTAATAAAAGTTTAAACTAATCAATCAAATCAATTTCTTCAGTCCGCCGATATCAAATACATCAAATTTCTGCAGTAGTCTATATTCTCTCTTTTCTTTAGTTGCTGTCTTGATTTTAGCTGATACGACATCTTCTATTGTAATGTCATCTTTTAAAATAACTGAGAAGGTGTTTGTGTTGACTAAGCTATCGAACTTTACCTTTTGCTCCATGGTTCAGATGAAGCAAAATGACAAATGCATAGTACATAAAGAGGCTAAGTAAAGTTCGCAGCCCAGCAATACAATCAATCAGCTTGTGTAAGCGTAATCATCCAATCCCAGGGAATGAGCAGTCGTTAACACTGCTCATTCTCAGGGATTAGCTGACCAATCACTGGGATTGGGCAAGCCCCCGACCATTGACGGGGATTGGGCAACGTTGTTGCCCAAACCCAGGGAATGAGCAATTCCGGGAATTGGGCACGACATATATATCCACTGTAATCATGTCTGATAAACTTTAACATAATGTTGTCAAAACCTGACTAGATGAGGGATCAAGCATCCATTCAACTGAGCTTAATTACACGGAAACGCCATTAAGGTCTTAATGAAATTCAGATAATTGAAGTTTAACGCTTAGATATGTGCCTTACGATGATACCGACCCAATTGATGTGTCAGCCAAGTCTCGTGACAGCACTCAAGGCGGGACTTAAGTGCCTGGTGGAAAATTTATCTTTTATATAATATAGACTAAGAAATCTGAAAATTTGTAGACGTGTAAATCAGTGTTATATTTTTAAAACAGTTAAAATTCCTAAAATTGGATAACAAGCAAACCCCCTCCCCCCCCCCCCTTTTTGGGTTTCGAGATATGACCTACAGAAAACCTCCCTTTTGAATAATAACTTAATGATCAATTGATATGATTTAGAGCTTACGTATATAATTCACTTCTGTCATATATATAATGAACTTCTATCGAACGAGTAGCAATAGGATGTTAATAGGTTACTTGAAACAAGCAAAAATGCTTTCAAAATGCGAATTGCACACAATCAGATATCAACTTTGAACCTTTATATACCTGTTGGTACTCAATGAAATATAATAATTTACGGATTGTACACTATTGGTTTTTTACCTTCCATTTGATTAATTCCCTTTGACTTAGCTAAAACACAAAATGACAACATGTGCAAATCAAAACGATTTGATAAATAAGAACTCTTCTCTAAAATTACAACATCACACAACCTTAGGGAACTAATAAGTAATGTCCGTTGGATAATTGTACTCACTACCCTAATTTGCGTGCTAATCTCAGAGAAGACACTGAAAAATAACAAAGCTTGAGTGACAAGGTCGATAGAACTAAGTAACAATAGCGTCTAAAAGTCTATCCAATTATTAAAAGTAAACAAGATAGGTTAAACAATACCTTATCCAAAGGAAAACAATATTTGTGTGCAAGATAAAATGTTATGTTTGTGTCTGATTGTGAAAGTTGATTCGTAGCAAATTGTATGTATGTATTAAAGAACACTTTTTACAAATATATATTTTTTTTTTTGATTAAGAAAAAAAAAACATTTCTAAGATATTTGTAAAAGCGATGTTGACAGATTTAACCCATGCAGTTGTATTTTAACATATTACTCAAACTATATCATTATAAATAAGACGTCGCTGCATGAACGACAAATAAGCCACTAAACACTGATTTGCCATACAGTAAGTGAATACACATGTCAATATCTTACATCTCTATAAAGTGGTCGATTTTGTCTACACCCAAAATATTGACATACATGTACAATTAAGATTGCTGTAACCTTGTCTTTGTATGCTTAGTCTATTTCATACTTTGTTGTTTTTTTATGTCAATATGCATATTTAAATGACTATGTAACTATTCGGGAACAATAAAAAAAAAATATTGACATACAATGTTTTTCAGGGATTTAACCAAATTATATTAAATTCATATTTCATATTTAATTTCTTAAAGGACATCATTTGAATTGAGAAAGTATTTCCATTTTGATTACAACGTGCTATGAAGAAAACGTCATTAGTAGTGTATTTTGTATGCTATCACTCCAATACAATAGAAGAACAATACTTTCTCCTCCAGAGCTACTCAAGCGCGAAAAGAAGTTATAGAATGTTTTGGATGTTATGAATAGAAATCTATAACACAAAGGAATTTTCTCCTCCAATTTAAGTTAAGCGACAGGTGACTGCTAGAGTTCAGTTTCTAAAAATAATCTAATCTAGTAGACTATTCATAAGCTAATGATACTTAGCAAAACGTTGTTTACATTTCACTCCTGTCATTTGAGATACATTAGCTGAAGGGAGAGGAAGTAAATATTGGACGTTCTAGAAACATTAATCAAAGTGGTTCAACAGTGAGGTGTGTATTTTTTACTTTCTCAACTCCACATCTTTTTAAATAAATATTGTAAGACTTGTGATTTATACAAACAAATTGATTAACATCTCAATGATGAAAAATGAAAAAATAAATTAATCTTCTACTTTTTCAGGAAAGAATAACAATAATGTCGAAGACCAGCTTTTACACCTGGAAGTATGTCATCAGATCGAAAATTGGATTGTCTGAAACTATCGTTCAAAGTTCTAGCGACTGGTTTAAAAATAGAGCCGAATGTGTTGCTAATGCAAAAGACTCTTTCGTAGATCACACAGAAAGTATCAAAAGAGTCATCCTGAAGAAGACCGTACCCGTTACAGTTGATGAAATTGATGTGGTAACCCGCTATTCGCAACTGGAGAATCTGTTTACCTTGTGTTATGCTTTGGAGTTAGCCAAGCGTGTCAGAAGGTTCGCTTTTGAATTATGTATGGGATGTTTACTAGACTGTGAAGAGAGTGGACACACCTGTAAGGTCTCTTCAGCTGAGGATATTACTTCTTGGTATTTGAGTATGGCTTGGACAGAGCTTGATGAAGGTAAAGTAGTAATGGACTGGAGAGATTTAGTGCTTGCAGACCCTGCACTGTGTGATACTCAGGAATTTGTGTTGTGTCAGTATCAGTGTGTAGACTTTAGAAATGCTCAGCTAAAGACTGAACAATGGAAAGAGAATATAAAGAAACAAGTTGTTCGTTTAATCAAGTTGGAAAAAAACTTTAGTTAGAAAGATGAGAAAATGTTTTTCTATTTACATTATGAAAGAATTGTAAAATTTGTCAACAATAATTAATGAATTCTTCCTATGGCTTGTATCATTTAACAATATGTCATCTGAAGGTAAAGTTGATAGGAAATCCTCTCTTGATAGTCACTATTTAAAACCGAGCAAGGCTGGTGCTTATTTTGGCTTCAATAAGTTTCATAAAGCTTTAAAAAGAAAAGATTTGGCATTTAGCCGGAAGGAAGTAGAGAAATTTCTAGAATCCAAAGATGGCTACTCTCTTTACAAGTCTGTGCAGCATCGTTTTCCTAGACTGAGTGTAAGAGTTAATGCGATAGATGAAATGTGGGATATGGATTTAGCAGATGTTAGTCGCTATGCAGCGAGTAACAATGGAGTGCAATATTTGCTCATTGGCATAGATATATTATCTCGATATTTGTGGGTTGAACCATTGAAAAACAAAAAACCTGAAACTGTTTTGGGTGCGTTAAAGGAAATCATTAAAAAGGGACGCTCTCCCTCCAAATTACGTGTAGACAAGGGAAAGGAGTTTCTCTGGGTTTTTAAAGAGTACATTTTGAAAAATAAAATAAAATTGATAGTTACTCAAAATGAGTCGGTGAAATCGAACTACGCAGAGAGAGTGATAAGAACATTAATAAACTTGATAACGAGATATCTTTCGCAGAATAACACGAATAAATTCACCGATGTACTTCAGGATTTAGTTCACAATTACAACCACACAGTTCACAGCAGTCTAGGAAAATGGTCACCAGCCGAGGTGAAACCGAGTAACGAAATTGAGGTCTGGTCTCACCAGTACATGAATCCTGCTCAGCATCAAAGCAAAAGAAAGTTTAAGAAATTTCGCTATAAAGTAGGGGACATTGTTCGATTAAGTTACTTGAAGAAAGAGGAGCTTTTTAAAATTTACAATCGCTCCAGTCCTCAAAATATCCCCATTTACCATCTAAAAGATTTCCACGACGACAAACATAAAGGGTCATTTTATGAACAGGAGCTTCAAAAAGTGGATAAGAATTTAGACGAAGTGTGGCACATCGAAAAAGTGTTGAAGAAAAAGCGAGAGAAAGGAAGAGATGGTTCGATGGGCTGGTTGGCCATCTACTTTTGATTCTTGGGTGGAAAAAAGCCAAGTGGAAAACATCTCGAACGAATAAAAATGAACAAATATTTCCTGTTATGTTATGTTATGAACTCTAAGAAAACATTTCCAAACAACCCTTATCGTTTCCGTGTGAAACTTTCTCAAATGCTACCTTTGGAAGGGTTGTAGGTTTTGGCATTGGTTGAGCTGAGGTTCAGTGTTGTTGATTTGAAAGATATGAACCAAACTAACATCGACATAATTTGCAACTTGTGTGACAGTAGCAATGTTGGAGACAGCATTGAGCCTGTGTTAAGACGCATTGATTTACGAGATGGTGCAAATTTCACTTTCAATCCTCTTTGGTTTATACCCGTGAAACTTAAAAGTGTAGAATACATTGAAATCAATATAAAGACTGCAAAAGGGGAAGCGCACTCATTCATCAAGGAAAGTACTTGCGTATCACTTCTGCTCTAGATGGTTTCTACTTGCAATATCTAGAACAATTAATAAAAGAGGAGCAGAAATTATGGGAATGCGAGGGGTGTAAAATTAACCACCCCTCACAACATCAACACCAATGTCTTACATTCGGAGCCAGAGAGAGAGTGGGGTGGTACTTCAGCGATGTGTTAGAATCGTTGAAGCACAAAGACATTTTAGAAAAGTGTCTTGATTACGTTAAAATCTATGGTCCCTTTAACCTTGAGGATCAAAATTTTGATCAGTACAAGTCTATCGAATGTTTGAAAAAAAAATGTAACCAGAGAGATATTGGAGTTCCTAGAAGAAACATTAAAAGTTACAATGTCTTGAAGTTGTATCCGTGACTGTATGCTTCAACTGGCCAACTGGCCTACTCACTAATGAGCCTAACTTGCCAGGGTTGGTGTGAGCGCAATAGATCAAAACTACGCATCCAAATAGTAAAAATTTCCAATCATTCAATGAAAAGATATGTCTGTTATCTTTTGTCAGGGAACCTACCTGTGCTATTTGTCAACGTGAGTATTCCATAACTTCACAATAAGACCTTTGAAAAGAGTGATTGAAACTCTCAAGATATGTCCATTGCTCACAGAACTGAAAACATTTACTATAGGGTGTATTTAAAAACTTGGATTTGAATTAAATACGGAAAATGAATATTTTCCAAAAATATGTCATGTTCTTTTAGGAAATAAATTGTGGAATAAATTTATCATTATCATTTATGATATGTGAGAGAACTTTAAAAACGGGAAAGTATTCGTTTTCGTTTTTCTTTACCTTTATTCAAATGAAATCATATTTCGTTTTATTAAATTTCTAATTTTGTACATCATTCGTGCTTAAAAGCCAAATTATTTCAATATTTTTCTATTTTTGATGTTGGAAAATTATATTTTGTTACTAATTTGAAATAAAATGTAAAAACTTAGCATTGTGTAATCATTTTGAGTGAAATTAAAAAACGTGGATGAGAGCTTGGTTTTGTCTCATCATGATGGAGCAAAGTAACAGTCGAAGTGGACCAGCTTAGATGGTCACGTGACGTCCTTTTCCCGCCCCTTTTCTCGTTGGTAAGATGGCGTGGCCGGTTGTGTTTTTTGTGCTACTGCTTATCAGCTTTACATCAGGAACTAACCTAGAGTTTGGGGAAGTTTGTCATCATAAAAGGATATGTAGTGCCTATCCAAAGGGGACTGTTATTTCCCATATGTCCAGCTACCCTTACAACCATTTAACACATCTTGTAATCTTAAGATTAAATGGCACCCTATTTTGAAACTTATTTGAAATTGAGGCCTTCGGGAAGAGATTGTGGTAATTGAAATTTTCTTTATTTTTAATTTTCAAATATTCAAATTTACGGAACAGATCTAATGTTTAACAAACAATACATTGCTCTGTGGTAAAGGTGCGCACCTAAGAGATCAAGGACCATCTATTTTAGTGAAATATTTCACATGTGAAAAATTTACCCAGAATAATGAGTCTAGCATAAAAACTTAAATTATGTTCTTTTATTATAATTCAATAAGCCCTGTTTTGAAATGTCTTTTTTGCACAGTAATGTATTAAATTTTAAGTCCAATTCTTATCTTTTAAACTAAATAAATTTCACTCACAGCAATTCATCATACAACAGTGACTACGTCCGCATCGAGTGGAGCCACCAAGACTACGTCTACGTCCGCATCGAGTGGAGCCACCACCACCAAAACTACGTCTACGTCCCCATCGAGTGGAGCCACCACCACCTCCAAGACTACGTCCCCATCGAGTGGAGCCACCACCACCACCAAGACTACGTCTACATCCCCATCGAGTGGAGCCACCACCACCACCAAAACTACGTCTACGTCCCCATCGAGTGGAGCCACCACCACCTCCAAGACTACGTCCCCATCGAGTGGAGCCACCACCACCACCAAGACTACGTCTACATCCCCATCGAGTGGAGCCACCACCACCACCAAGACTACGTCTACGTCCACATCGAGTGGAGCCACCACCACCACAAAGACTATGTCTACGTCCCCATCGAGTGGAGCCACCACCACCACCAAGACTACGTCTACGTCCCCATCGAGTGGAGCCACCACCACCACCAAGACTACGTCTACGTCAGCATCGAGTGGAGCCACCACCACCTCCAAGGCTACGTCTACGTCCACATTGAGTGGAGCCACCACCACCACCAAGACTACGTCCCCATCGAGTGGAGCCACCACCACCACCAAGACTACTTCTACGTCCCCATCGAGTGGAGCCACCACCACCACCAAGACCGCGTCTACGTCCCCATCGAGGGGAGCCACCACCACCACCAAGACTAAGTCTACATCCCCATCGAGTGGAGCCACCACCACCACCAAGACTACGTCTACGTCCCCATCGAGTGGAGCCACCACCACCACCAAGACTAGGTCTACGTCAGCATCGAGTGGAGCCACCACCACCACCAAGACTACGTTTACGTCCCCATCGAGTGGAGCCACCACCACCACCAAGACTACGTCTACGTCCCCATCGAGTGGAGCCACCACCACCACCAAGACTACGTCTACGTCAGCATCGAGTGGAGCCACCACCACCACCAAGACTACGTCTACGTCCCCATCGAGTGGAGCCACCACCACCACCAAGACTACGTCTACATCCACATCGAGTGGAGCCACCACCACCACCAAGACTACGTCTACGTCCCCATCGAGTGGAGCCACCACCACCACCAAGACTACGTCTACGTCCACATCGAGTGGAGCCACCACCACCACCAAGACTACGTCTACATCCCCATAGAGTGGAGCCACCACCACCACCAAGACTACGTCTACGTCCACATCGAGTGGAGCCACCACCACCACCAAGACAACGTCTACGTCCACATCGAGTGGAGCCACCACCACCACCAAGACTACGTCTACGTCCACATCGAGTGAAGCCACCACCACCTCAAAGACTATGTCTACGTCCCTATCGAGTGGCGCCACCACCACCACCAAGACTACGTCTACGTCCCCATCTGGTGGAGCCACCACCACCATCAAGACTACGTCTACGTCCCCATCGAGTGGAGCCACCACCACCACCAAGACTAGGTCTACGTCCCTATCGAGTGGAGCCACCACCACCACCAAGACTACGTTTACGTCCCCATCGAGTGGAGCCACCACCACCACCAAGACTACGTCTACGTCCCCATCGAGTGGAGCCACCACCACCACCAAGACTACGTCTACGTCGGCATCGAGTGGAGCCACCACCACCACCAAGACTACGTCTACGTCCCCATCGAGTGGAGCCACCACCACCACCAAGACTACGTCTACATCCACATCGAGTGGAGCCACCACCACCACCAAGACTACGTCTACGTCCCCATCGAGTGGAGCCACCACCACCACCAAGACTACGTCTACGTCCACATCGAGTGGAGCCACCACCACCACCAAGACTACGTCTACATCCCCATAGAGTGGAGCCACCACCACCTCCAAGACTATGTCTACGTCCCCATCGAGTGGAGCCACCACCACCACCAAGACAACGTCTACGTCCACATCGAGTGGAGCCAACACCACCACCAAGACTACGTCTACGTCAGCATCGAGTGGAGCCACCACCACCACCAAGACTACGTCTACGTCCACATCGAGTGGAGCCACCACCACCACCAAGACTACGTCTACGTCAGCATCGAGTGGAGCCACCACCACCACCAAGACTACGTCTACGTCCCCATCGAGTGGAGCCACCACCACCACCAAGACTACGTCCCCATCGAGTGGAGCCACCACCACCACCAAGACTACGTTCCCATCGAGTGGAGCCACCACCACCACCAAGACTACGTCTACGTCCCCATCGAGTGGAGCCACCACCCAATCCAAGACTACGTCCCAATCGAGTGGAGCCACCACCACCACCAAGACTACGGCTACGTCAGCATCAAGTGGAGCCACCACCACAACCTCCAAGACTACGTCTACGTCCACATCGAGTGGAGCCACCACCACCACCAAGACTATGTCTACGTCCCCATCGAGTGGAGCCACCACCACCAACAAGACTACGTCTACGTCCCCATCGAGTGGAGCCACCACCACCACCAAGACTACGTCTACGTCGGCATCGAGTGGAGTCACCACCACCACCAAGACTATGTCTACATCCATGAGCATGGAACCACAGTCACTTGTACAGAGTAAGAAGCTTGATGTTATGCTCTTGTATTTTTTAAAGCTGAATTGAAGTTATTCTTATTCTTTTTAAAACTGAAATTTTTCCAGAAAGTTGATTTTTAACCCTTACGATGCGGCTATATATTTTTGCTCAACTAGCCCCCGTGGCGACATTGTTTTGTCCGGTGCCAGCCACCGTCATATCCTGATTGCACCGCCCACTGAATATGTTTATGTAGCGAGTCCCGGGTCTTTTACAACAATTGGTGTATCTATTTCGCGGATCCCGGATTTTTATTTAGAGCCTTGTAAAATGTTTATTTATGCACACAGAATAATTCTTTTTACATGGACTTCTAGATACACTGTGCCTCTTTATAAATATATAAAAAAACATTACGATGCGCCTCATATTTTTTTTCCCACAGTCATCAAAAGAAAGTCTTTAATTCCGCTTGCCGCTTCTTTATTTTTGTGCGTGCATAGACATATGATACATGGAAAAAAAGACAATTCTTTTATCTACAAGTTGATATAAAAATTATAAAAATATCTCTAATGGTTCGTGAGATATGAGTGCCGCAAGATGCGCGAGTTAAATACAAGTTCAATTAGCGAACGCCGGAGCGCAAGTAGCGCGTGTGAACGATCACTTATCTTTCGCTTGCCGCTTCTTTATTCCTGTCCGCGCATAGACATATGATACATGGTAAAAAAGACAATTCTTTTCTCTACAAGTTGATATAAAAATTATAAAAATATCTCTAATGGTTCGTGAGATATGAGTGCCGCAAGGTGCGGGAGTTAAATACAAGTTCAATTAGCGAACGCCGGAGCGCAAGTAGAGCGCGCACCGCTTCTTCATTGCGCGCATAGACATATGATACATGGAAAAAAAGACAATTCTTTTCTCTACAAGTTGATATAAAAATTATAAAAATATCTCTAATGGTTCGTGAGATATGAGTGCCGCAAGGTGCGCGAGTTAACACAAGTTCAATTAGCGAACGCCGGAGCGCAAGTAGCGCGTGTGAACGATCACTTATCTTTCGCTTGCCGCTTCTTTATTTTTGTGCGCGCATAGACATATGATACATTGAAAAAAAGACAATTCTTTTCTCTACAAGTTGATATAAAAATTATAAAAATATATCTAATGGTTCGTGAGATATGAGTGCCGCAAGGTGCGGGAGTTAAATACAAGTTCAATTAGCGAACGCCGGAGCGCAAGTAGCGCGAGTGAACGATCACTTATCTTTCGCTTGCCGCTTCTTTATTCCTGTCCGCGCATAGACATATGATACATGGTAAAAAAGACAATTCTTTTCTCTACAAGTTGATATAAAAATTATAAAAATATCTCTAATGGTTCGTGAGATATGAGTGCCGCAAGGTGCGGGAGTTAAATACAAGTTCAATTAGCGAACGCCGGAGCGCAAGTAGAGCGCGCACCGCTTCTTCATTGCGCGCATAGACATATGATACATGGAAAAAAAGACAATTCTTTTCTCTACAAGTTGATATAAAAATTATAAAAATATCTCTAATGGTTCGTGAGATATGAGTGCCGCAAGGTGCGCGAGTTAACACAAGTTCAATTAGCGAACGCCGGAGCGCAAGTAGCGCGTGTGAACGATCACTTATCTTTCGCTTGCCGCTTCTTTATTTTTGTGCGCGCATAGACATATGATACATTGAAAAAAAGACAATTCTTTTCTCTACAAGTTGATATAAAAATTATAAAAATATATCTAATGGTTCGTGAGATATGAGTGCCGCAAGGTGCGGGAGTTAAATACAAGTTCAATTAGCGAACGCCGGAGCGCAAGTAGCGCGAGTGAACGATCACTTATCTTTCGCTTGCCGCTTCTTTATTTTTGTGCGCGCATAGACATATGATACATGGAAAAAAAGACAATTCTTTTCTCTACAAGTTGATATAAAAATTATAAAAATATCTCTAATGGTTCGTGAGATATGAGTGCCGCAAGGTGCGGGAGTTAAATACAAGTTCAATTAGCGAACGCCGGAGCGCAAGTAGAGCGCGCACCGCTTCTTCATTGCGCGCATAGACATATGATACATGGAAAAAAAGACAATTCTTTTCTCTACAAGTTGATATAAAAATTATAAAAATATCTCTAATGGTTCGTGAGATATGAGTGCCGCAAGGTGCGGGAGTTAACACAAGTTCAATTAGCGAACGCCGGAGCGCAAGTAGCGCGTGTGAACGATCACTTATCTTTCGCTTGCCGCTTCTTTATTTTTGTGCGCGCATAGACATATGATACATGGAAAAAAAGACAATTCTTTTCTCTACAAGTTGATATAAAAATTATAAAAATATATCTAATGGTTCGTGAGATATGAGTGCCGCAAGGTGCGGGAGTTAAATACAAGTTCAATTAGCGAACGCCGGAGCGCAAGTAGCGCGAGTGAACGATCACTTATCTTTCGCTTGCCGCTTCTTTATTTTTGTGCGCGCATAGACATATGATACATGGAAAAAAAGACAATTCTTTTCTCTACAAGTTGATATAAAAATTATAAAAATATCTCTAATGGTTTGTGAGATATGAGTGCCGCAAGGTGCGGGAATTAAATACAAGTTCAATTAGCGAACGCCGGAGCGCAAGTAGAGCGCGCACCGCTTCTTCATTGCGCGCATAGACATATGATACATGGAAAAAAAGACAATTCTTTTCTCTACAAGTTGATATAAAAATTATAAAAATATCTCTAATGGTTCGTGAGATATGAGTGCCACAAGGTGCGGGAGTTAAATACAAGTTCAATTAGCGAACGCCGGAGCGCAAGTAGCGCGTGTGAACGATCACTTATCTTTCGCTTGCCGCTTCTTTATTTTTGTGCGCGCATAGACATATGATACATGGAAATGAAGACAATTCTTTTCTCTACAAGTTGATATAAAAATTATAAAAATATCTCTATTGGTTCGTGAGATATGAGTGCCGCAAGGTGCGGGAGTTAAATACAAGTTCAATTAGCGAACGCCGGCGCGCAAGTAGCGCGGGTGGACGATGTCATTTATTCCGTGCATCGCTGCCGCTTCTTTATCATTGTGCGCGCATAGACAAATGATACATTGAAATGAAGACAATTTACTCCTCTACAAAATGGAGAAAAAAATTTGAAATTATCTCAAACGTTCCGTGAGATATGAATGCCGCAAGGTGGGTAACCCCAATCATTTTTGAGAAAAGGTTTGATATTTCCGACAGATAGCTTGCAGTTTCTTTAGTTTTTCGTGCGCATTTACAAATGACACATTGGACTGAAGCTCGTTCTTCGCTCTTTACAATCATGTAAATGATTTGATCCCCACCCCCTTCCAAAATTGTATATAGTGCCAAAGAAGGGGTGGGGGTTCATGATGCGGCTTCAGTTGAACTTCCACGGACAGCTCACATTGACTTTCTCTGTCTCTGTTACGAAATAAAAAAAGAAAAATTTATTTTTATAAATGCTTTTACAATATAATCAACAAATATATAAGTATAACAATAATCACCTTCAAAGGTGCGAATAACAGCTTTATAGAACCTAACAAGGTCTAGAGTTCAGTCCACACTTCTACTTCTTTTTTCTTTCTTCAATTATCTTCATCCCCATCTTCCTCTTCCCTCTCTATCATACTGATATAGGCTTTACAGAAATCTTGTGATGTGTGGTATAGGCGGAAACATGGTTCTACACACAAAGCAACATTGCAGTCTAGACACTCGAAACAAGATTCTCTTCCTACTCTTTTCTTCTTTCTTGCTGGCTGGTTGGCAGCTGCCGCTCCACGCCGCAAGAGTTCACGTCTGGCTTTAGAACATACAACACAGGTGCGTGACAAATTCTTCTTTCTTCCTACAGGCTCGATCTTTGAAGGAAAGTGACGGCCATGCAGGCGTACAATACTGTCGTCGGTCGTACATCGCCGACCCCGGGGACGTCTGCCGAGAGATGCAACCTTATCTCTGTCGGCAAATGTTATGATGTGTTGAACTATTTCTTTTCTAAATTCTCTGTTTGTCTTCAGTGTTTTATCTTTGGAGAGTTCTTTGTACAGAACGTAGGCATTCAAAAGAGCAACGTTGAGGATATGAAACCACACACGCTTCCACCACTTTAGAGTTTTCATCTTGAACGGTGTGTACGACAACATCTGACCGGCCCGGTCGACGCCACCCATGTACTTGTTGTATTCATGAACGATCCGAGGTTTTGTAATTGGTTCTCCAGTCACCCTGTTCTTCCTTCCCGACTCGACATCTTCCGTGTCCTCAACAGTGGACATAAGCAAGACTGACTTTCTGTCCTCATACCTGACGATCAGAAGTTCTTTGTTGTGTTGCTGCAACATAGAACCTTTCTCTGGTTTCTTCGTTTTTCTCTTCAGTTTGACTGGGATTCCGCTCCTATTTCCTCGCAAAGTCCCCGTCGCACCGAAACCACACTTCCACAGATTGATGTACAATGTCACAGATGAATAGAAATTGTCCATATAAACATGATATCCCTTGCGAGAGTAATCTTTGACCAAATCCATGACCAAATCATACGTTTTCCCTCCAATAGAAACTTCGTTGGTTCTTCCAGTGTAGAGTTTGAATTTACAGACGTATCCATTGTGCGAGTCACACAACATGTAAGCCTTGATGCCATACTTCTTAGGTTTGTCAGGGTTGTAAACCTTGAAGCTGAGGTTGCCTTTCCAAGGCACCAATCCCTCATCAACTGAGATATGTTGATGCGGTATATAAACTCTTGAGAACCGATGTATGATGCGGTTATACAATATTCCAAGTTTATTGAGTGGGGAAAACTGTGGTGTGTTTCGTCCTGGCATTGTACTGTTATCAGATAAGTGAAGAAACGTGAGCAACAACCAAAACCTGTCTCTAGGCATACACTTTGGGAAGAAAGGCGTCGAGGTAACATCACTAGTCGACCAATACTCTGAAAAGTTCCTCTGTACAACTAAGGACATGGCGATAGTCATGGCTACGAATACTTTCATTTCCTCAGCATTCGTATCCTTCCACTGGCGCATTCTTGACTTGGGCGGGAGGACCTCGTCGTCGCATTCTTGGTGAAAGTATCTATTGGTTTCCGTTGCCATTAATCCGTAATCATCTTCTTGTAAGAACATTTCGAAATAGTCAATAGGTTTTGGTTGCTCAGGCAATTCTTTGAACTGTCCCAGCCCAGTCTGTCCCGTAAAAGGCAGATCAACACGTCCACGTGGCCTCGGCCCGTCCTTCCAGTTTGCCGCAAAATCACCATCCCCTGTATCAGAGGTGTCACTGTCTTGATCATCCAAGTCAACGAACTCGTCAGTGGAAGAACCAGCAGAAGCTGCCCCCGCCGTAGCAGCAAGTATACGTCTTGCAATGTTCCTTATGTCTGGATCACTGTCCATGTCCGATACCAATCCATCACTATCACTATTCACATCACTATCATCAGTAGTTTCCATATCAGAAGTTTCATCAGCATGGACTTCGGAAGAGAACTCGTCGTCTGAAGCATACGGCCCCCCATAGTTCCGAGTCCTCGGTCTCCTTCCTCTAAATCTTGGCATCTTCTATATCATCTGTAATAGATTGAAACAGATTTAGACATGTGCAAGTAAGAACAACTCAGGAGCATTTTACAGAGAAAATCAGTGTGAGCCTCATGGACATTCATTTGCCGTCATTCCAAAGTATTTGAAACAATCACACCATCGGCGCCGACGGCACCAAAGGCAATGGTAAAATTCACATATTTGGACGTTTCATGACTGTCCCGGCTAACCCCGGTTCTTTTATTCATACGACTCCCCAAAAGTCGAAAACCTGGGCTTTCTTCTGACTTCCTAGGCGACGAGTTGGCGAGTCGCGAACGAAACAACCATCTACGTCAGGGAAGCTCTGATTGTCAGTTGTGGATTACAAAAGTTTTGCAACTTTTGATAGGTTCCACGGACCTAACCGCCGCAGCGTCGCGGCGAAACCCAAACAAAATTGCCGATGTCAAAAAAAGGACATCAACACATTTTGCGGGGCTTCTTGCATCTTTATTTCTCTTTGCGCATATACATATGATATACCAAAATGATGGCACTTTTATTCTCTTTCCAACGATATATCGTGTGTTAGAGCGCGCCGCTTGGTTAGTGAAATATCAAGCGCGAAAGTACATACTTTTGCGGCCTTTATAGTATAATTATTTGCATGGGCGGACATACAAATGATATGCCAAAATGAAGGCAATTTCATCCTCTTTCCAACGATATATCATGTGTTAGAGCGCGCCGCTTGGTTAGTGAAATATCAAGCGCGAAAGCAATCTCTCGGACTTTGTGTTCTGAAATCCGAGGCACTGGGCAACGTTGCCCATGAAATTGGTTCTTCTCGAATGGAAGGACCTCGCCCGACATATAAGGAAAATGTTTCAGACCTCGGAATAACACCGAAAATAGTTTTTGAATTTCACAAAACATGATATTGATTTTGAAAGTTTGGGTGCTAAGGGTCAATTTTTCCCATGGTTTGCGGCGAGGCCCGCACTAGAAATAGTGAAAATTCTCGAATGAATGTTCCGAGCACCCTCGATTTTTCATGGGAAAAATTCCCACAAACGTTCCGTCGCTCTCGGGAGAAAATTCTCGGTCTCCGAAAAAGTTGAATAAGTCAAAAACCGATTGCTTCGCGTCAACAACATTTATACCGCAGATAGAGCCCCGACTTTTCCACCTCTCCAATAAGTCACTTTTCACAAATAAATTTTTTTTATTTTGTTATTGACGAAAACGCTTTTATGTAAATATTTCAATAATTAGTAACTTCTCCTTTCTTCCAGGGACGTGAAAGGGTAGACATTGACACTCAAAGTTTGGACATGTGCAGTTTCAGCAAATGGCATCACAAACAAAAATGTTCACGCAGTTCTAAAAAACCCGAGTGCAGCCGAAATTTAGTGGGAAATTTTTCTCACAAAAACGACTATAGTCGGAAAAAGCGTCTCGATCATGACAATATTTCTGTTTCCGAGTTATAACTTTTTAGGCAGAACTGGAAGCAAACTTTCGCTTCGACAGTTTTTAGCTTGGGGGGCTAAGGGTAAATTTGTACCATGTCTCGTGGCGAGGCCCGCACTAAAAATATTGAAAATCCTCGAAAGAAAACTCCGAGTACGCTCGATTTTTCATGGGAAAAAAGTCCATACCTCACGGCGAAGCTCGGAAGTGGTCAAAATCTCCGGCCTTCGTCATAACCCGAGAGTGAAAGTGGCCCAAAAAAAGCCCATACCGCCGGGTGGTCTCGGAAAAGTAGAACAAAAGCACGATCGTGCTCAAAACCCGATAGTGTGAATGTGGTCATGGGACAACTTTCCCATTACATCATGGCGAGACCCGGGACCAAATTTCCGATGGCCGGAAGTGGTCAGAACACTCGGACGTCCCTTTCGTCATGGGAAAACGTTCCCATTACCTCATGCCGAGACCCGGAAAAAAATTTCGATGCCCGGAAGTGGTTCGGAACCTCTGACGTCATCGCAACCCGATCATGTAAGTTTGGTAATGGGACAAGTTTCCCATTACGTCATGACTAAAAACCGGAAAAAATGTTTTATGTCAAAAAGACCTACACACATTTTGCGGGGCTTCTTGCATCTTTATTTCTCTTTGCGCATATACATATCATATACCAAAATGATGGCACTTTTATTCTCTTTCCATCGATATATCTTGCTTTATAGCGCGCCACTTGGTTAGTAAAATATCAAGCGCAAAAGCTTTTTTTTTGCGGCCTTCATAGTACAATTATTTGCAACTGCGCATATACAAATTATACACCAAATTGAAGACAATTTTATTCTCTTTCCATCGATATATCATGTTTTATAGCGCGCCAATTTGTTATTGAAATATCATGCACGAAAGTCGAAAACTTTTAAATATTTTTAGTACAATTATTTGCAACTGCGCATATACAAATTATACACCAAATTGAAGACAATTTTATTCTCTTTCCATCGATATATCATGTGGTAGAGCGCGCCACTTGGTTAGTGAAATATCGAGCGCGAAAGAACACATTTTGTTTGCTTTTGCGGCTTTTTGCGGCCTTTATAGTGCAATTATTTGCAACTGCGCATATACAAATTATACACCAAATTGAAGACAATTTTATTCTCTTTCCATCGATATATCATGTGGTAGAGCGCGCCACTTGGTTAGTGAAATATCGAGCGTGAAAGAACACATTTTGTCTGCTTTTGCGGCCTTTTGCGGCCTTTTGTGGCCTTTATAGTGCAATTATTTGAAACTGCGCATATGCAAATTATACACCAAATTGAAGACAATTTTATTCTCTTTCCATCGATATATCATGTGGTAGAGCGCGCCACTTGGTTAGTGAAATATCAAGCGCGAAAGAACACATTTTGAAATATTTTTTAGTACAATTATTTGAAAACTGCGCATATACAAATTATACACCAAATTGAAGACAATTTTATTCTCTTTCCATCGATATATCATGTGTTAGAGCGCGCCACTTGGTTAGTGAAATATCAAGCGCGAAAGAACACATTTTGTCTGCTTTTGCGGCCTTTTACGGCCTTTATAGTACAATTATTTGCAACTGCGCATATACAAATTATACACCAAATTGAAGACAATTTTATTCTCTTTCCATCGATATATCATGTGGTAGAGCGCGCCACTTGGTTAGTGAAATATCAAGCGCGAAAGAACACATTTTGGCTGTTTTTGCGGCCTTTTACGGCCTTTATAGTACAATTATTTGCAACTGCGCATATACAAATTATACACCAAATTGAAGACAATTTTATTCTCTTTCCATCGATATATCATGTGGTAGAGCGCGCCACTTGGTTAGTGAAATATCATGCACGAAAGTCGAAAACTTTTAAATATTTTTTAGTACAATTATTTGAAAACTGCGTATATACAAATTATACACCAAATTGAAGACAATTTTATTCTCTTTCCATCGATATATCATGTGTTAGAGCGCGCCACTTGGTTAGTGAAATATCAAGCGCGAAAGAACACATTTTGTCTGCTTTTGCGGCCTTTTACGGCCTTTATAGTACAATTATTTGCAACTGCGCATATACAAATTATACACCAAATTGAAGACAATTTTATTCTCTTTCCATCGATATATCATGTGTTAGAGCGCGCCACTTGGTTAGTGAAATATCAAGCGCGAAAGAACACATTTTGTCTGCTTTTTGTCAACAATTCAACAGAGAAAATACATGTTTTCACGGGGCTCGCTGTCTGCGCCAGTTAAACCAATTTTCATAAAACAACGGCGTTTAGCGAGGCCCGGAAAATAATTACGAGCAATCCGGGAGCCGCCAAAACTACTTGCAGTAAATTTTTGCCTTCTCGTGAAAGTTAGAGTCCGGACTCCGGATTTCGCCTGGAGGGCTTGCGCGCCAGTTTATATTTGGCACGGAAATATACCGCTCCCCGCATCGTAAGGGTTAAAAGAAATTAAAACAATTTGAATCATCAGGTATTGCAAAGAATTTCTTTTAAATTATTACATATATATTTTAGTATTTAATAGATGTAAATTTGATTTCAATCTTTTATTTTTAATATAGTTTTTAATTTTCTTTTTTTTTCAGGTTCCACGCAGACGCTCAAAGACACCATGAAAGATGGTATGATTGCCTTATATATAGCTATAGCAGCATCATTTATTGCAGTAGCTGTTGCTTTAATTTTAATGGTAATTTACTTAAGAAAAAGAATTCGTAATAGGTACTCTGTATTACGTTTTACTCAAGAATTAAATCAGCGAACAACTGAAGAAGATGAAACTCAAATGTAAATATGGAAAATTTTAACCCATTGCCTTGGTATTTTTAAAACAATGTTTCATTGATGCTTTAATGTTATTTGTATTATTGAAATAATTCTTGATGAATGTGTTATGCAGTTCTCGGTGAAGTTACAAGTATTCTTGCTATAATCGTAATCATCATCCTCCTGGTCCTTGGTCGCTACATTATAAACTTTATTCGTGCTCGACTCACTCATCAAAATCATCGACCCATGTCAATGTCCCAATTGGAGTTAACCCAATCTACCATACCTTCCACCTCCTCTCCTATATCATCAACAGCAACTACCTCTACCATCACCGCCCCCACCTCTACCGCCATTGCTTCCACCTCAACAGCGACAACTTCCACAGCACGTACCGCCACTGCCTCCACCTCAGCCCACCCCCCCGATACTTCACCAGACAAGTGGGAAGACAACTTGAAACCGAGTTTTAAGTAAGGGAGAAGAAATGTTTTGTTTCGGGTAACCTTACTATTGCTAATTACTGTTCACTTGGTACATAGAATATTATGATAGTAAGGTTACCCGAAACAGAACATTTTGTTTTTTTCCTATCACATTATCGTTAACCAAATGGTATGGTGTTTAACAGTTTTTGTTTGTTTTTAAAAATTAAATGATGATTTTTATGTAAAAAAGGTTCAGCTGTTTTTGTTAAGTTCATGTTCTTTTTTATTGTAAAAAACAATTGAAAGTGGTTACTTAAGGTGTTCTGTGCAATCTTTGAAGTTTTTTCTATGTCAAGTCACTGTTTGAATGTTTTTTTGGGTTTTTTTCAAAGTGATTCTGTGATTTGTGATATGATATCAAATGTGCTGTGATTTCAAATAAAAAAATGTGTGTTTTTTTTTAATTAAAGGTGCTGTGATTTAAATCAAAATGTGTGATTTTTTAATGAAAAGAAATCTGTTTTTTGTTGAGTTTTTACATCTCCAAATATCTTGAGATTATTTTCTGTACATGTTTTTTATCAAAATATATCATCCACATTTTTTCTGTTTCTATTTTTTAAACTAGTCAAATTTGAAATAAAACAATTTACTCTTTTTCGTGATTAAACTTCAAAAGTTATTTTATGAGTGATTAATTGTACTTTTTAAATATTAAAACAAGTTTTTAACTTATAGAAATTTACATGACAATATTTTTAAAATGTTTTTATCAAAATATAGCATCTGCATTTTTCAATTTCTATTTTAAAACTAGTCAACTTTGAAATAAAAAAAATTACTCTCTTTTTTGTGTAAAACAAGTTTTTTTAACTTATTAAAACTTACATGACAATATTTTATTGAAATTTATATGACAGTATTTTTTTAAATATATTCCAATATTAAGCATTTTAAGAGGTAATCATTTTTTTTTTTTTTTTAGTTTATTTTGTTTGTTTCTTTTGCAAACCCTTTTTCTCTTTTGTTATTTGTTAATATTTAAGGAAGTCTTTATTTCATTTCTTCTAGAAGTTTTAATCTTTTTACACCAGGTACTCAAAATTTTATCTTTTGCTTCACAAACATTGATTCTTTCCTTTTTCCACCAGTCTTTTAAGTTTTCTTCCCCATTCCAATCTGAGAAGTAGTAGTCCGTCTTTGCTTGGACAATTTTGATAGTATCTTCCTGAAGATTTGATATCCGGTTAAGTCATCTCTATCAAATGAATTTGATAAAACGTACTGTCAAAGTAAATCGATAATATTTGATTTTTGTATTGTTTGATCGTCCTCAGTAATAAGTTTTTCGTTCCAGTATATTTTCCCTTTCCAGTTTAGTTCTCTTTGTTTTTTCATTTCTCCCCAGAGTTTTGTAAGTTCTTCGATGTCACGATGACATGTTACACCTTTCAGTAGATGTTCGAGTAAATTATTTTCATCTTCAGCACTTATGGTATCCTTGGGAGTTGTATCATAATCTTCAGTTTGTGTTGACGTCGACTTTTCTCGATTCAATTCGCTCACTTTTTTGCTTGTAGATTTTTCATAGTTAGAAACTTTATTAGAGTCATTCTGTTTCGGAACGAGAGATCTCGTCTTCTGTAGGAGTTGATGATAGGTCTCCCTGCTCATAAGTATCATTGGTTTCGTCATCTGAATTGCTCTCCACTGATTGATCTTCTTCTTCTTCGTCTTCCAAATTTGTTCTTAGTGCAGAAATACAAATTGGGATAAATTGATGATAGGTTGCTAGTAATCTCTTTTTTTCTTGAAAAGTTGTCCTTTTGGATGACAATGAACGAATTAGGAATCTGTGTCATTAGAGCTTCTTTTTTATCTGATCATCTAGTTCTATATTCCTTATCAAAATGTTGTGTATAAGTGTAATGATAGCCTTGAACTGTTTTTTGGTCAAATGATTCAGCAACAGTTTCCGCTGAACTGATACAACATCCCCTAACAGCATAAGAAAATCCAAACTTTTGTGAATAGTCTCCATCAAACTTTAGCAAAATTCTTTCCTCTTAAAGATATTAGAGATGGGACCCCCACAGCAATCTGGAACATCAACACCCTTAGCAAGTTGCTTCTTCAGAGATTTTATACAAGCTTCTTTTGTAGTAAATTCAGTATCCGAAGCAAACAGCGTTATTTCTTCTAGGTTTTTGCACTCATCGATTCGTGGAAATTTACAACAAATTCTCCAGAAGTATGTTGTGCTCATTGCGAAGGTAAACCTCTGACTAAAGTGTGATGGTGGATCCTTTTATAGACGTCATTCTTTCGGTAGATAGATTGTACATAACTCTGTTGGTAGAATTCCAGTTTTGAGTCTTCCATACTCAGGGTTGGCATAGGGTGATGTGTCTATTAAGAGGTATCCGTAACGCTTTCCATCAACAGCATCTCGATGCGATTTGAGAAAATACTTGGATTGACTAGGAAATATTTGAGACGCAAGTATCCTGTGTTCATGCGCTGACCTAGGGTTCGAAAGTAAGATAAATACGTGCGTGTTCAAACTAATGGCACGAGCATATTTGCTTTTTGGATATGCGGTTTGTAAAATACTGTGAGTTTGTCATTGATGAGATGAAAATGTCAAATAAGAATCAATATAAATTATGATATCAAGGGACCATCGCTTTCATTTAAGAGAAAACACTTGAACCAAACATGAGAGAAGACTGTCTACTCCCTTTTTCTCATCCTACAACGATAGAAATCCTCTTTCATGGACAGTACAAGCCACATGTTTTGGCTGAGAGCTGTTGCAATGGAAAAGAATAATTATTATACTTAAATGATTTACAATGTTTTTTTATAAAATGTACAAATTTAGGACTGTAATATTCAGGAGGGTGACCAAAACTATCAAAGAATTCTCCCTCTCCATTGTTGAAGTAAAACACTATCCAGTGTGTACCGGGTAAATGAGCATCATCAGTATTGACAATACAACTCCATTCACGATTTAAGGGAAAATTCATCCTAACCCTCAGGACGGTATCTTTAGGATAGATACCTACAACACATTTACTAAGTTTCTCATCACTCTCAATAGCACACTGAAGTTGAAATGAGTGCATTTCTTTCTATTTTTATTTTTTCTGTTTTTTGCTTTTCATTTCATGAAAACATTTCTCGACTTGTCCACTTCGAACATTGCATTTCTCTGAGAGAAAACTATGGCTGTCAAAGTGTGCGGGAGAGCCGAGTTGAACTGAACTTCAAGCCTAAGATTCCCAGTTCTCAACAAATTCATGTAGCTGTCATCAACAATAGAGAGTGGTTCTAAATTAAACACAAAGAGGGCATTTCCATATTTAAATTCATTTCTACCAATGTCATTTCCCTTGTCTAGTCTCCATGTATTCATTCCATCAAATAGGTTGACAAAGCTCTCAATACCACCAGTCCATGGCTCTCCGGGTACACTTACCCCATCCAGATAGAGAGCTACACTTTTAATGATGTCACCTTGAAAGTTGAATGGATTTTTGGTGTAGGAACCGCTAGCTCCCTCTCCCCTTACGAAACCAACTACAACACGATTAGGACAGTTTATCCAAGGAATAGTAGTTCTGTGTTGAAGTTATACTAGCCTGTCTAATTTCTGTTTTAGTATAGGGATAAAGTGCATTAGATTTCTCAAAAAGCTTATCATGTGCTAGAATTAAAGCATTATTCATCCTTAACTTGCATACTTTCAAAAATACATCTAAAATTTCTATCTTATAACTTTTTCCACTCACTCCAGACATGAGAGCAAAGTTAGGACTTGTACGGAACAATTTAATAGCAATGTCAACACCATTAACCAGGTTTCGACTCAAGTTGAACACATCTTCCATAGAGAAACTGTTGCTGAGCTTTGAGTAGTCTGCTCTACTTATCAATCCATCATTCCCTCCAGTATAACAATCGGTAGAATCAAAATCAGCAGTACTCTCCCCGGTGTCTTTGAAAAAAGTTGGGATTGGAGTTGAGTGTCTTTAGCTTCCACTCCATATGAGAGCAGTGTCTGAATATAGCTTTTGTAAGGATATCCACCATTGGCCGAGCTGATCAATTGTCCTTGTAGGTATATCGCAACCTGTGACCATAACGCGTGAAAGAAGTTGTTCACCGGTGCACAGGTCTCCTTGTCCGCAAGATTAGTCCCATCCTCATGTGTAACTTTAACTTTTACATTAAGGCGAGTAAGCCGCAAGTCTACGTAGTCTGATCCTCCGTTCTTGATGAGGAAATCTATCGGACTTCCTTCCGTTATGGTAGTCTGAGGGCGTACATTCACATAATAATGCTGTAATACACTAGTCTGATAACTAGGCATTTCAAAAAGTGACAAGCTGCTACAATCTAAATAAATTTAGATCAACAGATTTTTTATTTTGTCATACTGTTGATCTAACATTGACCAGTGTGAGAGGTCGTCCCGGTGACCTTTCGTATGCAAATAAGGAATTCGCGATTTGATCAATCAAATTCGACGTTACAAACAGTTCATAGTCGCTATTTCAAAGAATGAACGGAATAAATATATGATGGCTTATGGCCTGTTCTCAATAACAGTGTGCATTGTGAAAAATAAATCTTGTTTTCGATACTGATATCAATAGGTTGATTTTATTTGGTTGTATGAAATATTTTTAGTTTTATGATTTATGAAAAAAAAAATCACTATTTTAAACATTATTTGGATGACAATGAAATAAATTAGTATAAACGAGTTTGATAAAAAAAGGAGTTACCTCCCCTTGCATATGGATTTTCGCAGATATTGGCATTTATGAACCTCTAACTTTGTGATTATTATTCGCCACGTTAGTATCTGTGCGACGTGCAATTATCATTTGTCATCACCAACTAGCAAATACGCTAAATCATTTCAAAATGAAAAAATCTAATCTATTAATACATCCAAGCAATCCGTTCCGAATGACAAAGCTCCGAACATCATCCATTTCAAAAGATGTGCTGCTGAGTTTTTTAACTTCCAGCGAGCTAGGGCAAGTTTTCTGATTAGCCGAGAGGCTGGTGTCAGAGGTCACCGGGACGATCTGCCTTACGGGCCAATGTTAATTCAACAGTATGACCAAATATAAAACCTGTTGATCTAAATTTATTTAGATTGAAGCTGCTAGGAACGGCTTCGGAAAAATGTTTTTCTGTCAAGACCGACATTTAAATTTTTTTTTTTTTAAATGGTTTACTTTTTTATGAATATGTCTCGCTTGTCAATGGCAGGTATGTCCTTGAATTTGAGTGCTGGAGATGAGGTCCTTCCTTCACGATGTACCTTCTTCGAAGTGATGATTTTTTGCCCCTCCTTTCTCTTTATAGATTTTTGTCTCTTTTGGGCTGATTCGGCACATTCTATAACATTTTCATTTGTGAAAGAAATCTTCACTGCATTTCTTTTCTCTTTTGAAGCACCACTATTATTAATATGTTCCATTCGTAGCAATTTGCTCACTCCTTTTGATGAAATATGAGAGCGATTGTTTCTTTGTCGTGACTTGAAATGAATGAATTTCTTTGGATCAGCGATGTACAATTTTCTTTTAAAATTCAGTCGAGGAAAGGATAGCGACGGAGCAGAAGTGAAACGCGAGTACTTTCCTTGATGAATGAGTGCGCTTCCCCTTTTGCAGTCTTTATATTGATTTCAATGTATTCTACATTTTTAAGTTTCACGGGTATAAACCAAAGAGGATTGAAAGTGAAATTTGCACCATCTCGTAAATCAATGCGTCTTAACACAGGCTCCATGCTGTCTCCAACATTGCTACTGTCACACAAGTTGCTCATTATGTCGATGTTAGTTTGGTTCATATCTTTCAAATCAACAAACACTGAACCTCAGCTCAACCAATGCCAAAACCTACAACCCTTCCAAAGGTAGCATTTGAGAAAGTTTCACACGGAAACGTAAAGGGTTGTTTGGAAATAACATAACATAACAGGAAATATTTGTCCATTTTATATTCGTTCACGAGATGTTTTCCACTTGGCTTTTTTCCACCCAAGAATCAAAAGTAGATGGCCAACCAGCCCATCGAACCATCTCTTCCTTTCTCTCGCTTTTTCTTCAACACTTTTTCGATGTGCCACACTTCGTCTAAATTCTTATCCACTTTTTGAAGCTCTTGTTCATAAAATGACCCTTTAAGATTGTCGTCGTGGAAATCTTTTAGATGGTAAATGGGGATATTTTGAGGTCTGGAGCAATTGTAAATTTTAAAAAGCTCCTCTGTCCATTTTAGATCGTGTTCCTTACTGAAAGATTTCTTCAAGTAACTTAATCGAACAATGTCCCCTACTTTATAGCGAAATTTCTTAAACTTTCTTTTGCTTTGATGCTGAGCAGGATTCATGTACTGGTGAGACCAGACCTCAATTTCGTTACTCGGTTTCACCTCGGCTTGTGACCATTTTCCTAGACTGCTGTGAACTGTGTGGTTGTAATTGTGAACTAAATCCTGAAGTACATCGGTGAATTTATTCGTGTTATTCTGCAAAAGATATCTCGTTATCAAATTTCTTAATGTTCTTATCACTCTCTCTGCGTATTTCGATTTCACCGACTCATTTTGAGTAACTATCAATTTTATTTTATTTTTCAAAATGTACTCTTTAAAAACCCAGAGAAACTCCTTTCCCTTGTCTACACGTAACTTGGAGGGAGAGCGTCCCTTTTTAATGATTTCCTTTAACGCACCCAAAACAGTTTCAGGTTTTTTGTTTTTCAATGGTTCAACCCACAAATATCGAGATAATATATCTATGCCAATGAGCAAATATCGCACTCCATTGTTACTCGCTGCATAGCGACTAACATCTTCTAAATCCATATCCCACATTTCATCTATCGCATTAACTCTTACTCTTACTCTCAGTCTAGGAAAACGATGCTGCACAGATTTGTGAAGAGAGTAGCCATCTTTGGATTCTAGAAAGTTCTCTACTTCCTTCCGGCTAAATGCCAAACCTTTTCTTTTTTTAAGCTTTATGAAACTTATTGAAGCCAAAATAAGCACCCGCCTTGCTCGGTTTTAAATAGTGACTATCAAGAGAGGATTTCCTATCAACTTTACCTTCAGATGACATATTGTTAAATGATACAAGCCATAGGAAGAATTCATTAATTATTGTTGACAAATTTTACAATTCTTTCATAATGTAAATAGAAAAACATGTTCTCATCCTTCTAACTAAAGTTCTTTTCCAACTTGATTAAACAAACAACTTGTTTCTTTAAATTCTCTTTCCGTTGTTCAGTCTTTAGCTGAGCATTTCTAAAGTCTACACACTGATACTGACACAACACAAATTCCTGAGTATCACACAGTGCAGGGTCTGCAAGCACTAAATCTCTCCAGTCCATTACTACTTTATCTTCATCCAGCTCTCTCCAAGCCATACTCAATTACCAAGAAGTAATATCCTCAGCTGAAGAGACCTTACAGGTGTGTCCACTCTCTTCACAGTCTAGTAAACATCCCATACATAATTCAAAAGCGAACCTACTGACACACTTGGCTAAGTCCTAAGCATAACACAAGGTAAACAGATTCTCCAGTTGCGGATAGAGGGTTACCACATCAATTTCATCAACTGTAAGGGGTACAGTCTTCTTCAGGATGACTCGTTTGGTACTTTCTTTGTGATCTACGAAAGAGTCTTTTGCATTAGCAACACATTCGGCTCTATTTCTAAACTAGTCGCTAGAACTTTGAACAATAGTTCAGACAATCCAGTTTTCGATCTGATGACATACTTCCAGGTGTAAAAGCTGATCTTTGACATGATTGTTATTCTTTTCTGAAAAAGTAGAAGATTAATTTATTTTTTCATTTTTCATCATTGAGACGTTAATCAAATTTGTCTCGCATAAATCACAAGTCTTACAATATTTATTTAAAAAGATGTCGAGTTGAGAAAGTAAAAAATACACACCTCACTGTTGAACCACTTTGATCAATGTTTCTAGAACGTCCAATATTTACTCCCTCTCCCTTCAGCTAATGTATCTCAAATGACAGGAGTGAAATTTAAACAACGTTTTACTAAGTATCATTAGCATATGAGTAGTCTACTAGATTATTTTTAGAAACTGAACCCTAGCAGTCATCTGTCGCTTAACTTAAATTGGAGGAGAAAATTCCTTTGTGTTATAGATTTCTATTCATAACATCCAGAACATTCTATAACTTCTTCGCTTGAGTAGCTCTGGAGGAGAAAGTATTGTTCTTCTATTGTATTGGAGTGATATCATACAAAATACACTACTGTCATTGATTCACAAAACAAAACAAAATATCAATGCTGTCTTGAAGACAGAGTCCTTGATTAACAAAAAAACATAAATCATTGTTTAAAATTTTAATAGTTTTTTCAAATATTTCAGTTCAAATTCTGACCGATTAATCTGTCAAAATGAAAATATTGGAACTTTATCCTCCCAAGACACTGACAGTATTCGAAAGAGAAAAGCCTCAACCTTGCGGTGTATATTATGTAAAATAAATAATCATACACAATTACATTGTCAAATCGTTCATCCAATGGATGTAAGACATGCCAAACCACATGAATTTCAATTCCTCACAAGAAACATCTAATCACTCCTACTATACCAAAGAAACAAAGTGTTTAGATCAAAATATTGCAAAACATCTGTAGCTTGTTTGAATGACAGTTTCAGATTGGCCACATTAAAAGTGAGAAGAGTTTCATATCAACTTACTAGACATTTTGACAGGTTCGACATTATTGAAGACATGGATGTTAAGTGAAAACGAAATAAATAACTTGATAGCCATAAATGTAAAGAAGCAATGTTAAAGGGTCAGTAGCACGTTTTTAGGGGGAATATAAGGTGATGTCAGACAAATGAATGGTTCTAATGAAAGACAACGTTTTTGAACTAAATGGAGCACTAATAATTCAAATATATAATGTAATTATAAAGTTTAGCCATTCGATTCCTCTTTCTTATATCTTAAAAACGAATTAAAGGTGTTCACGGAAAATGACTGCCAATGAATTTTATGTGAATTTTCATACTTTGTCCTCTGACTTTTGATGATTGGCTCGTGTAATGAGATTTTCGACACTTTCGAAATAATACATTAAGCATTTACGTACAGTTATCAGTGAAAAATTTAAAATATAAAATTATCAACACGTGCTACTGCCTCTTTAAAAAGGGTGTTATATAGATAGTATCCAACCAGAAAACTAGGGATAACCGACTCCTGGAACTCAAACAATATTTACAACAACGTGGTTATCCTATTGCCTTAATAGAAGAAGGAATCAGTAAAGCA
The DNA here is from genome assembly GCA_916613615.1 of Steromphala cineraria. NCBI lineage: Eukaryota > Metazoa > Mollusca > Gastropoda > Trochida > Trochidae > Steromphala > Steromphala cineraria. The sequence goes on along the minus strand of OU744734.1, from coordinate 54,694,338 downwards.
CTTTCTTTAGATAGAAACACTTTATTAGTTGTTAAAGAGAAACCAGTCACCGAACAAACGAATCGCTGCATATGTTTCATCGAACAATCCAAACAATCAAGACCTTTTTGGCATCATACAACAGAACATGCCGATCCTAGAATAAGATAACAGAATAAAGATTATCATCATAAATGTCATTTATTTTTCCTGAAGTACATTTATCATTTATTGCTAACAAACTTACTAAAAGGTCGGATCTTAAATTTCACGACGCAATAAGATGCGACTTCGACCTCGACCAGGATTTAAAGGTTTGAGACACATACATGTATGACTCAGGTGTTTACTTACAGTAACATAAAGAAAGTTGAGCACCTTATGCCGCTTTTAAAATTTACAGTTTACAGTTAAAAGTTGACGTCGTTACTTGATCTTATACCATTGTGCATAACTGGTGTTATTAATGAGAGGGCAGATAAAACTTGTCTTAACCGAATTGTTAGTTTGATATTAAACTTTATACTTTGTTTAACTGTATATTATTACAGCGACGTTTTGCTTGGACTACAACTTTGACATTACAAAAATGATTTTGTATAAGGTGATTTTTCAAAGCTCAGTTCATAGATGGCAGTTTGACTGATGACATATCTAAGCACTTGTTTCTCAGCCAAATGATTGTATTTCAATTGTTCATTCAATCTTTATTTTCAAAATAGTATAACTTCGGTAATACATATCAAAGCATTAAAAGAATAACAAATTAAACAAAGGATAAAAATGTAAATGGAATATTGATAATCAGCTTCTTATATGTATTAAAGACAACATTTTTGCCTGAAACATCTATGAGTGTATGATAGTCAAAATAGAAATCAGGAAGAATCGTATAATTTGACATCCATCTAATATCCTGAAACTAAAAGCACATGGACACAATGGAAGAAGTAAAGCCTTGAACCTGACAGCTCTAGGATTTTCTATACCAAAAATTAACGGAAACTCCTGAAAACTCCAAAAGATATTATTGAATATGAATAATACTTTATTTGAATTATTTAATGTCTATTTCCACTACCTCCTTATAGTTGAAAGCATCGTCAATCTTAATTAAGTAATGACAACTTTTAATTTTAATGGCAGGTATTGAATAATTTAATCTTCCATACACTTTACTTTGAAGGACATTTTGACAGGTTTACTATGGATTTGATCATGAACGTCAACTGAAATACAAAATCTATTGAATATTGTGAATGACATTTTCAAACTTCATAATTGCAAAATGTTGCTTTTTGTCTCAAAGTAATACCAGAACGACAAAATAATTAAACATCAGTGGATGTTTCATAACTAAAAATTGTTTAGTTTGTTTCTGAAATTTCAGAATAATTTCCTGTTTATAGAATTCTTTTTATCTTTCAAAAGTCTCTAAATCCGTGATAATTTCTAATAAAAACATTGCAATACCCTTTCGTCTGCAATTGTTAGAATTTTAGACAGTAATTGTGGATTGAATGACTCCATCGCCAGAAACCATTCCTGTCCACTGAAATCTAATACAAGATAGAATTTGACTCTTTCCTAAATAATATTGAAATGAGCAATCTTTGGTCAAAACTTTTGTTTTAAGACTTGAATTCTAAAAGTAAATATCACTGTGCTGTTATTTATTGATCAGTCATATTCTTTACCTTGCATTATAGCAATTTCTTTCTCAAAACATAATATTGTTAATAACACAATTTTAAATGTACATTACATTTGTATTGTGTACGTGAAACAAGAAAGTGTCATTTTAACTTATTCTTAAAGCTTATTTTCACTTCCATGCACATTAGTACTTCATACAATTTTACTTTTGCTTCTACTTTTATTTCTTTATTACATCAAATTGATCACGATCAATTATGTGATGTAACGTTTTTTATCAGTAGTACATTATTTCAATAAGTTTCTATGAAATACTATAACAATTACATACCACTTTTACACAGCAAAATGTATGTATGTACATATACCGATATCATTTCTGTTTTGCTTGTTTTGGCGCAAATTCTTATGTATAGTCTTCTGCTACATCATAGTCATTAAAAGTTGTCAATGAACTCACTGCAGCCAGGCGACCTGTTGTCACACTTACTTTTCTTCAATAAATGTACCTTATCTTGTTCTAATGCTTGAAATTTGCAACTCATATACCATTTATACTTATTATTGAACAGTTAATTTATTTGCTACGACCAAAAAAACATAGACTGCTGAAGATTAAATCCTTATGGCAGAGTTAACATTGACCGAGAATAGAAACCTCATTAAGAAACTCATTTCCTTTCTTTCATTTCCTTAGAGTTGATGAACGTGTATTATTAGATGAACTATAACAGTTTGTAAAGCATGTTTCCCTAAAATCTCAGTCAGGGAATAAACTTTTCATAGTTTGATTCAAGTTGATAAATATAATCATAACATTTTTCAAAACGTATGCAATTTGGGTCAAAGTGGTGAATTTATTTGCAAGACAAGTGAGAATACCAGACAAACTAAATTCAAATATACAAAGTGCTGTTTTGTATCAAGCATACATTCCCTGAGGAAGCTTCGAATCAAGAAGCAGAAATGTGCATATTTATTTATTACAGCTTAAACATGTATATTATGACACATATTAATGTGTTTTTTCCGGTTTTAAATGAAAGCCACCACACCGTTGAAAGTAAAAGTAGACATTATAACATACGTGTATTCAGTATTAATTGATAAAGTGCCGAAGAGACAAGATCACATCTTGTGTAATGTGATTGCCAGACCCTAGCATATTCCTCTGGGGGAACTTCATGATTTGATGATCACAATTCGGCAGCATGTCTGGAAACGTTTTTACTGTAGTTGTCTGTGTCTTTTTTTACCAAAGTATCAACCTAATCGCCTGACTTTGCAATCAAGATGATAGATACATCCAAATAGCAGATCAACCATATCCTAGGAATAAAAAGGACATAAGATATCTTCTTAAAGTTCTGTGTCGTTCAAAAGAATTATATTATGGTCTGACAGCAAGTTCGTTCACACTTCAACAGACATGTTAATTTCAAACGTTTCCTAATATTTGACTAATTTAAACAGATCCTCAATAACAATGAATACCGCAATTTGGACCTTGATGGTATATGTTTTCATTCAATTTTCTGGTGTTCATATCAACGAATGCTGGACATTTTTAAACGCAATTTTTGAGCATTAAATCAACAAGCATACATCATGAACTGTATTCAACTACCGGCCCTTTTTTATATATGTAATAGTTAGACATTTCGTGTCTAACTAACCATTTGAATGATGCGACACCAAGCTACTTATTTAGACAAAGCTATTTATTTTTGATTCCTCAAACTAAAATATTTTCTTTTACCTAAGATAATACTCTTTTCAAATTCAAAGACATTTCAATTTATGCATATAATCATATATAACGCTACCATGTTTAAACATGTCAATGGGGGTAACATTTTTGTTGATATACATTTTACCACTTAATAAAGGAGACCACAGCAGCTTCTTTAACTGTCAACACTATGATAACGAAATAATTGAGTGTCAACAGAGGAGATGCATCTAAAAGCGTCTCAATGTCTCATTTCAAGAATCAGTACATGCTCATACTATTCCTCGAAAAGTTTGTATCATATCATAATGTAATAAAATGTAATAAATGCATTTTTTGGTTGTTTTTCTAGAAGTATAAGTTGTTTGCTCATAAAAAGTTCCGTCTGTGGTTTGACTGAAAACGTTGGTTAAATACGCTTCACATCAAAACAGCCATGGTATAAAATTAAATGAGATGATCTCCAAAATGCCAAAAAGTTTCCTAATTCCAAAATAACACCACTAAGACAGTCAACAGAAAAATATTTCATTCATTCATGAAGAGGACTGGGCTGTAGTTATTCAACTTAAAGAAAACACTTTCAAGGTATAAACAGCATTTCCCTTACAACGATGTAGATGTATCTCTTCTTGGATAGTTTACAAATAAAATACAAAATTACAATATTTCACAATTATAGTCATACTGCCAAAACGCATCATGTCTAAAAGTTGTTTTCTTTCAAAGGTAACCGTACATAATTTTGTTAAAGGTATTTTGTAGATTTACAAACATTTCTAAATGCCTTATAACTGGTTCACATGGTATGCATTTTTATCTATCTATAGCAATAAAATAATTCACCGTTAGCACAGTTTGTTTACATATTGCAGAACGATTAGAAGTAATATATTTAAAAAGACTGTGGCATGAAGACCAAAATGTCATCTACTTTTCTTATCTGAATTCAGTGTAGAGTATCTGGTTACTTATATTAAATGTTTCTGGAAGAAGTGTTTTCAGGCCCTTTAGGTAATGATGTGAGAAATGAAATATTTGAACGAATCTGTGATATAGTAAACATATGTTTAAAAGTATTTACTTGGAGGTTCTTATACACCTCTGAGAACTCTAGACTTTTCAGAATGGGAAAAAAGTGTTATTATTAGTTTCCACTTTCATGCCACTTTCACTTTGTTCTTCATTAAATCAGTTGCATTACGACTTCTACAGTAGAAACAAAGTCTTAAGGGGTAGTTGACAGTTTGAAATTGAATGCACTACGGGTCGGAGCATCTCCATATTGATTTACAAGATATTTAGACAGGTTCAATTTTCAGTAAGTATCCGCGGCAAATTGAGTTGTACAAAAACATTGCTATGCAAAATAAAGAGAATATCATTACATCCTTCTAAAACCTACCATCACAATATTGGTGCAATAACACTGAAGTTCCTAAGTGCAAAAAGAACAATAATGAATACAAAATTAATATCATTGTTGTTTCATCCATATAATTCTGTTTAAAAACAAATGATCATTATTACGAAAATCATTTTGTTACAGGTATTTCGGTAATTCTGATTGGTAGTTGAATAAGCTAAGCTGCACGATTTTATACAAATTGTTACTGGTATAGAACATTAGAGGCACAAAACAGGTGAAACAATGCTAATGATTAAATACATAGATTATGAAGTCCTTAGTTTTATGTGTGTTTTACTTTGTTTGGACTAAACTATTAGTAGTTTGGGGAATCATTACACTTGAATGACTATGTGTTAGGTATTTTGAATTCTTTCATGTAGAGAGTTGAATAGCCAAAGCAGTCAAACGACAGCTCAGCTTATACCTTATCAAATATTTTACCATTTACATACTATGACATGGTTGTTGCATTTTTGCATTCATACACACCTTTGACAAATATGTTGTGAAATGAATGACTGTATGTTTCAATAGTTATGAGTGTCTGTTTGAACGAAAACTACCTTGCAAAATAATTGGTATTTTTTTGGCATTTTCACGTTATATATGTACTTTTCTTTGCACGTTAGTATGAAAGAACATTTTTAACTGTCAAAGTGATTTTTTTTAACTTTCTGCTGACTTAAGTAGTTTTTTTGGCTAATACTGATAATATGTACAGGTAGAATTGATGTATCGATGGTGTTTTTCGCAAAAAGTAATGCAATGATAACAAGAAGACATAGTCATCAACATCCCCCGCCAGATTTGTTCTTATTTTAAATTAAGTCAGAACCTTCTCCTAAATACTCGAGTGTACTCAAAAATAGCATGACACCAAGCTCCGGAAAAAAATATTTGCGCGGTTCTGATTTTCGAACTCCATCAAGGTATTGATACCCTGAAGGCACACATCAAATTTGATGATCCTATCTGTAACAGTTTCTGAGAAAATGTGGCTCCTTTGAAGACACCTCGAACAGAGTCCCAAAAAAACGTAACAAGGGCAATAACTCCGGAAAAAATATTTGCGCGGTTCTGATTTTCGAACTCCATCAAGGTATTGATACCCTGAAGGCACACACAGAATTTGATGATCCTATCTGTAACGGTTTCTGAGAAAAATTGGCTCCTTTGAAGACAACTCGAACAGAGTCCAAAAAAAACGTAACAAGGGCAATAACTCCGAAAAAAAATATGTGCGCGGTTCTGATTTTCGAACTCCATCAAGGTATTGATACCCTGAAGGCACACACCAAATTTGATGATCCTATCTTAAACGGTTACTGAGAAAAATTGGCTCTTTTGAAGACACCTCGAACAGAGTCCCAAAAAAACGTAACAAGGGCAATAACTCCGAAAAAAATATGTGCGCGGTTCTGATTTTCGAACTCCATCAAGGTATTGATACCCTGAAGGCACACACCAAATTTGATGATCCTATCTTAAACGGTTACTGAGAAAAATTGGCTCTTTTGAAGACACCTCGAACAGAGTCCCAAAAAAACGTAACAAGGGCAATAACTCCGGAAAAAATATTTGCGCGGTTCTGATTTTCGAACTCCATCAAGGTATTGATACCCTGAAGGCACACATCAAATTTGATGATCCTATCTGTAACTGTTTCTGAGAAAAATTGGCTCCTTTAACTCGGACGGACGGACGCACACACGGATGCACGCACGGACGCACGCACGGACGGAGCTCAATAAGCTAATAATCATTACTCCTATTCGATCAGTAGGGTCTATAATGAAGACTCTTCTGTACGTTATATTTGCAGATGACAGTGTGTAGAATTCGACACAACCACGAATGGGGCGAAGTTTTGATTTTAGTTACAATTGCCAATGTGGCAGATGCCCGTCATATAACCTTGTTGAATATAAGATGTGATAGATATTATGATGAATGTGTCAAAAAGTTTTGAAAATTGATTATTTTCATTCTCCTGTTGTTGTGTTCTGTGGGCGAGCTCATATGAATGACAGTTTGAGATTGAATTCATTGAGAGTCATCAGACCTTCATGAACTTGACATGTTTTGACAGGTTTAAAATTACTGTGAGCATAGTTCATGTCAACCGGAATTAAAATAATAAATTGATATGCTGAAAAAGAGAATATCAATTGAAAGTTAACATGGTTATGAGATGATGATAAACAATGAAGATGTCATGAAATACATCGGAAGTTATCTAAAATGCTATATAATCCGATACATCTATTTTTCAAGTATATGTATTTATCAATGACAAAACATGAGAAAATGTTTGTGATACTCAAATGTGCAAACAGATATACAAATACACTCTGAAATACAGCTGCATACCTGAAGTTTGTTCACTCGCTAGTGTACCATAGTGCAGATATGTAATTTGAGATTCCTTTTGGGTTAAATCAAATACCCCGAACAGCACTGACAAAAGATCACTAATTGTCCATGAGAGAAATAACATTTCATAAACCATAGATTGCGATCGTCTAGTCCATTGTGAAGAATAATGAAATTTGGCATCGAAAATAGACAGATGGGGTCATTTTTCGATTTTCTTAAATTCCGATTAAAATATTCCATAAAGATTCTCTGAGAACGAAATCAGTATAACATTGACTTTATGCAAAATAACATTAATTACTTAGGCCCAAAGTCGTTGCTCACTTATGAAGGATTTTGTAGAGAAAAATGAAATGGTGTTTTAAAAATTTTGACCCCTGGTCCCTTTAAATGAATGCCAAAAATGTTACAGATAACTGGTAGGTATGACATCCGAATATGTTATCACAAAATGAACTTATAAAGGGAAATTTCAACATCATCGGTTTCGTTTTCCTTTTGCCTCAAAGACATTCAAAATTACATGATATTGTGCACTAGAGTATGCAAGTAAGTGAACAAACTTATGGTACGCAGCTGTAGAGTATAGTTCTCTGTTTACATTGTTTCCCAACTATTAAGCATTGAATTGGTATTGAAAGAAAACCAGGGTGGTCTATTGGTCTCTTATATAGGTTAAAGATACTTACAAAACAACCGCAAGACATTTAACAAGCAAACATGACTTTAAGCTGCAATTTTCCGAAAAAGTACAAAACAGAGATCATATTATTTTTTGCTCGAGGAATGACGTATTATTAAAGGATAAATGATTTTTCAATTATATATTTTGTGACAAAATCAAATATAGGGCACCTAGTGATATTTAAGGTTTTGTACACATAACATCACAACAACCAAATCAAATATGCAAACGCGTGCTTAAGGAATGATAACTTCAGAAACTTTTTTTTTTTTTGATTTACATTGATATTTACTAATTTCAAGTAAATCAAATTTTAATTTGTTTAGATTTCATTGCCCACATTAATAATCAGATTTTCAAAATGTTGTTGGTTAATAACTTTTTATGAGTTGAATTCAAGCTGATAAGTAAATCAAAATAGGCTACATGTTATAAAGAATGTTTTGATGTACATGTATGTGATATCTATATTTAAAACAATTCTAATAGTCCAATCGTTCCCATGACTCTCTCGGACTAATGGAAGAAAAGGACAACTCCTATGAAGCAGCAGTAGATATAATCTAGCTGATTTCAATGAGGTTGCAAATGTTTCCATTACCTTATTCCAGTCTCGGCATTTAATTACAACTTTCGTGCTTCAACTGAACAAACATCTCTATCTTGACTATTTAAAAGGTTTATAGTTTACATTTGTTCAACAGTAAACGAAAATGTCATGTTCTAAAGATGACCAAACTCGCAAATGAGTTTAGCGGCAAAAATTAATTCCAATGACATTTAACAATATAGACATAGAGAGGAAATATAGCTTGACCAACCAAAAATAGTAAAAGAAAAGCCCTTAACCGGGTTTACCTTTCGTAAAACAAGTGCTTATTATGTTGCATACATCATCATATTCAACAGGCATTCTAGGCATTTTCTATGTCGCCAATGTTCACCCTTTACAATTTACAGAGATTACAGATCTTTTAAACAATAATTTGGCAACGTAAAACAAACTAGGAATACATCTCTACTGTTATATAAATATATATATATATAATTTGGCGTATTGGCTTATGGAAACAACTATAAACAAATAATAGTTCAGACATCTCAACATTGTTACATTCATTCTGTAGATCAATAAAGGAGGTGAAACACCCAGTGGATTCCATGCAGCAAGTATTTGCAATGATTCATAAAAAAAGAGGAAACGATTGTTTCCCTTAGGAAATTATTATAAAAGTCACGCTGATGTTTAAGAGGATATCAGAAAAAGTACCTGCAACATTTCTAGTTATCTGAGCATTTATAGATTTCTATATAAGAAACTAATGGTAGAATCAGTTTGCTACATTTCTCTTGTAATAAGTTTCCAGGTTGATTTTCCTGATTTTAATCAAGATAAATGAAGATGTTTTAGATTAACGGTAATAGTTCATTAGAAATCTAGAGCATTGGCAACATGATCTACAAGTTAGCTAAATAAGGTCTTTGTGTGTGTGTGTGTAAACTCATCTTTGTGAAATAAAAATTAAAAATGTTCATACTTTTATTCCTAGATTGTTGAATGGGTGACATTGCATAGTTTGTATGTGACTATGTTACTTACATTGGTAGGCAATATTGCATTGACAAGCTAATTGATAATGATGTCAAGGATGAAACAAAATAGAAATAGAAATTCACACAAACATATAACACTTTATATCAAGTTACTTGTACATTGTGAAGGAATAAGCCCCGGGAAGGTAAGCTAATTATGAATAAACACATCAGCGAGATTGCGACTACAACAGCACCCGTGACGAAGCACACAAGTCAAGTCAAAGGGACATTACTCAAGTTCAGACCACGTTTTAAGAGGAACTGATTAATTGATTTATTTAGCATAAACACAACAACACAATCTGAATTTAACGATTGGGAGAGTTTCACTGATTTACAGAATTTCAGGTTGTTCCAGTTAGCAGCAGCAGTCACTTGAAATGATCGGACTCCAAATGTCTTCAGTTTGTATCTAGGCACATCAAGCAGGTGTTTAGAGCCAGAACGAAGATTACAAGATGGTTGGTAGAGGGAAACTAACTAACTCAGGTACTGTTTAGCTAATCCATGAATACATTGATAACACAGAACCAGAATCATGCAGTGCAATCCAGTGAAGTGATTTGATTGTGTTAGTCCTGGGTGACTTTGTCACAATTCTTGTAGCCTTATTCTGAATTCTCTTTACTCTTTTGATGTTTTCCTGAGATGTATTTGCAAGCAAGGCATTGCTATAGTAAAGTCTTGACAGTTTGAAGCAACTCGCAAGTGCAGCAGCGGTATCAGAAGTCAGAAGATGACAGATTCGCCCAATGTTGCTATCTTGTTTGGTATTTATGTTTACCTGGATATTACAATTCACTACCAGTTGTTAGAAAAGACAGATAGTCAAGTTGTTGTTTGCTGATTTGAAAATAAAAATCTTGTCAAAAACGTTTAAATGTAGATGTCCAAAATGAAAATTTAAAGCAGTTCTCAAAACATTTAACCTGTTGGTGTTTAAATCAAATTTGATATTAAATAATCGGTTATATGCATTCTGTTAATGTTCATCTATGGTGGTTTCGAATTTGTCTTATCTTAAGAAAGTGTGTGAACAATTAATCGTGAAGATTGGTTTCTTTTTCAATTATATTTCCAATTTCAAAATTGTATTATTTCATCTATTTGGGCACAGTATTTTGACAAAAACCTAATGAAAGTCTTAAATCAGTGAATCTCCATTAAGAATGTCACCTGACCTGGTCGCTGATATCTAGTGCAAGCCATGACAAAATACTTGTATTCTCTTGATGGATTAAGGATAACGTGATCAATAGGTCACGCTGAAATGGGTCATTATATATGCCATGTCGTCACATTTGATGTCACCCTTAAACGGGCAGTAGCACGTTTTGAGGGGAGAATATAAGGTGATGGAAATAAATGGTTCAAATTGAAAGACAATATATTCAAACTAAATGAAGCAAACAAAGTTCAGCCATGCGATTCCACACAAAATGAATTGAAAGGTGGTCACACATAAATAGCCGCCAATGGACTTCATGTGAATCTTTAAAATTTGTTATCTGACTATGGATGATTGCTTTGAGTAATGGGATGTTTGACACTATCAAAATAATACATTTAGCATAAACGTACAATACAAATTGAAATTATAAAATTTTCAAATAACGTGCTACTGCCCCTTTAAAGGGGCAGTAGCACGTTTTTTGATAATTTTATATTTTAAATGTTTCACTGATAAATGTAAGTTCATGTTAAATGTATCATTTTGACAGTGTCAAAAATCTGATTACACAAGTCAATTCAAATTTTCAAATTTGTTTTTTTCAGTAATGTGGCCACATGGCCTATAGTACAATTACAACAGCAAAAATACATTTCAGTCACGTGTTGGACCTGTAATTGAACATATTTTTTAGATAAAGAGCAACAGATTTGATTACATCCATGTTTGTACTATTTAACAAGTTAATCATGTTTTGATAAGAAGTGTTAGCATTTGGTAAAAATCTACTTCTTATGGTTGCATATTTACTACAAATGAACAATACATGAAATTCATCTTCTACAAGGAACAATATGGACATAATGTATCTGAATGGTTATTTCCCCGTCTTCTCTTGTTCACAGCTAGGTCATGAAGTGATATCCTTATTTTACAAAATACTCTTCTTAACCCTTACGATGCGGCTATATATTTTTGCTCAACTAGCCCCCGTGGCGACATTGTTTTGTCCGGTGCCAGCCACCGTCATATCCTGATTGCACCGCCCACTGAATATGTTTATGTAGCGAGTCCCGGGTCTTTTACAACAATTGGTGTATCTATTTCGCGGATCCCGGATTTTTATTTAGAGCCTTGTAAAATGTTTATTTATGCACACAGAATAATTCTTTTTACATGGACTTCTAGATACACTGTGCCTCTTTATAAATATATAAAAAAACATTACGATGCGCCTCATATTTTTTTTCCCACAGTCATCAAAAGAAAGTCTTTAATTCCGCTTGCCGCTTCTTTATTTTTGTGCGTGCATAGACATATGATACATGGAAAAAAAGACAATTCTTTTATCTACAAGTTGATATAAAAATTATAAAAATATCTCTAATGGTTCGTGAGATATGAGTGCCGCAAGATGCGCGAGTTAAATACAAGTTCAATTAGCGAACGCCGGCGCGCAAGTAGCGCGTGTGAACGATCACTTATCTTTCGCTTGCCGCTTCTTTATTCCTGTCCGCGCATAGACATATGATACATGGTAAAAAAGACAATTCTTTTCTCTACAAGTTGATATAAAAATTATAAAAATATCTCTAATGGTTCGTGAGATATGAGTGCCGCAAGGTGCGCGAGTTAACACAAGTTCAATTAGCGAACGCCGGAGCGCAAGTAGCGCGTGTGAACGATCACTTATCTTTCGCTTGCCGCTTCTTTATTTTTGTGCGCGCATAGACATATGATACATTGAAAAAAAGACAATTCTTTTCTCTACAAGTTGATATAAAAATTATAAAAATATATCTAATGGTTCGTGAGATATGAGTGCCGCAAGGTGCGGGAGTTAAATACAAGTTCAATTAGCGAACGCCGGAGCGCAAGTAGCGCGAGTGAACGATCACTTATCTTTCGCTTGCCGCTTCTTTATTCCTGTCCGCGCATAGACATATGATACATGGTAAAAAAGACAATTCTTTTCTCTACAAGTTGATATAAAAATTATAAAAATATCTCTAATGGTTCGTGAGATATGAGTGCCGCAAGGTGCGGGAGTTAAATACAAGTTCAATTAGCGAACGCCGGAGCGCAAGTAGAGCGCGCACCGCTTCTTCATTGCGCGCATAGACATATGATACATGGAAAAAAAGACAATTCTTTTCTCTACAAGTTGATATAAAAATTATAAAAATATCTCTAATGGTTCGTGAGATATGAGTGCCGCAAGGTGCGCGAGTTAACACAAGTTCAATTAGCGAACGCCGGAGCGCAAGTAGCGCGTGTGAACGATCACTTATCTTTCGCTTGCCGCTTCTTTATTTTTGTGCGCGCATAGACATATGATACATTGAAAAAAAGACAATTCTTTTCTCTACAAGTTGATATAAAAATTATAAAAATATATCTAATGGTTCGTGAGATATGAGTGCCGCAAGGTGCGGGAGTTAAATACAAGTTCAATTAGCGAACGCCGGAGCGCAAGTAGCGCGAGTGAACGATCACTTATCTTTCGCTTGCCGCTTCTTTATTTTTGTGCGCGCATAGACATATGATACATGGAAAAAAAGACAATTCTTTTCTCTACAAGTTGATATAAAAATTATAAAAATATCTCTAATGGTTCGTGAGATATGAGTGCCGCAAGGTGCGGGAGTTAAATACAAGTTCAATTAGCGAACGCCGGAGCGCAAGTAGAGCGCGCACCGCTTCTTCATTGCGCGCATAGACATATGATACATGGAAAAAAAGACAATTCTTTTCTCTACAAGTTGATATAAAAATTATAAAAATATCTCTAATGGTTCGTGAGATATGAGTGCCGCAAGGTGCGGGAGTTAACACAAGTTCAATTAGCGAACGCCGGAGCGCAAGTAGCGCGTGTGAACGATCACTTATCTTTCGCTTGCCGCTTCTTTATTTTTGTGCGCGCATAGACATATGATACATGGAAAAAAAGACAATTCTTTTCTCTACAAGTTGATATAAAAATTATAAAAATATATCTAATGGTTCGTGAGATATGAGTGCCGCAAGGTGCGGGAGTTAAATACAAGTTCAATTAGCGAACGCCGGAGCGCAAGTAGCGCGAGTGAACGATCACTTATCTTTCGCTTGCCGCTTCTTTATTTTTGTGCGCGCATAGACATATGCTACATGGAAAAAAAGACAATTCTTTTCTCTACAAGTTGATATAAAAATTATAAAAATATCTCTAATGGTTTGTGAGATATGAGTGCCGCAAGGTGCGGGAATTAAATACAAGTTCAATTAGCGAACGCCGGAGCGCAAGTAGAGCGCGCACCGCTTCTTCATTGCGCGCATAGACATATGATACATGGAAAAAAAGACAATTCTTTTCTCTACAAGTTGATATAAAAATTATAAAAATATCTCTAATGGTTCGTGAGATATGAGTGCCACAAGGTGCGGGAGTTAAATACAAGTTCAATTAGCGAACGCCGGAGCGCAAGTAGCGCGTGTGAACGATCACTTATCTTTCGCTTGCCGCTTCTTTATTTTTGTGCGCGCATAGACATATGATACATGGAAATGAAGACAATTCTTTTCTCTACAAGTTGATATAAAAATTATAAAAATATCTCTATTGGTTCGTGAGATATGAGTGCCGCAAGGTGCGGGAGTTAAATACAAGTTCAATTAGCGAACGCCGGCGCGCAAGTAGCGCGGGTGGACGATGTCATTTATTCCGTGCATCGCTGCCGCTTCTTTATCATTGTGCGCGCATAGACAAATGATACATTGAAATGAAGACAATTTACTCCTCTACAAAATGGAGAAAAAAATTTGAAATTATCTCAAACGTTCCGTGAGATATGAATGCCGCAAGGTGGGTAACCCCAATCATTTTTGAGAAAAGGTTTGATATTTCCGACAGATAGCTTGCAGTTTCTTTAGTTTTTCGTGCGCATTTACAAATGACACATTGGACTGAAGCTCGTTCTTCGCTCTTTACAATCATGTAAATGATTTGATCCCCACCCCCTTCCAAAATTGTATATAGTGCCAAAGAAGGGGTGGGGGTTCATGATGCGGCTTCAGTTGAACTTCCACGGACAGCTCACATTGACTTTCTCTGTCTCTGTTACGAAATAAAAAAAGAAAAATTTATTTTTATAAATGCTTTTACAATATAATCAACAAATATATAAGTATAACAATAATCACCTTCAAAGGTGCGAATAACAGCTTTATAGAACCTAACAAGGTCTAGAGTTCAGTCCACACTTCTACTTCTTTTTTCTTTCTTCAATTATCTTCATCCCCATCTTCCTCTTCCCTCTCTATCATACTGATATAGGCTTTACAGAAATCTTGTGATGTGTGGTATAGGCGGAAACATGGTTCTACACACAAAGCAACATTGCAGTCTAGACACTCGAAACAAGATTCTCTTCCTACTCTTTTCTTCTTTCTTGCTGGCTGGTTGGCAGCTGCCGCTCCACGCCGCAAGAGTTCACGTCTGGCTTTAGAACATACAACACAGGTGCGTGACAAATTCTTCTTTCTTCCTACAGGCTCGATCTTTGAAGGAAAGTGACGGCCATGCAGGCGTACAATACTGTCGTCGGTCGTACATCGCCGACCCCGGGGACGTCTGCCGAGAGATGCAACCTTATCTCTGTCGGCAAATGTTATGATGTGTTGAACTATTTCTTTTCTAAATTCTCTGTTTGTCTTCAGTGTTTTATCTTTGGAGAGTTCTTTGTACAGAACGTAGGCATTCAAAAGAGCAACGTTGAGGATATGAAACCACACACGCTTCCACCACTTTAGAGTTTTCATCTTGAACGGTGTGTACGACAACATCTGACCGGCCCGGTCGACGCCACCCATGTACTTGTTGTATTCATGAACGATCCGAGGTTTTGTAATTGGTTCTCCAGTCACCCTGTTCTTCCTTCCCGACTCGACATCTTCCGTGTCCTCAACAGTGGACATAAGCAAGACTGACTTTCTGTCCTCATACCTGACGATCAGAAGTTCTTTGTTGTGTTGCTGCAACATAGAACCTTTCTCTGGTTTCTTCGTTTTTCTCTTCAGTTTGACTGGGATTCCGCTCCTATTTCCTCGCAAAGTCCCCGTCGCACCGAAACCACACTTCCACAGATTGATGTACAATGTCACAGATGAATAGAAATTGTCCATATAAACATGATATCCCTTGCGAGAGTAATCTTTGACCAAATCCATGACCAAATCATACGTTTTCCCTCCAATAGAAACTTCGTTGGTTCTTCCAGTGTAGAGTTTGAATTTACAGACGTATCCATTGTGCGAGTCACACAACATGTAAGCCTTGATGCCATACTTCTTAGGTTTGTCAGGGTTGTAAACCTTGAAGCTGAGGTTGCCTTTCCAAGGCACCAATCCCTCATCAACTGAGATATGTTGATGCGGTATATAAACTCTTGAGAACCGATGTATGATGCGGTTATACAATATTCCAAGTTTATTGAGTGGGGAAAACTGTGGTGTGTTTCGTCCTGGCATTGTACTGTTATCAGATAAGTGAAGAAACGTGAGCAACAACCAAAACCTGTCTCTAGGCATACACTTTGGGAAGAAAGGCGTCGAGGTAACATCACTAGTCGACCAATACTCTGAAAAGTTCCTCTGTACAACTAAGGACATGGCGATAGTCATGGCTACGAATACTTTCATTTCCTCAGCATTCGTATCCTTCCACTGGCGCATTCTTGACTTGGGCGGGAGGACCTCGTCGTCGCATTCTTGGTGAAAGTATCTATTGGTTTCCGTTGCCATTAATCCGTAATCATCTTCTTGTAAGAACATTTCGAAATAGTCAATAGGTTTTGGTTGCTCAGGCAATTCTTTGAACTGTCCCAGCCCAGTCTGTCCCGTAAAAGGCAGATCAACACGTCCACGTGGCCTCGGCCCGTCCTTCCAGTTTGCCGCAAAATCACCATCCCCTGTATCAGAGGTGTCACTGTCTTGATCATCCAAGTCAACGAACTCGTCAGTGGAAGAACCAGCAGAAGCTGCCCCCGCCGTAGCAGCAAGTATACGTCTTGCAATGTTCCTTATGTCTGGATCACTGTCCATGTCCGATACCAATCCATCACTATCACTATTCACATCACTATCATCAGTAGTTTCCATATCAGAAGTTTCATCAGCATGGACTTCGGAAGAGAACTCGTCGTCTGAAGCATACGGCCCCCCATAGTTCCGAGTCCTCGGTCTCCTTCCTCTAAATCTTGGCATCTTCTATATCATCTGTAATAGATTGAAACAGATTTAGACATGTGCAAGTAAGAACAACTCAGGAGCATTTTACAGAGAAAATCAGTGTGAGCCTCATGGACATTCATTTGCCGTCATTCCAAAGTATTTGAAACAATCACACCATCGGCGCCGACGGCACCAAAGGCAATGGTAAAATTCACATATTTGGACGTTTCATGACTGTCCCGGCTAACCCCGGTTCTTTTATTCATACGACTCCCCAAAAGTCGAAAACCTGGGCTTTCTTCTGACTTCCTAGGCGACGAGTTGGCGAGTCGCGAACGAAACAACCATCTACGTCAGGGAAGCTCTGATTGTCAGTTGTGGATTACAAAAGTTTTGCAACTTTTGATAGGTTCCACGGACCTAACCGCCGCAGCGTCGCGGCGAAACCCAAACAAAATTGCCGATGTCAAAAAAAGGACATCAACACATTTTGCGGGGCTTCTTGCATCTTTATTTCTCTTTGCGCATATACATATGATATACCAAAATGATGGCACTTTTATTCTCTTTCCAACGATATATCGTGTGTTAGAGCGCGCCGCTTGGTTAGTGAAATATCAAGCGCGAAAGTACATACTTTTGCGGCCTTTATAGTATAATTATTTGCATGGGCGGACATACAAATGATATGCCAAAATGAAGGCAATTTCATCCTCTTTCCAACGATATATCATGTGTTAGAGCGCGCCGCTTGGTTAGTGAAATATCAAGCGCGAAAGCAATCTCTCGGACTTTGTGTTCTGAAATCCGAGGCACTGGGCAACGTTGCCCATGAAATTGGTTCTTCTCGAATGGAAGGACCTCGCCCGACATATAAGGAAAATGTTTCAGACCTCGGAATAACACCGAAAATAGTTTTTGAATTTCACAAAACATGATATTGATTTTGAAAGTTTGGGTGCTAAGGGTCAATTTTTCCCATGGTTTGCGGCGAGGCCCGCACTAGAAATAGTGAAAATTCTCGAATGAATGTTCCGAGCACCCTCGATTTTTCATGGGAAAAATTCCCACAAACGTTCCGTCGCTCTCGGGAGAAAATTCTCGGTCTCCGAAAAAGTTGAATAAGTCAAAAACCGATTGCTTCGCGTCAACAACATTTATACCGCAGATAGAGCCCCGACTTTTCCACCTCTCCAATAAGTCACTTTTCACAAATAAATTTTTTTTATTTTGTTATTGACGAAAACGCTTTTATGTAAATATTTCAATAATTAGTAACTTCTCCTTTCTTCCAGGGACGTGAAAGGGTAGACATTGACACTCAAAGTTTGGACATGTGCAGTTTCAGCAAATGGCATCACAAACAAAAATGTTCACGCAGTTCTAAAAAACCCGAGTGCAGCCGAAATTTAGTGGGAAATTTTTCTCACAAAAACGACTATAGTCGGAAAAAGCGTCTCGATCATGACAATATTTCTGTTTCCGAGTTATAACTTTTTAGGCAGAACTGGAAGCAAACTTTCGCTTCGACAGTTTTTAGCTTGGGGGGCTAAGGGTAAATTTGTACCATGTCTCGTGGCGAGGCCCGCACTAAAAATATTGAAAATCCTCGAAAGAAAACTCCGAGTACGCTCGATTTTTCATGGGAAAAAAGTCCATACCTCACGGCGAAGCTCGGAAGTGGTCAAAATCTCCGGCCTTCGTCATAACCCGAGAGTGAAAGTGGCCCAAAAAAAGCCCATACCGCCGGGTGGTCTCGGAAAAGTAGAACAAAAGCACGATCGTGCTCAAAACCCGATAGTGTGAATGTGGTCATGGGACAACTTTCCCATTACATCATGGCGAGACCCGGGACCAAATTTCCGATGGCCGGAAGTGGTCAGAACACTCGGACGTCCCTTTCGTCATGGGAAAACGTTCCCATTACCTCATGCCGAGACCCGGAAAAAAATTTCGATGCCCGGAAGTGGTTCGGAACCTCTGACGTCATCGCAACCCGATCATGTAAGTTTGGTAATGGGACAAGTTTCCCATTACGTCATGACTAAAAACCGGAAAAAATGTTTTATGTCAAAAAGACCTACACACATTTTGCGGGGCTTCTTGCATCTTTATTTCTCTTTGCGCATATACATATCATATACCAAAATGATGGCACTTTTATTCTCTTTCCATCGATATATCTTGCTTTATAGCGCGCCACTTGGTTAGTAAAATATCAAGCGCAAAAGCTTTTTTTTTGCGGCCTTCATAGTACAATTATTTGCAACTGCGCATATACAAATTATACACCAAATTGAAGACAATTTTATTCTCTTTCCATCGATATATCATGTTTTATAGCGCGCCAATTTGTTATTGAAATATCATGCACGAAAGTCGAAAACTTTTAAATATTTTTAGTACAATTATTTGCAACTGCGCATATACAAATTATACACCAAATTGAAGACAATTTTATTCTCTTTCCATCGATATATCATGTGGTAGAGCGCGCCACTTGGTTAGTGAAATATCGAGCGCGAAAGAACACATTTTGTTTGCTTTTGCGGCTTTTTGCGGCCTTTATAGTGCAATTATTTGCAACTGCGCATATACAAATTATACACCAAATTGAAGACAATTTTATTCTCTTTCCATCGATATATCATGTGGTAGAGCGCGCCACTTGGTTAGTGAAATATCGAGCGTGAAAGAACACATTTTGTCTGCTTTTGCGGCCTTTTGCGGCCTTTTGTGGCCTTTATAGTGCAATTATTTGAAACTGCGCATATGCAAATTATACACCAAATTGAAGACAATTTTATTCTCTTTCCATCGATATATCATGTGGTAGAGCGCGCCACTTGGTTAGTGAAATATCAAGCGCGAAAGAACACATTTTGAAATATTTTTTAGTACAATTATTTGAAAACTGCGCATATACAAATTATACACCAAATTGAAGACAATTTTATTCTCTTTCCATCGATATATCATGTGTTAGAGCGCGCCACTTGGTTAGTGAAATATCAAGCGCGAAAGAACACATTTTGTCTGCTTTTGCGGCCTTTTACGGCCTTTATAGTACAATTATTTGCAACTGCGCATATACAAATTATACACCAAATTGAAGACAATTTTATTCTCTTTCCATCGATATATCATGTGGTAGAGCGCGCCACTTGGTTAGTGAAATATCAAGCGCGAAAGAACACATTTTGGCTGTTTTTGCGGCCTTTTACGGCCTTTATAGTACAATTATTTGCAACTGCGCATATACAAATTATACACCAAATTGAAGACAATTTTATTCTCTTTCCATCGATATATCATGTGGTAGAGCGCGCCACTTGGTTAGTGAAATATCATGCACGAAAGTCGAAAACTTTTAAATATTTTTTAGTACAATTATTTGAAAACTGCGTATATACAAATTATACACCAAATTGAAGACAATTTTATTCTCTTTCCATCGATATATCATGTGTTAGAGCGCGCCACTTGGTTAGTGAAATATCAAGCGCGAAAGAACACATTTTGTCTGCTTTTGCGGCCTTTTACGGCCTTTATAGTACAATTATTTGCAACTGCGCATATACAAATTATACACCAAATTGAAGACAATTTTATTCTCTTTCCATCGATATATCATGTGTTAGAGCGCGCCACTTGGTTAGTGAAATATCAAGCGCGAAAGAACACATTTTGTCTGCTTTTTGTCAACAATTCAACAGAGAAAATACATGTTTTCACGGGGCTCGCTGTCTGCGCCAGTTAAACCAATTTTCATAAAACAACGGCGTTTAGCGAGGCCCGGAAAATAATTACGAGCAATCCGGGAGCCGCCAAAACTACTTGCAGTAAATTTTTGCCTTCTCGTGAAAGTTAGAGTCCGGACTCCGGATTTCGCCTGGAGGGCTTGCGCGCCAGTTTATATTTGGCACGGAAATATACCGCTCCCCGCATCGTAAGGGTTAATTGCCTGTCTTGTAGCGATGTTATGTATCTCTCAGTTTGGAAAAGGGTCAGCTTCACTCGTCGATAATGCTCAAGGAAGGTTGAATTACTGATAGAGTTGTGCCAGTCTTGTAGATATATATCTATTAGCCGTTGTTTGAATAAATATAAAAACTGTTTAGCATCTCCAACATCTTGTGCCAGCCATACATAAGAATATCCTGTTACGAACAGTAACTGGCGCACATTTGAAACCCAAGTTGATTTTCCATCCTCGTCTAGTTGTTTTAACATTATGTAGCTGTTGTACTGATATCTACGTGTGTCTAGTTTCAGAAGACGAAGCCAGTATTTTAAGTCAATCATCCATAGTAAGAGGACAAAGTATGAAGATTCACATACAATCCATTGGCGGCCATTTTTTGTAAACACCTTTAATTCATTTTGTGTAAGAAAAGGGAATCGCATGGCTAAACTTTACGTTATATATTTGAATTATTACTGCTCCATTTAGTTTAAATACATTGTCTTTCAATTGGAACCATTAATTTTCATTTTACTGACATCACCTTATATTCCCCCAAAAAATGTGCTACTGCCCCTTTAAATGTATTTGGGTTTTTATATTTTTGTTTCAAAACAACTCTTGTTGACAACCTGTACTTTATTTGTCAGCTCTTCTATTATTATTTCCTTTTAAAGATATAGATTTATGTATTGTATAAACTGCTTCAATTCAACATAGCATCTCAAAAGGAAATAAATGATCGGACATGTCATTATTAGTCTCTGCTTTTATTATCCTGACAACCTTGAATGTGATGTTGTGGGAGAGAGAAAGTATAAGGGGATCACGCTGTCGTTAAACTGAGCTCGAATGTCCTTGGAAACTCAATCAAGATCTTACCCAAATTCACTGTTTGTCAGTCTAACACCGTGGATGTATTTCCAAGGATGATACTAGTGCTTCAACTTTTACAAGACAAAATATAAAGTTTCTTCAAGGGTTACAAATTTAAGTTAATGCTTGCAATGTACATTGAGTAACCCTTTGAACAATAAGAGATTAATCGATATTATTTCTGAAATTTCATGGGACTATCAATTTTTTTTAAAGTTTTACCTAAACAGATTTTTCTTCACGGGATGTTAACAAACTCAAACATTTGTTAACCTTTAGATATCCATGTACTGTAAGCAAGTATGTTCTCTAACTTTCTATTCTAGATAGCATAATAATTTTGGCGTTTTCAATATAATGATATGTAATAAGTGTATGTGAATAGAACAGATCTAATTTTTTCCCGTTGTAAACATAGGTATAAATTATGTTAGTAGAAATTGCTACAATTCAATAGAGAATGTCAATACGGATATAATGACCGGAAATAAGAGTATATATATCCACTGTAATCATGTCTGATAAACTTAAACATAATGTTGTCAAAACCTGACTAGATGAGGGATCAAGCATCCATTCAACTGAGCTTAATTACACGGAAACTCCATTAAGGTCTTAATGAAATTCAGATAATGGAAGTTTAACACTAAGTTCTGTGCCTTGAGATGGTACCGACCCCATTGATTTGTCAGCCAAGTCTCGTGACAGCACTCAAGGCGGGACTTAAGTGCCTGGTGGAAAATTGATCTTTTAGAACGAATAGAGTTATATCTCTATATAATATAGACTAAGAAATCTGAAAACGTGTAGGCTTGTAAATCGGTGTTATGTTTTTAAAACAGCTAAAATTCCTAAAATTGGATACCAAGGAATATGATGTCAATAGGTTATTTGAAACAAGCAAAAATGCTTGCAAAATGCGAATTGCACACAATCAAATATCAACCTTGAACCTTTAAATAACTGTTGGTACTCAATGAAACAGAATAATTTGAACGGTTTGTACACTATGGGTGTTTTAGCTTTCTTTTGATTGAACCCCTTTGGTTTAGCCAGTTCATCGCTGAAACACAAAAATGAAAACATGTGCAAATCAAAACGATTTGATAAATAAGAACTCTTATCTAAAATTGCAACATCACACAACCTTAGGGAACTAATAAGTAATGTCCGTTGGATAATTGGACTCTCAACCTAAATTTGAGTGCTAATCTGAGAGAAGACACTGCAAAATAAACAAAGCTACATATTGAGTGACAAGGTCGATAGAACTAAGTAAGAAAAGCGTCTAAAAGTCTATCCAATTATTGAAAGGGAACAATACCTTATCCAAAGGAAAACAATATTTTTGTGCAAGTATAAAATGTTATGTTTGTGTCTGATTTTGAAAGTTGATTCGTGGCAAAGTGTATTCATGTATTTAAGAACTCTAATCACAACTAGATATTTATTTTGTTGTTTAAGAACAAAAAACATTTCTAAGATATTTGAAAAAGCGATTTTGACAGATTAAACCAATGCATTTGTATTTTGACATATTACTCAAACTGTATCATTATAAATAAGACGTCGCTGCATGAACGACAAATAAGCCACTGAACACTGATTTGCCATACAGTAAGTGAATACACATTTCAATATCTTACATCTCTAAAAAGTGGTCGATATTGTCTACACCAAAAATATTGACATACAATTAAGATTGCTGTAACCTTGTCTTTGTTGTTTGTTTTTTTTATGTCAATATGCATATTTATATGACTATGTAACTATTCGGGAACAATAAACAAAAATAAAAATACTGACATACAATGTTTTTCAGGTATTTTACCAAATTAATTAAATTCATATTCATATTTAATTTCTTCAAGGATATCACTTGAATTGAGAAAGTATTTCCATTTTGATAATAATGTGGTATGAAGAAAACGTCATTGATTCACAAAACAAAATATCAATGTTGTCTTGAAGACAGACTCCTTGATTAACAAAAAACATAAATCATTGTTTTAAATTTTAATATTTTTTTCAAATATTTCAGTTCAAATTCTGACCGATTAATCTGTCAAAAAAAAAATATTGAAACTTTATCCTCCCAAGACACTGACAGTATTTGAAAGAGAAAAGCCTCAACCTTGCGGTGTATATTATGTAAAATATGTAATCATACACAATAATTTACATTGTCAAATCGTTAATTCAATGGAAGTACGACATGCCAAACCACATGAATTTCAATTCCTCACAAGAAACATGGAATCACTCCTACTATACCAAAAGAAACATAGTGTTTAGATCAAAACATTGCAAAACATCTGTAGCTTGTTTGAATGACAGTTTCAGATTGGCCACATTAAAACTGAGAAGAGTTTCATATCAACTTACAAGACATTTTGACAGGTTCCACATTATTGAAGGCATGGATGTTAAGTGAAATCGAAATAAATAATTTGATAGCCATAAATGTAAAGAAGCAACGTTAAAGGGTCAGTAGCACGTTTTTAGGGGGAATATAAGGTGATGTCAGAAAAATGAATGGTTCCAATGAAAGACAACGTTTTTGAACTAAATGGAGAAGTAATAATTCAAATATATAATGTAAAGTTTAGCCATTCGATTCTTCTTTCTTATATCTTAAAAACGAATTAAAGGTGTTCACACAAAATGACTGCCAATGAATTTTATGTGAATTTTCATACTTTGTCCTCTGACTGTTGATGATTGGCTCGTGTAATGAGATTTTTGACACTTTCAAAATAATACATTAGGCATTTACGTACAGTTATCAGTGAAAAAATTAAAATATAACATAATCAAAACGTGCTACTGCCCCTTTAAAAAGGGTGTTATATAGATTTTGACTCCTGGAACTCAAACAATATTTACAACAACATGGTTATCCTATTGCCTTAAGATAGACACACTTTATTAGTTGTTAAAGAGAAACCAGTCACTGAACAACGAATCGCTGCATATGTTTCATCAAACAATCCAAAAAATCCAGACCTTTTTGGCACCATACAACAGAACATGCCGATCCTAGAATAAGATAACAGAATAAAGATGATCAAGATAAATGTCAATCTTATCAAAAGTAAAAGACATAGTTCGAACCTGAAACAAATGCTTTCTAGGGTGCGTTCCGACACACATCTAAATCCTGAAATTATATGTGTCACTTAATGTAATAGAGGGAATTGTGAAACATGCGACCATTTGATTGAGGGGAAATCAATTTGAATTTCTGAAAATCATGCAACATTTATTGTTCACTCAAACATAAACTACAGTGCCCGGAATGTTATTTATCAAATCACATGTCAGGGATGCCATGAAAAGTATGTTGACCAAACTGAATATCTGAGGGGAAGGGTGAGGGTTCATAAACAGCAAATAAAGGACCCAAACGCCCATTGTATTCTCCTGAGTGAACACTTTGATCTAAGCACAAAGGGAAAGAAAATTAAATTTATCATCTTCCAATTCTATCAACTCTCAACAGATGATCCTATGGTACGCAAAATAAAGGAAGAATTCTTTATTAAGCAAAACTGTCCATCACAACAGGTAGAGCGCAATCTTAACATCAGCTCCTTTTACATGTCAAGCATTGTGACGTCATAATGGCGTGACGTCATAGACACTGTAAACATTCTCCCTGAAGAGTAAATCGGAACATGTAGGAGAAAACGTTGTGTGCTGTTGATTTTTATCAATACTTTTTACTATGAAGACTGTGCACTTCATTGAACTTCCACCTTAGACAGATACAAGGACTCTGGTAAGCAACATCAAAAATAAAACTGCATTCATCAAACAAAGTCACAACTTTAATCTTTATAACTGAATTTTTGTTTGGCTTCTTTTTATCTCCTATCAAGATGAAAGTAAAAAGTACTCTAACGTCAAAAAGATTAAGAGTAATTTTTAAAAATTGAAGGTTTCGCTCTTCTTAATTAGGAGTGGTATGTTTTAAAATGATCTATTGTACAATGACCTTCTCTTGAGAGTAATCCCATTACCCCTTGATATTGCTTTATTACAGTATAAAAGATATGTAAGATATATTTTTTCTGTCTTAAAAAACTATCAAACGTTATGTCATACATGTACTTGTGTTAAGCGTCAAATAATTTATTAAATCCTTTTTTAGTTTTATTCTTTTATTCATGTTTTTCATGTTATACATTACTTCATTTCGATAACAGGAATGAAATAATTATCATGAGAACATTTTACAAAATACATTTTACACTCTTTGAATTTGTTAGAATTTAGATTTCAAAGTGTTATTATGCATTGCACCAGTTTTCATTTATTCCCCCCCCCCCCCCCCCCCCCCCACCTTTGAAATACATTTATCATTTAAGTGTATCGAAAACAAGCTAACTAAAAGGTCGGATTATAAATTTCATAACGCAATAAGATACGACCCCGACCTCGATCAGGATTTAAAGGTTTGAGACACAAATGACTCAGGTGTTTACTTATAGTTAAATAAAGACATCATTCCTCTTTTAAAATTTATAGTTCGATATTGTTATTGAAACTTGACGACGATACTTGATCTTATACCATTATGCATAACTGGTGTTATTAATGAAAGGGGAGACAAAACTTGTCAAAACTGAATTTTGAGTTTGATATAAAACTTTATACTTTATTTTACTGTATATTATTACAGCTACGTTTTGCGTGGACTACAACTTTGACATTACAAAGTGATTTTACAAAGCTCAGTTCATAGATGGCAGTTTGAGTAATGACATATCTAAGCACTTGTTTCTCAACCAAATGATTGTATTTCAATTGTTCATTCAATCTTTATTTTCAAAAAGAGTATAATTTCGGTAATACATATCAAAGAATTAAAAGAATAACAAAATGAACTAAGGATAAAAATGTAAATGGAATATTGATAATTAGCTTCTAATATTGATTAAAGACAACATTTCTGCTTGAAAAATCTATGAGTGTATGTTAGTCAAAACAAAAAATCAGGAAGAATCGTATAATTTGACATCCATCTAATATCTAAAAGCACATGAACACGATGGAAGGTGTAAAGCCTTGAACATGACAGCTCTATGATTTTCTATATCAACTCCTGAAAACTCCAAAAGATATAATTGAATATGAATAATAATTTATTTGAATTATATAATGTCTATTTTCACTACCTCGTTATAGTTGAAAGCATCGTCAATCTTAATTAAGTAATGACAACTTTTCATTTTAATGGCAGGTATTGAATAATTTAATCTTCCGAACACTTTACTTTGAAAGACATTTTGACAGGTTTACTATGGATTTGATCATGAGCGTCAACTGAAATACAAAATCTATTGAATATTGTGAATGACATTTTCAAATTTCATAATTGCAAAATGTTGCTTTTTGTCTCAAAATTAGACCAGAACGACAAAATAATTAAACATCAGTGGATGTTTCATAACTAAAAATTGTTTAGTTTGTTTCTGAAATTTCAGAATAATTCCCTGTTTAAAGAACTTTTTTTATCTTTCAAAAGTCTTTTTTTCCGTGATAATTTCTAATAAAAACATTGCAATACCCTTTCGTCTGCCATTGTTAGAAATATAGACGGTAAATGAGGATTGAATGACTCCATCGCCAGAAACCATTCCTGTCCACTGAAATATAATACAAGATAGAATTTGACTCTTTCCTAAATAATATTGAAATGAGCAATCTTTGGTCAAAACTTTTGTTTTAAGACTTGAATTCTAAAAGCAAATATCACTGTGCTGGTATTTATTGATCAGTCTTATCCTTTACCTTGCATTATCGCAATTACAATTCAAAACATAATATTGTTAATAACACAATTTTAAATGTACATTACATTTGTATTGTGTACGTGAAACAAGAATGTTTCTTTTTAACTTATTCTTAAAGCTTATCTCCACTTCCATGCACATTAGTACTTCATACAATTTTACTTTTACTTCTACTTTAACTTCTTTATTTCATTAAATTTATCAAGATAAATTATGTGATGTATCGTTTTTTATCAGTAGTACATCATTTCAATTAGTTTCTATAAAATACTTTAACAATTACATACCACTTTTACACAATAAATTAGATCGTTTGCTTGCTATTCGTGTAAGTCAATTTGTATGTAACGGAAATAAGGAAACTATTTCACTGTAACATTTGAATTCAACAAAACAATTGTTTATGTGTAATATTACGTTTGATCATATAAATGATTCATTTTCCAGGATATGCCACACCAGCAAATGCGGTTATTGTTTCCTATTTAATTGATAACCATAACATTGTACCCAAAAGGTATGAAGGCAAACAATGTTCAGAAAAATATCACACTTGGTTCATAAAACTTATATGATACATTTCCTTGCGTAAAACCCTCTATTTATAAACGTGATATCTTTCAAAACATTAATGTCAAGTTAACAAAATTACAAGCCATCACTATTTGTTTGTTTTACTTTTTGTGAGCATTTTATTTCAATGAAAATACTCGTTGTTGATTAATTTCATTATATTCTAATGTGAAAACCATTATTATGGAAGGCTAAGTAAATTGTAACAATTACTTTTCTTCAATACATGTACCTTATCTTGTTCTAATGCTTGAAATTTGCAACGTAAGCTATTATAGAGATACTTCTGTAGTTAATGTTTATACTTAAATGGGTAATACACGTTTCAAATGAAATTCCATAAATGAGCACAATATAGTAGAGATGTTTTACCTATATAGAATAAAGATATAGAACAAAACATATATTCAAATTAAACACTGTGAATCATCATTATCAAATTGTCAGATGTAAGAAATATCAAAGGAAAATAAAGAATGTTTGACCACTAACAAATCAACTTTAACCGTCCCTTTTGCTTTATAAGAACTTATTTATACAAAAATAGTAGGAGATGAAGATCTGTTGTCGAACCGCCTGCTTAGAAATGCTGTAGGGAGTATGGAGATCTTTCACTACTAAAATAATCTCGCTTTCATCCTGCAGCCAAGTCTACTAGCTTGTGCTGAAATCCATTTAACCTCATTGCTCATGACTGACTGAACTAAAATTCTTGTTACAGATTTAAGAACAGAATAACATTGGCCCTCAATCATTTGTAGGAAGACAAAAGCACTGGACAATGGATTGCACTATTTTCATTGATTACACCTCACCATGTCGAGTGCAACGGACAATGTTGAAAGCATCGCCTTTACTTAAAATTGTTCCCATATTTCCAAATAACCTGAGGAAGTTTGCATGACCTTTATAACATGAAGCCATTATACTGTCCAACCCTGATCTATTTATGACAAACATTTCTAGGTTCGTTTAAGCATTCAAAGATATGTATGTCGTGTGAGCCAAACTAGCTAGAAGTGATGTGTATATTTCACAGATGTGACTTAATCACTCATCCTAAGTTCAAATGGTTATGCAGGTAATGTGTGCATTTCTTGTCTTTTAAAGGTAACCTAAGCTACAAAAATTAATTGTGTACTTGTATGAAAGACGAACAAGTTCTTGTAGATAGTCAAATTGTTTATTTGAAATGAAAGGTTTCTGTTAAGATACTGACACCTATGCTATATCTAACATAGGGAAGTTTCCCTGTTGATCTATAACCGGTAGGGTAAGGTAAGATTTCATGCAATGGATAGTTTGATTGTGTCGGTATCCGACTGCTAATTGCAGTATTGCAAGTGTAAGTGGGTCGTCACATTACTTATTCTAGATACATTACCTCAATAATAAACTTTTCCACGGCTTTTTCAGCATGACACCAAGGACGTGGGACTTTTTCTTTCTTATCCTGTCCTTTACCGACCAAGTAAGAATTAAATGTGGCTTTGTAGTTGTGAAGGAACCACTGTCTGGCCTATACTTATTGTCAGAAATGAATGACGCACTAGTCCTTGCATACTACGAAGATTTACATAGTATAGATTAGGTAGCATGTTTTCTTAACATATATTTTAAATTTTCACTGATAATTGTACGTAAATGCCAATTTTTTTATTTTGATAGTGTCAAAAATATCATTACACAAACCAATCATTCATAGTCAGAGAAAGAAGAAACAGGAACTACATGGCTAAAACTTTCATTATTTATTTTATTTATTGCTGCTTCATTTAGTTTAAATATGTTTCCTGACATAACCTTATATTCCCGCTAAAAACTTGCTACTGCCCCTTTAAAGGGGCAGTAGCACGTTTTTAGGGGGAATATAAGGTGATGTCAGGAAAATGAAAATAAATAGTTCCAATTGAAAGACAATGTATTCAAACTAAATGAAGCAGTAATAATTCAAATATGTAACGTAAAGTTCAGCCATGAGATTCATTTTTCTTACAAAAATGAATTAAAGGTGTTCACAAAAAAATGGCCGCCAATGGATTTTATGTGAAGCCTCATACTTTGTTCTCTGACTATGGGTGATTGGTTTGTGTAATGAGATTGTTGACACTGTCAATATGAAACATTTAGCATTTACTTACAATTATAAGTGAAATATTTAAAATATAAAATTATCAAAAAACGTGCTACTGCCCCTTTAAGCTGTTAAATGTATATTGCCTTCCGAACAGAATTTTTCTCTTTATTTGTCAT
This sequence comes from Steromphala cineraria, assembly GCA_916613615.1. NCBI lineage: Eukaryota > Metazoa > Mollusca > Gastropoda > Trochida > Trochidae > Steromphala > Steromphala cineraria. The sequence continues at coordinate 54,664,061 of OU744734.1, read as the reverse complement.
TAGCAGTCAGCAGACTTTGCAGATCGTATGATGTGCAGGGTATGACAAACCTCGAAACCTTTTTCTTTAATGATGTAATTGATGTAAATGTATTCTTATTGAACTGATTCACCTGCCAAACACAAAAATAAGTCATTGAAATATAGCATTTTTTTGCTATATCCTAATTAGTTTCTAAAAGTGACTACAACAAACTTCTCTTAAAATTGTCAAGCATTGTCCATAGGAAGTCACAAAGCCGAAAACATAGAAATTATTTACATTTCCCTGTAGAATTGCATGTTTGTAGATTTAATTCATATCTTTGGCAAATTTCAAAATAATGATAATACGTTTTGACTCAGCCACAATGATCTATTCCTCGATAAACCAAAGATTCAATGACATCTGAGTGCAGATGTACTGACGAGCTCCATAGATGAACAGTAACTATGTTGTCATTATGGGTAGTTAAATATGGGAAATATAAACCTTATTGCTTTGGGGTCCAGAGACCCCAAAGTTATGTAACATCTGATATTGAAAACTAATGGCAGAAGTTTCTCTCTATATTACTCTTGGAAACTTCAAACAGAAGTTTCAGCCAATGATATTTGTTTTAAGCATATCCTGGTATTTCAACGACCAATGGACCGTGCTGTAGCAAATTTATACCCACGTGACCATGTGGGTGGTACGAAATAATTGGCAAGCTTTAATTTGGAAACTGATTATTATAATATTGCTATGATGTAACATATATCGTAAATTTTCCAAAATATATAGATGAGCGTTTACACCATTTATAAATATCAATTTTGCATATGCATGTGAGCTGTTTTGTAGTTATTCGGGCTATTTTTTGCATTCCACATTCGGAAACGACATTCTATTTTTGTGTCCCTTTTTACTATAACGCGAGTGCTGAATGTCCCGCCTTGTCAATGACTGATCGTTCACTCAATGCATCTCATCGCTTCACGGAAAAAATGATACTGAACAGGCCATTTTCAAATTTCATGTTTCAAAACAAACGTTATGGATGATTTATTTACGATTAAAGGTGTCTTTCGAAGAAAGTATTGACATAGAGCCTAAAGTATGACAAAATATTCTTAAATGTAATCATATAATATAATGAAAATTATGAACTTGTAGCTGAGATCATTTCTAAATTTTTCAGCAACTTTCGGCTGTAATTCGATCAACACTCAATTAAGGAAAATTATTCTTGCAACATGTAATTAACCTGAAAGTCAATAGCACAACTATTTATCTTCTAGTTAATCAAGTGCTGGTTCTTGTATTAAACTCACCGTCAGCTACTTTTTAAAGCAACATAAATTTGAATAACCGTATTAATGTTTAAAAATTTATATCATAATTGAGATAGGAGACGTATCTATCATTGTTGAAATTTAAACGGAACGAACAAGTCGTTTAACTATGTACATAGTGTACAGATAACTATCAAAACAAAGAGCAAAGAACATGCGTCTCCGATTGGAACAATTTATTCAAGTAAAAGTCCCCGTCCCCGTCCTCCTAAACCTAAATTTCCTGGTTCTATATAGTGATACATAACCGGGTGCCCCAAAGCTTGCATTTTTAAAGACTTTTCTTGTTTACACACCATACGAATACATGAGTTGCATTGACCAACAAACTGATGGAAGAATTAATGAATCCTGAAACATCCGACAACAGTCTTTCTTTATCAGGTCTGCACCAAGGATAGGAGTTAATGATTTAATTACACGGCCTGGTCACAGATTCTATCCATTAGCAAATATTTTACAAAAATGCTGTCAAGATGGTGTCTCGCTGATACGACGATTTGCCATCACAAAAACATTCTATATTTGGAGAGTTAGATTGTAGGTTAAAATGAGTATTTTTCCGTTTGATATTCCCTTTCCCCTTTGAAGAAAACACACACATGAGTAAAATGGCATCTAAATCTACAAATGGGATGAATAGAGTTGGACATATGAATATGTTTGTGGCATTTTATAAACTACAATTATAACCCCTCAGCCTCATTTAGAAGTACGAGGATATGACAGAGGTTGTGAGAAGAGGAGTCTAGGGGAGATAGTTACATGGGATTATGACTGGCACTGTCTGGCCTATACTTATTGTCAGAAATGAATGACGCACTAGTCCTTGCATACATTTTGTATACTAATAAAGAGATACTTCTTATGTGTTTGAAAGTGAGTCTAAGGTAAATAAATGATGTTTAATCGTTGGTTATATGCATTCTGTTAATGTTCATCTATGACGGATTCTAATTTGTCGTATCTTAAGAAAGTGTATAAAAAATTAATTGTGAAGATTGGGGTTTTTTTCAATTATATCCCCAACTTCAAAATTTTATTCTTTCATCTATTTAGGCACAGTATTTTGACAAAAACCTAATGAAAGTCGGAAATTAGTGACATTCTTGACTACTCCACTGACCTGGTCCCTGATATCTAGTTCAAGACATGAGATACTAATCGTATTCTTTTGGTTGATTAAGGATAACGTGATCAATACGTCAAGCTGAAATGGGTCATTGTAAACATTTGAAACTCAATCAAGATCTTACCCAAATTCAACTTTTGTCAGTCTTACACCAAGTATGTAATTCCAATGATGATACTGGTGCTGTAACTTTTTAAGATTTTTTCATGGGTTACAAATTTAGGTTAATGCTTGTAATGTACATTGAGTAACCCTTTGAACAATAAGAGATTAATCAACATTATTTCTGCAATTTAATCAGACTATTAAAGTTTTTTTTAAACCTGAAAAGCTTTTCCTTTACTGGATGTTAACAAACTCAAACATTTGTTAACCTTTAGATATACATGTACTATAAGTAAGTATGTTTTCAAGCTCTATATTCTAGAAAGCATGATAATTTTGGCGTTTCAATATAATGATATATAATAAGTGTATGTAAATAGAACAGATCTTATTATTTCCCTTTGTAAATATAAGTATATGTCATGTAAGTAGAAATTGCTACAATTCAATAGAGAATGTCAATACAGAAATAATGATTGGAAATAAGATTATATATATCCCTTTAATAATATCTGATAAACTTTAACATAATGTTGACAAAACCTGACTAGATGAGGGATCAAGCATCCATTCAACTGAGCTTAATTACACGGAAACTCCATTAAGGTCTTAATGAAATTCAGATAATGGAAGTTTAATGCTAAGATCTGTGAGGATGGTACCGACGCCATTGATCTGTCATCCAAGTCTTGTGACAACACTCAAGGCCGGACTTAAGTGCCTGGTGAAAAATTGATCTTTTAGAACGAATAGAGTTATATCTCTACATGTATATAATATACATGTAGACTAAGAAATCTGAAAATGTGTATGATCTACCGTGTAGGCGTGTAAATCAGTTAAAATTCCTTAAATTGGATACCTAGCAAAATCCCCCCACCCTTTTCTGGTTTCGAGATATAAACCTCCCTTTTGATAAATTACTTAAACATCAATTGATATGATTTAGAGCTTACGTATATAATGCACTTCTATCGAACGAGTAGAAATAGGATGTCAATAGGTTACTTGAAACAAGCAGAAATGCTTGCAAAATGAGAATTGCACCCAGTCAGATATCAACCTTGAACCTTTGAGTAAATGTTGACACTCAATGAAATAGAATTATTTGAACGGCTTGTACACCAAAGGTTTCTTTAGCTTTCATTTGATTAAACCCCTTTGGTTTAGCTAGTTCATTGCTGAAACACAACAATGACAACATGTACAAATCAAAACGATTTGATCAATAAGAACTCTTATCTAAAATTGCAACATAACAAAACCTTGGGGAACTAATAGATAAAGTCCGTTGAATAATTGTACTCTCAACCTAAATTTGAGTGATAATCTGAGAGAAGACACTGACAAAATAACAAAGCTTTCATATTGAGTGACAAGGTAACAATAGCGTCTAAAAGTCTATCCAATTATTGAACGTGAACAAGATAGGTTAAACAATACATGTACCTTATCCAAAGGAAAACAATATTTTTGTGCAAGTATAAAATGTTAGGTTTGTGTCTGATTTTGAAAGTTGATTCGTTGCAAAGTGTTTTCATGTATTTAAGAACAATATTCACAAAAAGATATTTATTTTTTTGTTTAAGAACAAAAAACATTTCTAAGATATTTGAAAAAGCGATTTTGACAGATTAAACCAATGCATTTGTATTTTGACATATTACTCAAACTGTAACATTATAAATAAGACGTCGCTGCATGAACGACAAATAAGCGACTGAACACTGATTTGCCATACAGTAAGTGAATACACATTTCAATATCTTACATCTCTAAAAAGTGGTCGATATTGTCTACACCCAAAATATTGACATAAAATTAAGATTACTGTAACCTTGTCTTTGTTGTTGTTTTTTTATCTCAATATGCATATTTATATGACTATGTAACTATTCGGGAACAGTAAAAAAAAAAAATACTGACATACAATGTTTTTCAGGGATTTTACCAAATTAAAGTAAATTCATATTCATATTTAATTTCTTAAAGAATATCATTTGAATTGAGAAAGTATTTCCATTTTGATAACAACGTGCTATGAAGAAAACGTCATTAGTAGTGTATTTTGTATGATATCACTCCAATACAATAGAAGAACAATACTTTCTCCTCCAGAGCTACTCGAGCGCGAAAAGAAGTTATAGAATGTTCTGGAAGTTATATATAGAAATCTATAACACAAAGGAATTTTCTCCTCCAATTTAAGTTAAGCGACAGATGACTGCTAGGGTTCAGTTTCTAAAAATAATCTAGTAGACTATTCATATGCTTATGATACTTAGTAAAACGTTGTTTAAATTTCACTCCTGTCATTTGAGATACATTAGCTGAAGGGAGAGGGAGTAAATATTGGACGTTCTAGAAACATTGATCAAAGTGGTTCAACAGTGAGGTGTGTATTTTTTACTTTCTCAACTCGACATCTTTTTAAATAAATATTGTAAGACTTGTGATTTATGCGAACAAATGTATTAACATCTCAATGATGAAAAATGAAAAAATAAATTAATCTTCTACTTTTTCAGGAAAGAATAACAATCATGTCGAAGACCAGCTTTTACACCTGGAAGTATGTCATCAGATCGAAAACTGGGTTGTCTGAAACTATCGTTCAAAGTTCTAGCGACTGGTTTAAAAATAGAGCCGAATGTGTTGCTAATGCAAAAGACTCTTTCGTAGATCACACAGAAAGTACCAAAAGAGTCATCCTGAAGAAGACCGTACCCGTTACAGTTGATGAAATTGATGTGGTAACCCGCTATTCGCAACTGGAGAATCTGTTTACCTTGTGTTATGCTTTGGAGTTAGCCAAGCGTGTCAGAAGGTTCGCTTTTGAATTATGTATGGGATGTTTACTAGACTGTGAAGAGAGTGGACACACCTGTAAGATCTCTACAGCTGAGGATATTATTTCTTGGTATTTGAGTATGGCTTGGAGAGAGCTGGATGAAGATAAAGTAGTAATGGACTTAAGAGATTTAGTGCTTGCAGACCCTGCACTGTGTGATACTCAGGAATTTGTGTTGTGTCAGTATCAGTGTGTTGACTTTAGAAATGCTCATCTAAAGACTGAACAATGGAAAGAGAATTTTAAGAAACAAGTTGTTCGTTTAATCAAGTTGGAAAAGAACTTTAGTTAGAAGGATGAGTAAATGTTTTTCTATTTACATTATGAAAGAATTGTAAAATTTGTCAACAATAAATAATGAATTCTTTCTATGGCTTGTATCTTTTAACAATATGTCATCTGAAGGTAAAGTTGATAGGAAATCCTCTCTTGATAGTCACTATTCAAAACCTAGCAAGGCGGGTGCTTATTTTGGCTTCAATAAGTTTCAAAAAGCTTTAAAAAGAAAAGGTTTGGCATTTAGCCGGAATGAAGTAGAGAAATTTCTAGAATCCAAAGATGGCTACTCTCTTCACAAGTCTGTGCAGCATCGTTTTCCTAGACTGAGAGTAAGAGTTAATGCGATAGATGAAATGTGGGATATGGATTTAGCAGATGTTAGTCGCTATGCAGCGAGTAACAATGGAGTGCGATATTTGCTCATTGGCATAGATATATTATCTCGATATTTGTTGGTTGAACCATTTAAAAACAAAAAATCTGAAACTGTTTTGGGTACGTTAAAGGAAATCATTAAAAAGGGAAGCCCTTCCTCAAAGTTACGTTTAGACAAGGGAAAGGAGTTTTTCGGGGTTTTTAAAGAGTACATTTTGAAAAATAAAATAAAATCGATTTTTACACAAAATGAGTTGGTGAAATCGAACTACGCAGAGAGAGTGATAAGAGCATTAAGAAACTTGATAACGAGATATCTTTTGCAGAATAACACGAATAAATTCACCAATGTACTTCAGGGTTTAGTTCACAATTACAACCACACAGTTCACAGCAGTCTAGGAAAATGGTCACCAGCCGAGGTGAAACCGAGTAACGAAATTGAGGTCTGGTCTCACCAGTACATGAATCCTGCTCAGCATCAAAGCAAAAGAAAGTTTAAGAAATTTCGCTATAAAGTAGGTGACATTGTTCGATTAAGTTACTTGAAGAAATCTTTCAGTAAGGAACATGATCTAAAATGGACAGAGGAGCAATCGCTCCAGTCCTCAAAATATCCCCATTTACCATCTAAAAGATTTCCACGACGACAATCTTAAAGGGTCATTTTATGAACAGGAGCTTCAAAAAGTGGATAAGAATTTAGACGAAGTGTGGCACATCGAAAAAGTGTTGAAGAAAAAGCGAGAGAAAGGAAGAGATGGTTCGATGGGCTGGTTGGCCATCTACTTTTGATTCTTGGGTGGAAAAAAGCCAAGTGGAAAACATCTTGTGAACGAATAAAAAATGGACAAATATTTCCTGTTATGTTATGTTATGGACTTTAAGAAAACATTTCCAAACAACCCTTTACGTTTCCGTGTGAAACTTTCTCAAATGCTACCTTTGGAAGGGTTGTAGGTTTTGGCATTGGTTGAGGTGAGGTTCAGTGTTGTTGATTTGAAAGATATGAACCAAACTAACATCGACATAATGTGCAACTTGTGTGACAGTAGCAATGTTGGAGACAGCATGGAGCCTGTGTTAAGACGCATTGATTTACGAGATGGTGCAAATTTCACTTTCAATCCTCTTTGGTTTATACCCGTGAAACTTAAAAATGTAGAATACATTGAAATCAATATAAACACTGCAAAAGGGGAAGCGCACTCATTAATCAAGGAAAGTACTCGCGTATCACTTCTGCTCTGGATGGTTTCTACTTGCAAAATCTAGAACAATTAATAAAAGAGGAGCAGAAATTATGGGAATGCGAGGGGTGTAAAATTAACCACCCCTCACAACATCAACACCAATGTCTGACATTCGGAGCCAGAGAGAGTGGGGTGGTACTTCAGCGATGTGTTAGAATCGTTGAAGCACGAAGAAAGTTTAGAAAAGTGTCTTGATTACGTTAAAATCTATGGTCCCTTTAACCTTGAGGATCAAAATTTTGATCAGTACAAGTCTTTTGAATGGTTGAAAAAAAAAATTTAACCAGAGAGAAATTGGAGTTCCTAGAAGAAAGTTACAATGTCTTGAAGTTGTATCTGTGACTGTATGCTTCAACTGGCCTACTCACTAATGAGCATAACTTGCCAGGGTTGGTGTGAGCGCAGTAGATCAAAACTTCGCATCCAAATAGTAAATATTTCCAATCATTCAATGAAAAGATATGTCTGTTATCTTTTGTCAGGGAACCTACCTGTGCTATTAGTCAACGTTAGTATTCCATAACTTCACAATAAGACCTTTAAAAAGAGTGATTGAAACTCTCAAGAGATGTCCATTGCTCACAGAACTGAAAACATTTACTATAGGGTGTATTTAAAAACTTGGATTTGAATTAAATACAGAAAATGAATATTTTCCAAAAATATGTCATGTTCTTTTAGGAAATAAATTGTAGAATAAATTTATCATTATCATTTATGATATGTGAGAGAACTTTAAAAACGGGAAAGTATTCGTTTTCGTTTTTCTTTTCCTTTATTCAAATGAAATCATATTTCGTTTTATTAAATTTCTAATTGTGTACATCATTCGTGCTTAAAAGCCAAATTATTTCAATATTTTTCTATTTTTGATGTTGGAAAATTATATTTTGTTACCAATGTGAAATAAAATGTAAAAACTTAGTATTGGGTTATCATTTTGAGTGAAATTATAAAACGTGGATGAGAGCTTGGTTTTGTCTCATCATGATGGAGCAAAGTAACAGTCGAAGTGGACCAGCTTAGATGGTCACGTGACGTCCTTTTCCCGCCCCTTTTCTCGTTGGTAAGATGGCGTGGCCGGTTATGTTATTTGTGCTACTGCTTATCAGCTTTACATCAGGAACTAACCTAGAGTTTGGGGAAGTTTGTCACAAGAGCTCTCATCATAAAAGGATATGTAGTGCCTATCCAAAGGGGACTGTTATTTCCCATATGTCCGGCTACCTAACAACCATTTAACACATCTTGTCATGAAAGGTGGCTCTTCATTGAGATTAAATGGCACCCTATTTTCACTGTACCTAATGTGATGCTGGTAACGATCGTTACCAACATCCCAAGATGGCGGAAGGAAAGATTTTACATGATTTAACAGTTTTTAAGTGTTTTTGACAAATCTTATTTTGCACATAAATGCACTTTTGTGGTGCCAATAGATTTCATCCACTGAAAAAGCGTATCAAGGTCCACGTTTTGAAGAATTTGAAATTAAAAAATCGCTCAGGGATGCTGGTAACTTCAAATCTGGATGTTGGTAACGTATCTTGTTATGAAGTGAATGATGCTGGTAACGGCAAATCATTGTTTCTTACGTTAAACGCTTTATCTGCAGTTCTCTTAAAGCATATCATGTACAAAATAATATAATGAAACAAGTATTGGTCACCTGGACTTTGGACGGGAATATGTGCTCTTTAGGCCTATAATTCAAGTTTATGCAAGTATAGGTCACTGACCAGTTATGAATATACAGGTGTATAATTATAGCAAACACAAGTAGGCATTAGATACATTACTAACATATTATTTGTTTGACATCGTTGCATTATTCAGTGTGATAAGATGGAAGTTTGTAAACTTGCGTTGGGTAAAAGTTTTCTATTACCCGGTACTTAATTAAGAACCAAGTAAAGTAAAAAGGGATCCAAACAACCAACCAATCTCTGCGTTTTAAGTTATTGATTGATTGAATACTTGCCTGTAGTGCTTAATCTCTTGGTTCGCAAAACTAAAACTAAAACAGTGTATGAATGAACCCTTACACAGTCTATGTTAAGTTACATATATACCAGGGCAAATTTTACAGAGATATGAAAATCGTGCCATGCAAACGCAAATCATGCGCACCCGTGAGTACTTTTGCACAAGGAATAAATACACATAAAGTAAAGGAATGGTGCAAATGCAATATTACACATGTTCAAATCTGCACAGTGTGAAAAATATCATCATATATTCACTTGTGTAACTTTGCATATATCAGTATTATTTAAATTACCCCAGAAACCTGAGAAAGCCGACAATGCAGAATTAATTAGTTCATTAGTTCAGACGGAATTAAGTTGAGAATCGGATAGTTGAAGATATTATAAAGATGTGCCAGAATGGTTCCTTAAAATATATATATTATGACGTGTAAATGATATTTCTTGACTTTTTACGGAGCTACAATCTAAAATCGGAACATAACACTTGGGTCCTTTCGTTTTTAAATATCTTTGTATATGTTAGTGGCAATAGTGATAATCCGGCAATAGTGTTAATGTCTAGGCAATAACGTAGTGTCTAGGCAATAGCATTATTGCCGAAAGTTGGCAGGCATTAGCGCTATAACCTGCAAAATATAGGCTCTATTTTCCTTATTGCCAAAGGTAATAGTGCTAATGCCGATTGGTTAGTACAACTCACCAATCATGATATATAAACAACTCAGACAAGGTATGATGAATATAACTCACTCTCAGTACTGTGATGATTCAAAATATTTACTTTGGACATGAAATTCAAACTGGTATTACAATTGATATTTTGGAACTCAGAATTATTTCTCTAATATCCACTTAAAACAAACTTGACAAGTTAGCTTGAACTAATATGGAAACTATCTAAAACAAAAAGTGAACGTTCTTGAAGGCAAAGTCTACTGTAAAATATTTGTCCCAGATGATAATTACTTGTGACTTGTTCAAGGGAGAGGCCTGATTGTAGCTTTTATAGAAATACCAACTTCATCGCTGAATATTGATGTAAATATCATCTACAACATCGTCGATATGGAAGGCCGGAAGTGGTCCAAGAATGTAATTTTACCTGTAACCATAACTGTAACCATAACCATTGTCAAGAACTTGTAAAAAACTGGGAACATCACCCAAACACACCCAGTCGGGAAAAGAGTGGGGAGGTTAGACCTCCAAAACGCAACCGGAAGTTCCTGGACTGTCAACATGTGGTTGCAGAATGGAAATGTTCAGGGGCAATTTTGAGCCGTAAGTGCTATTTAATGTTATATTTTTGAATTAATAAGTTTATGATTATGTTCCTAAAAGCTTTTGTGAACATGTAAGGACAATTTTATAACATGTTACATTGTAAATTTTGGATTTTGTGAAGAGTGAAATGTGCTCACCGGTAATGCCTTTTGGTTGAAGTTTTCTGATGTGTGTGTATTTTAAAATGTCAGAAATATTATTATGCAGTTAGTGCATTGATGAAATACATTGTTTCAGTGCTGGGTATGATGTAGGAGACGCCTACTACCCTATTGTGTCATGCCGTGCATGGGTGCATCGTGTTATGACGTGTTGAGTGACGACTGATGATCTGCACTCTGTATGGCCATGTGACCAAGACCTTCTGTCGACATAGAAGGTTGTATGAACTTATGAAGTTATGAACTTTCTCTCACTGTATGGAAGATGTGACTGCCATGTATAGACATTCAAGGACTGTGCTTTGAAAATACCTATCAAGAAGTGGTCTTGAAGTGAACTCATTTAATTATCATTCATTTAGATGAAACCATAACACAGAGACTGTCTTTAATTTAATATCATAACACGGTTTTGACTTGTATTTAGTGATAATTTAATATCATTGCAAGGTTGTGACTTGTGAGAGTTGTGTGAATTTAATATCACATCAAGTATTGTATGAATTTTGATTATTATTTGTCATGTAACAAGGATTATAATTATGTAACAAGGATTATATTGTCAGAAAAGTATAAAACAAACCTAAGCTATAATTTCCCATATATATATATCTTTGAATTGAGATTGTATACACTTATGAGGTTCTGACTTTTGTGTGTGTAACCTTATTAGACAATTTACAAGTACGCATACTTCATAAGGTGTATTAGCAGGGATACCCGTGGATTCTGTATAATTTGTATTATACATAAATCTCTGTTTTGTAACTATTTTCCATATTTTTGGGATATAAATTTGTTTTGGTAATCATGCGTTGTGTTGTCAATCAGTCGAAATGTGACAACCATAACTCTATCAGCTTTGTTCTCTACATATAACTCTTCATCCAGCAATAGTGTCAAAGTCGGCGCTATATCCTAGGCATTAGCACTAATACCGCTGGCAATAGCGCTAATGCCTGCTCTCAAATACCATTTTCACTATTGCCTAGGAACCACTTTATTGCCTAGGCATTAACGCTATTGCCGGATTTTCACTATTGCCGCTAACGTATAAACTCAATGACTCAAATGAATCGTAAACTTCTTTGGTATCTGACAATGTGTAAATATTGTAAAGAATAAATTTTGCATCAAGATACGCAATTGACACCAACATGCGAACAACCACAATTTCTTGAAATCATGTAGCATTATTTATTATTAATTAAGAATACGTAAATTTTGCTTGAAATGTAATACTTCACACAGTATCATGATCATACTTATAATCAAATATGAAGTAAATGTAAAAACACATCATACACTATCTTATTTAAATTTAGGGCATTCTATTATAGCGCGAGGGTTCAAATTTTGATAATATAGATCGAATACAAGTCCCAAACTGATTTAATTTTTCTCAGCAAGCAGTGACAGCTTTCTAAGAAATCTTCCATTATGACAGATTGCGACATCGAATAATAACAAAATCAAAATTAGATATACTTGATGTGTTTTGTGGGGGTTTGAAGTGAATCTTGATAAGTCAAGGGTGGTTGTATTTAGAAATGGTGGATGTGTTAAGAAGTGTGAAAAGTGGTTTTATAGAAAAATACCTGTAAAAGTAACACCTTACTATAAATATTTAGGAATTGTATTTTCATCTCGCTTAATATGGTCTAAAGCCTGTGAAACTCTGTCTTTACAAGCTAAAAGGGCATGCTTTCCAGTGTTTCAACTTTTCGCAAGATATCAGGATTTATCTTTGCCTATTGCCCAAAGTATATTTGTCAGTAAAATACTGCCAATTGTAACGTACGGTAGCGAAATTTGGGGCTATACTTTTAAAACATGTATTGAAAAGGTTCAGAGTGAATATTTTAAAAGGTTCCTATGTATTAGTAAAAAAACAGCATCATGTGCTTTACTTGGAGAAATTGGCAGATGTAATTTGTGTGTGTATTATTATTCAAAGTGTATTAAATATTGCTGTCGAATTGTCCGCATGGACCGAAATAGATACCCAAATGCAAGCTATAAGATATTAAAAATTTATGATGAAAATGGTGGAAATAACTGGGTTTCGCACGTTAGAATGCTTTTGTTTACTACAGGTTTTTCTTATGTATGGATAGCCCAAGACTGTGGCGATATAAATCATTTTATGTTAGCTTTCAAACAACGTTGTATAGATATCGATATACAACACTGGAATAGTAAAATCAGTAATTCATCATTTCTTGTAAATTATAGTACCTTCAAGTCACTTTTAGAGCCGGAAATATATATTTATAGTGGTACCTTAAGTAAAGACTTAATGCGTATGTTAGTTAAATTTCGATGTCAATCACATAACTTGAATATACAAAAACAGCGTTTTTCAAAAGCAATTGTTCCTTATAATGAACTGGTTTGTCAAAAATGTGCTTTGGGACTGTGTGATGATGAATATCATCTTTTACTTATATGTCCATTCTATAAACAATACAGATCTAAATATATTCCAGCCTTTTATTACAGCCCTCCTTCTACTGTTAAATTCCAAGCTCTTATGAGGGTACAAAATACAACTGTTCTCAAGAAGATGTGTATATTTCTTAAGCTGAGCCTATGTTAACATAATTACTATTTCATATACTCTACACACCATATCATTTATGTATATGACATCTGTTGTATTCTTGGCCATATGGCCTTCAATTCTGACTTAGTGACTTAAAAATCAAAGGCTTTGTTTACCTTACAACAAAAGAGTCCATATACCCTAGCTAAAAGTTCGCGCGAATATATAGAAAACTTGTTATTACATACATTTGTTTTACATTTATTTTTTTACATATAATATGACACAAGAGGTTAAAAAAAAGTTTTACATGCAAACAAAACATTTATTTAATGTCATTTACGATTGTTTTTCTTTAAAATATTATTGGAATTTTTCTCAAGAATTGAATAGTGTTTGTAATCTTAGTTGTGAATGAATCGGAAAACCTTGGAATTCGGGAGGGTCCTCAAAAAGGTGGAGTGACATGTCTGTACCAATGGCACCATACATGAAACCAATTTGGACAATTTAACACCCGATTATGGAAAATAAAAATGAGTTTTCTCCTACGTTCAGAGGAAAGTGAAATAAGACAGCGTTTGACAGGAATTAATCAAACCACTCACTGACTCTTCCTCTAAAATCGTATCATATTAAGAACAGAACTGACCAAACTGCTTCGTCGTTACCGACATCGTTCAATTGTCGTTACCAACATCTTGTGTCCAGCTTATTTGTAAGTTACCAGCATCCCATAGCGATTTTTAAGTTGCTCATTTCACAAGACGTGGACTTTAATATGCAAATTCAGTGGATCAAATCTATTTACACCACCAACGAGCTTATGTGTGCAATAGAAGATTGATTAAAAACACATAGAAAACTGTCATCATGTAAAATACTCGCGAAGCGATCTTTCCTTCCGCCATCTTGGGATGTTGGTAACGATTGTTACCAGCATCACCTTAGGTACAGTGATTTTGGAACTTATTTGAAATTGGGGGGGGGGGGGGGGGGGGGGGGGGGGTCAACAAACTGCTCATCCATCATCAATCCACTGAGACCTTTCAAATTGATGCCTTCGGGAAGAGAATGTGGTAATTGAAATTTTCTTTATTTTTAATTTTCAAATATTCAAATTTACGGAACAGATCTAATGTTTAACAAACAATACATTGCTGTGTGGTAAAGGTGCGCACCTCAGAGATCAAGGACCATCTATTTAAGTGAAATATTTCACATGTGAAAAATGTACCCAGAATAATGAGTCTAGCATAACAACTTAAATTATGTTCTTTCATTATAATTCAATAAGCTCTGTTTTGAAATGTCTTTTATGCACAGTAATGTATTAATTTTTAAGTCCAATTCTTATTTTTTAAACTAAATAAATTTCACCCACAGCAATTCATGATACAACAGTGACTACATCCCCATCGAGTGGAGCCACCAAGACTACGTCTACGTCCCCATCGAGTGCAGCCAACACCACCAAGACTACGTCTACGTCCCCATCGAGCGGAGCCACCACCACCACCAAGACTACGTCCCCATCGAGTAGAGCTACCACGACCACCAAGTCTACGTCTACGTCCCCATCGAGTGGAGCCACCACCACCACCAAGACTACGTCTACGTCCCCATCGACTGGAGCCACCACCACCACCAAGACTACGTCTACGTCGACATCGAGCGGAGCTATCACCACCACCAAGTCTACGTCTACGTCCCCATCGAGTGGAGCCACCACCACCACCAAGACTACGTCTACATCCCCATCGAGTGGAGCCACCACCACCACCAAGACTACGTCTACGTCCCCATCGACTGGAGCCACCACCACCACCAAGACTACGTCTACGTCCACATCGAGCGGAGCTATCATCACCACCAAGTCTACGTCTACGTCCCCATCGAGTGGAGCCACCACCACCACCAAGACTACGTCTACGTCCACATCGACTGGAGCCACCACCACCACCAAGACTACGTCCCCATCGACTGGAGCCACCACCACCACCAAGACTACGTCTACGTCCCCATCGACTGGAGCCACCACCACCACCAAGACTACGTCTACGTCCCCATCGACTGGAGCAACCACCACCACCAAGACTACGTCTACGTCCCCATCGACTGGAGCCACCACCACCACCAAGACTACGTCTACATCGCCATCGAGTGGAGCCACCACCACCACCAAGACTACGTCCCCATCGAGTGGAGCCACCACCACCTCCAAGACTACGCCACATCCCCATCGAGTGGAGCCACCACCACCTCCAAGACTACGTCTACGTCCCCATCGAGTGGAGCCACCACCACCACCAAGACTACGTCTACGTCCCCATCGACTGGAGCCACCACCACCACCAAGACTACGTCTACGTCCACATCGAGCGGAGCTACCACCACCACCAAGTCTACGTCTACGTCCCCATCGAGTGGAGCCACCACCACCACCAAGACTACGTCTACATCCCCATCGAGTGGAGCCACCACCACCACCAAGACTACGTCTACGTCCACATCGAGTGGAGCCACCACCACCACCAAGACTACGTCTACGTCCCCATCGACTGGAGCCACCACCACCACCAAGACTACGTCTACATCCCCATCGAGTGGAGCCACCACCACCACCAAGACTACGTCTACGTCCCCATCGACTGGAGCCACCACAACCACCAAGACTACGTCTACGTCCCCATCGACTGGAGCCACCACAACCACCAATACTACGTCCCCATCGAGTGGAGCCACCACCACCACCAAGACTACGTCTACATCCCCATCGAGTGGAGCCACCACCAACTCCAAGACTACGTCTACATCCACATCGAGTGGAGCCACCACCACCACCAAGACTACGTCTACGTCCCCATCGACTGGAGCCACCACAACCACCAAGACTACGTCCACGTCCCCATCGACTGGAGCCACCACAACCACCAAGACTACGTCCCCATCGAGTGGAGCCACCACCACCACCAAGACTACGTCTACGTCCCCATCGAGTGGAGCTACCACCACCACCAAGTCTACGTCTACGTCCCCATCGAGTGGAGCTACCACCACCACTAAGTCTACGTCTACGTCCCCATCGAGTGGAGCCACCACCACCACCAAGACTACGTCTACGTCCCCATCGACTGGAGCCACCACCACCACCAAGACTACGTCTACGTCCCCATCGAGTAGAGCTACCACCACCACCAAGTCTACGTCTACGTCCCCATCGAGTGGAGCCACCACCACCACCAAGACTACGTCTACGTCCCCATCGACTGGAGCCACCACCACCACCAAGACTACGTCTACGTCCACATCGAGCGGAGCTATCATCACCACCAAGTCTACGTCTACGTCCCCATCGAGTGGAGCCACCACCACCACCAAGACTACGTCTACGTCCACATCGAGTGGAGCCACCACCACCACCAAGACTACGTCCCCATCGACTGGAGCCACCACCACCACCAAGACTACGTCTACGTCCCCATCGACTGGAGCAACCACCACCACCAAGACTACGTCTACGTCCCCATCGACTGGAGCCACCACCACCACCAAGACTACGTCTACATCCCCATCGAGTGGAGCCACCACCACCACCAAGTCTACGTCTACGTCCCCATCGAGTGGATCTTCCACCACCACCAAGTCTACGTCTACGTCCCCATCGACTGGAGCCACCACAACCACCAAGACAACGTCCCCATCGACTGGAGCCACCACCACCACCAAGACTACGTCTACATCCCCATCGAGTGGAGCCACCACCACCTCCAAGACTACGTCTACGTCCCAATCGACTGGAGCCACCACCACCACCAAGACTATGTCTAAGTCCACATCGAGTGGAGCCACCACCACCACCAAGACTACGTCTACGTCCCCATCGACTGGAGCCACCACAACCACCAAGACTACGTCCCCATCGAGTGGAACCACCACCACCTCCAAGACTACGCCACATCGCCATCGAGTGGAGCCACCACCACCTCCAAGACTACGTCTACGTCCCCATCGAGTGGAGCCACCACCACCACCAAGACTACGTCTACGTCCCAATCGACTGGAGCCACCACCACCACCAAGACTATGTCTACGTCCACATCGAGCAGAGCTACCACCACCACCAAGTCTACGTCTACGTCCCCATCGAATGGAGCCTACACCACCACCAAGACTACGTCCCCATCGAGTGGAGCCACCACCACCACCAAGACTACGTCTACATCCCCATCGAGTGGAGCCACCACCACCTCCAAGACTACGTCTACGTCCACATCGAGTGGAGCCACCACCACCACCAAGACTACGTCTACGTCCCAATCGAGTGGAGCCACCACCACCACCAAGACTACGTCTACATCCCCATCGAGTGGAGCCACCACCACCTCCAAGACTACGTCTACGTCCCCATCGAGTGGAGCCACCACCACCACCAAGACTACGTCTACGTCCCCATCGACTGGAGCCACCACCACCACCAAGACTACGTCTACGTCCCCATCGACTGGAGCCACCACCACCTCCAAGACTAATTCTACGTCCACATCGATCGGTGCCACCACAACCACCAAGACTACGTCCCCATCGAGTGGAGCCACCACCACCTCCAAGACTACGTCTACGTCCCCATCGAGTGGAGCCACCACCACCACCAAGACTACGTCTACATCCCATCGAGTGGAGCCACCACCACCTCCAAGACTACGTCTACGTCCACATCGAGTGGAGCCACCACCACCACCAAGACTACGTCTACGTCCCAATCGAGTGGAGCCACCACCACCACCAAGACTACGTCTACATCCCCATCGAGTGGAGCCACCACCACCTCCAAGACTACGTCTACGTCCCCATCGAGTGGAGCCACCACCACCACCAAGACTACGTCTACGTCCCCATCGACTGGAGCCACCACCACCACCAAGACTACGTCTACGTCCCCATCGACTGGAGCCACCACCACCTCCAAGACTAATTCTACGTCCACATCGAGCGGTGCCACCACAACCACCAAGACTACGTCCCCATCGAGTTGAGCCACCACCACCTCCAAAACTACGTCTACGTCCCCATCGAGTGGAGCCACCACCACCACCAAGACTACGTCTACGTCCCCATCGACTGGAGCCACCACCACCACCAAGACTACGTCTACGTCCCCATCGACTGGAGCCACCACCACCTCCAAGACTACGTCTACGTCCACATCGAGCGGTGCCACCACAACCACCAAGACTACGTCCCCATCGAGTGGAGCCACCACCACCTCCAAGACTACGTCTACGTCCCCATCGAGTGGAGCCACCACCACCACCAAGACTACGTCTACGTCCACATCGAGTGGAGCCACCACCACCACCAAGACTACGTCTACGTCCACATCGAGTGGAGCCACCACCACCACCAAGACTACGTCTACGTCCACATCGAGTGGAGCCACCACCACCACCAAGACTACGTCTACGTCCACATCGAGTGGAGCCACCATCACCACCAAGACTACGTCTACGTCCCCATCGAGTGGAGCCACCACCACCACCACCAAGACTATGTCTACATCCTTGAGCATGGAACCACAGTCACTTGTACAGAGTAAGAAGCTTGATGTTATGCTCTTGTATTTTTTAAAGCTGAATTTAAGTTATTCTTATTCTTTTTAAAACTGAAATTTTTCCAGAAAGTTGATTTCTAAAATAAATTAAAACAATTTGAATCATCAGGTATTGCATATAATTTCTTTTAAATTATAACATATACATTTTAGTATTTAATAGATGTAAATTTGATTTCAATCTTTTATCTTTAATATAGTTTTTAATTTTCTTTTTTTTTCCAGGTTCCACGCAGACGCTCAAAGACACCATGAAAGATGGTATGATTGCCTTATATATAGCTATAGCAGCATCATTTATTGCAGTAGCTGTTGCTTTAATTTTAATGGTAATTTACTTAAGAAAAAGAATTCGTAATAGGTACTCTGAATTACGTTTTACTCAAGAATTAAATCAGCGAACAACTGAAGAAGATAAAACTCAAATGTAAATATGGAAAATTTTAACCCATTGCCTTGGTATTTTTTAAAAAACGTTTCATTGATGCTTTAATGTTATTTGTATTATTGAAATAATTCTTGATGAATGTGTTTTGCAGTTCTCGGTGAAGTTACAAGTCTTCTTGCTATAATCGTAATCATCATCCTCCTGGTCCTTGATCGCTACATTATAAACTTTATTCGTGCTCGACTCACTCATCAAAATCATCGACCCATATCAATGTCCCCATTGGAGTTAACCCAATCTACCACACCTTCCACCTCCACTCCTATATCATCAACAGCAACTACCTCTACCATCACCGCCCCCACCTCTACCGCCACTGCTTCCACCTCAACGGCGACAACTTCCACAGCACGTACCGCCACTGCCTCCACCTCAGCCCCCCCGAGGTACTTCACCAGACAAGTGAGAAGACAACTTGAAACAGAGTTTTAAGTAAGGGAAAAGAAATGTTCTGTTTCGGGTAACCTTACTATTGCTAGTTACTGTTCACTTGGAACATAGAACATTATGATAGTAAGGTTACCCGAAACAGAACATTTTGTTTTTTTCCTATCACATTATCGTTAACCAAATGGTATGGTGTTTAACAGTTTTTGTTTGTTTTTAAAAATTAAATGATGATTTTTATGTAAAAAAGGTTCAGCTGTTTTTGTTAAGTTCATGTTCTTTTTTATTGTAAAAAACAATTGAAAGTTTTTTCTATGTCTAGTCACTGTTTGAATGTTTTTTGGGCTTTTTTTCAAAGTGATTCTGTGATCTGTGATATGATAAAAGGTGCTGTGATTTAAAATAATAAAATGTGTGATTTTTTAATGAAAAGATATCTGTTTTTTGTTGAGGTTTTACATCTCCAAATATCTTGAGATTATTTTCTGTACATGTTTTTTATCGAAATATATCATCCACATTTTTTCTGTTTCTATTTTTTAAACTAGTCAACTTTGAAATAAAACAATTTACTCTTTTTCGTGATTAAACTTCAAAAGTTATTTTATGAGTGATTTATTGTACTTTTGAAATATTAAAATAAGTTTTTAACTTATAGAAATTTTCATGACAATATTTTTAAAATGTTTTTATCAAAATATAACATCTGCATTTTTCAATTTCTATTTTTAAACTAGTAAACTTTGAAATAAAAAATTTACTCTCTTTTTCGTGTAAAACAAGTTTTTTTAACTTATTTAAACTTACATGACAATATTTTATTGAATTTTATATGACAGTATTTAAAAAATATATTCCAATATTAAGCATTTAAGAGGTAATCATTTTTTTATTTTTTTTAGTTTATTTTGTTTGTTTCTTTTGCAAACCCTTTTTCTGTTTTGTTATTTGTTAATATTCAAATCAAAAGGCTTAAGAATTCATTTTTAGTTTGCTTAAAGCTTTATTTTCAAGTATCTGATCCAATGTTCAGTTTAGTTTACGTATATTTTTCTTCTTTTTTCTGTTTTGTTAATATTAAAAACAAGAGAACATTTAAAATCTAGAATAATATTTAGACTGGGATATGAACATATTTTGTGCAGTGAAATCCTTATTTCAAAGTTTCATTTTTAGAATATTTTTTGTACACGTTAATATCTCTGGTAAAAAACAAAAACAAACCAAAAACCAACAACTCCCACCTAAAACAACAAAAAACTTTGTCTTGAATATTGAAATATGTTTGTAATAAAATTATAGTCTCTTTATATCTTTTGTTCATGTTTGTTGTAGAAAGCTGTAATTCTGTATTGGAATCTTATTTCGTTACTAAAAAATCTATTTAAAATTTGTCAGTTTTCGATTATATTAGCTATCAACATTTATTCGATGAGATAAGCCTCTAGTACAGAATTTCAACTTGTCAAAGGGAGATAATTCACTCAGTAGTCATGTCCTACCAGATGGAAGTGCAACTGGTCAAAGGGGAGATAATTTCACATAAAACTTAACTTTAATAAAGACAACATGTTTTCAATTTTTAATTTTTTTATTATTTTAAAACATGATCTTTCAAGTCTTTATTTCATTTCTTCTAGAAGTTTTTATCTTTTTACACCAGGTACTCCAAATATTATCTTTTGCTTCACAAACATTGATTCTTTCCTTTTTCCACCAGTCTTTTCAGTTTTCTTCCCCATTCCAATCTGAGAAGTAGTAGTCCGTCTTTGCTTGGACAAATTTGATAGTATCTTCCTGAAGATTTGATATCCAGTTAAGTCATCTCTATCAAATGAATTTGATAAAACGTACTGTCAAAGTAAATCGATAATATTTGAATTTTTTATTGTTTGATCGTCCTCAGTAATAAGTTCAAGTTTTTCGTTCCAGTTTATTTTCCCTTTCCAGTTTAGTTCTCTTTGTTTTTTCAGTTCTCCCCAGAGTTTTTTAAGTTCTTCGATGTCACGATGACATGTTACACCTTTCAGTAGATGTTCGAGTAAATTATTTTCATCTTCATCACTTATGGTATCCTTGGGAGTTGTATCATAATCTTCAGTTTGTGTTGACGTCGACTTCTCTCGATTCAACTCGCTCACTTTTTCGCTTGTAGATTTTTCATAGTTAGAAACTTTATTAATGTCATTCTGTTTCGGAACGAGAGATCTCGTCTTCTGTAGGAGTTGATGATAGGTCTCCCTGCTCTTGAACAGTTGTCCTTTTGGATGACAATGAACGAATTAGGAATCTGTGTCGATAGAGCTTCTTTTTTATCTGATCATCTAGTTCTATATTCCCTATCAAAATGTTGTGTATAAGTGTAATGATAGCCTTGAACTGTTTTTTGGTCAAATGATTCAGCAACAGTTTCCGCTGAACTGATACAACATCCCCTAACAGCATAAGAAAATCCAAACTTTTGTGAATAGTCTCCATCAAACTTTAGCAAAATTCTTTTCTCTTAAAGATATTAGAGATGGGACCCCCACAGCAATCTGGAACATCAACACCCTTAGCAAGTTGCTTCTTCAGAGATTTTATACAAGCTTCTTTTGTAGTAAATTCAGTATCCGAAGCAAACAGCGTTATTTCTTCTAGGTTTTTGCACTCTTCGATTCGTGGAAATTTACAACAAATTCTCCAGAAGTATGTTGCTCTCATTGCGAAGGTAAACGTCTGACTAAAGTGTGATGGTTTGAGCGGATCCTTTTATAGACGTTATTCTTTCGGTAGATAGATTGTACATAACTCCGTTAGTAGAATTCCAGTTTTGAGTCTTCCATACTCAGGGTTGGCATAGAGTGATGTGTCTATTAAGAGGTATCCGTAACGCTTTCCATCAACAGCATCTCGATAGGATTCGAGAAAATACTTGGATTGACTAGGAAATATTTGAGACGCAAGTATCCTGTGTTCATGCGCTGACCTAGGGTTCGAAAGTAAGATAAATACGTGCGTGTTCAAACTAATGGCACGAGCATATTTGCTTTTTGGATAAGTGGTTTGTAAAATACTGTGAGTTTGTCATTGATGAGATGAAAATGTCCAATAAGAATCAATATAAATTATGATATCAAGGGACCATCGCTTTCATTTAAGAGAAAACACTTGAACCAAACATGAGAGAAGAGTGTCTACTCCCTTTTTCTCATCCTACAACGATAGAAAGCCTCTTTCATGGAAGCATGAGCTCTACATTTCTGTTATAAATAGTATAGACAGTACAAGCCACATGTTTTGGCTGAGAGCTGTTGCAATGGAAAAGAATAATTATTATACTTAAATGATTTACAATGTTTTTTTTATAAAATGTACACATTTAGGACTGTAATATTCAGGAGGGTGACCAAAACTATCAAAGAATTCTCCCTCTCCATTGTTGAAGTAAAACACTATCCAGTGTGTACCGGGTACATGAGCATCATCAGTATTGACAATACAACTCCATTCACGATTTAAGGGAAAATTCATCCTAACCCTCAAGACAGTATCTTTAGGATAGATACCTACAACACATTTACTAAGTTTCTCATCACTCTCAATAGCACACTGAAGTTGAAATGAGTTCATTTCTTTCTATTTTTATTTTTTCTGTTTTTTGCTTTTCATTTCACGAAAACATTTCTCGACTTGTCCACTTCGAACATTGCATTGCTCTGAGAGAAAACTATGGCTGTCAAGGTGTGCGTGAGAGTCGAGTTGAACTGAACTTCAAGCCTAAGATTCCCAGTTCTCAACAAATTGAAGTAGCTGTCATCAACAATAGAGAGTGGTTCTAAATTAAACACAAAGAGGGCATTCCCATATTTAAATTCATTTCTACCAATGTCATTTCCCTTGTCTTGTCTCCATGTATTCATTCCATCAAATAGGTTGACAAAGCTCTTAATACCACCAGTCAATGGCTCTCCGGGTACACTTACCCCATCCAGATAGAGAGCTACACTTTTAATGATGTCACCTTGAAAGTTGAATGGATGTTTGGTGTAGGAACCGCTAGCTCCCTCTCCGCTTACGAAACCAACTACAACACGATTAGGACAGTTGTCTAGAAACAGGTTATCCAAGGAATAGTAGTTCTGTGTTGAAGTTATACTAGCCTGTCTAATTTCTGTTTTAGTATAGGGATAAAGTGCATTAGATTTCTCAAAAAGCTTATCATGTGCTAGAATTAAAGCATTATTCATCCTTAACTTGCATACTTTCAAAAATACATCTAAAATTTCTATCTTATAACTTTTTCCACTCACTCCAGAAATTTAATAGCAATGTCAACACCATTAACCAGGTTTCGACTCAAGTTGAACACATCTTCCATAGAGAAACTGTTGCTGAGCTTTGAGTAGTCTGCTCTACTTATCAATCCATCATTCCCTCCAGTATAACAATCGGTAGAATCAAAATCAGCAGCTCTCTCCCCGGTGTCTTTGAAAAAAGTTGGGATTGGAGTTGAGTGTCTTTAGCTTCCACTCCATATGAGAGCAGTGTCTGAATATAGCTTTTGTAAGGATATCTACCATTGGCCGAGCTGATCAATTGTCCTTGTAGGTATATCGCAACCTGTGACCATAACGCGTGAAAGAAGTTGTTCACCGGTGCACAGGTCTCCTTGTCCGCTAGATTAGTCCCATCCTCATGTGTAACTTTAACTTTTACATTAAGGCGAGTACGCCGCAAGTCTACGTAGTCTGATCCTCCGTTCTTGATGAGGAAATCTATCGGACTTCCTTCCGTTATGGTAGTCTGAGGGCGTACATTCACATAATAATGCTGTGATACACTAGTCTGATAACTAGGCATTTCAAAAAGTGACAAGCTGCTAGTAACGGCTTAGGAAAATTCTTTTTCTGTCAAGGCCGACATTTAAAATTTTTTTTTTTTTTTAAATGGTTTACTTTTTTATGAATATGTCTCGCTTGTCAATGGCAGGTATGTCCTTGAATTTGAGTGCTGGAGATGAGGTCCTTCCTTCACGATGTACCTTCTTCGAAGTGATGATTTTTTGCCCCTCCTTTCTCTTTAAAGATTTTTGTCTCTTTTGGGCTGATTCGGCACATTCTATAACATTTTCATTTGTGGAGTGAGTGAGTGAGTGAGATGGTGTTTAACGTGTTTTGAACAATATTTCAAAAATCTTCACTGTATTTCTTTTCTCTTTTGAAGCACCACTATCATTAATATGTTCCATTCGTAGCAATTTGCTCACTCCTTTTGATGAAATATGAGAGCGATTGTTTCTTTGTCTTGACTTGAAATGAATGAATTTCTTTGGATCAGCAATGTTCAATTTTCTTTCCATCTTTTAAAATTCAGTCGAGGAAAGGATAGCGACGGAGCAGAAGTGATACGCGAGTACTTTCCTTGATGAATGAGTGCGCTTTCCCTTTTGCAGTCTTTATATTGATTTCAATGTATTCTACATTTTTAAGTTTCACGGGTATAAACCAAAGAGGATAGAAAGTGAATTTTGCACCATCTCGTAAATCAATGCGTCTTAACACAGGCTCCATGCTGTCTCCAGCATTGCTACTGTCACACAAGTTGCACATTATGTCGATGTTAGTTTGGTTCATATCTTTCAAATCAACAACACTGAACAGGCTCAACCAATGCCAAAACCCACAACCCTTCCAAAGGTAGCATTTGAGAAAGTTTCACACGGAAAGGTAAAGGGTTGTTTGGAAATGTTTTCTTAGAGTCCATAACATAACATAACAGGAAATAATTGTCCATTTTTTATTCGTTCACGAGATGTTTTCCACTTGGCTTTTTTCCACCCAAGAATCAAAAGTAGATGGCCAACCAGCCAATCGAACCAGAAAATATTCTCTTTCTTTCTCTTGCTTTTTCTTCAACACTTTTTCGATGTGCCACACTACGTCTAAATTCTTATCCACTTTTTGAAGCTCCTGTTCATAAAATGACCCTTTAAGATTGTCGTCGTGGAAATCTTGTAGATGGTAAATGGGGATATTTTGAGGACTGGAGCGATTGTAAATTTTAAAAAGCTCCTCTGTCCATTTTAGATCGTGTTCCTTACTGAAAGATTTCTTCAAGTAACTTAATCGAACAATGTCCCATACTTTATAGCGAAATTTCTTAAACTTTCTTTTGCTTTGATGCTGAGCAGAATTCATGTACTGGTGAGACCAGACCTCAATTTCGTTACTCGGTTTCACCTCGGCTGGTGACCATTTTCCTAGACTGCTGTGAACTGTGTGGTTGTAATTGTGAACTAAATCCTGAAGTACATCGGTGAATTTATTCGTGTTATTTTGCGAAAGGTATCTCGTTATCAAGTTTCTTAATGTTCTTATCACTCTCTCTGCGTAGTTCGATTTCACCTACTCATTTTGAGTAACTATCAATTTTATTTTATTTTTCAAAATGTACTCTTTAAAAACCCTGAGAAACTCCTTTCCCTTGTCTACACCACCACTGGACTCATTACCTTATCGTGGTGTGGTGGTTTGTGTGCTTCTGCAACCCCGAGAGCTATGCTAGCTGGAGCTTCCATGCTCCTGGTAGGGTCACCCAAGCTGGACAGGTCGACGGATAGAAGTCAGACCAAATGTGAGTCCTTCTAAAACCTGCTTTCTATCTCTTACTATGCCTTTCTTTCCGTCTTTTCCCTCATCCTGTCGATCCCTTTCTCTCTGATCTGTCTACTCTCTTTTGGATGGCAACATCCACGTGTTTAATAACTGAAATATTGTTCAAAACACGTTAAACACCAACTCACTCACCCCTTGTCTACACGTAACTTGGAGGGAGAGCGTCCCTTTTTAATGTTTTCCTTTAACGCACCCAAAACAGTTTCAGGTTTTTTGTTTTTCAGTGGTTCAACCCACAAATATCGAGATAATATATCTATGCCAATGAGCAAATATCGCACTCCATTGTTACTCGCTGCATAGCGACTAACATCTTCTAAATCCATATCCCACATTTCATCTATCGCATTAACTCTTACTCTCAGTCTAGGAAAACGATGCTGCACAGACTTGTGAAGAGAGTAGCCATCTTTTGATTCTAGAAATTTCTCTACTTCCTTCCGGCTAAATGCCAAACCTTTTCTTTTTTTAAGCTTTATGAAACTTATTGAAGCCAAAATAAGCACCCGCCTTGCTCGGTTTTAAATAGTGACTATCAAGAGAGGATTTCCTATCAACTTTACCTTCAGATGACATATTGTTAAATGATACAAGCCATAGGAAGAATTCATTAATTATTGTTGACAAATTTTACAATTCTTTCATAATGTAAATAGAAAAACATTTTCTCATCCTTCTAACTAAAGTTCTTTTCCAACTTGATTAAACAAACAACTTGTTTCTTTAAATTCTCTTTCCGTTGTTCAGTCTTTAGCTGAGCATTTCTAAAGTCTACACACTGAAACTGACACAACACAAATTCCTGAGTATCACACAGTGCAGGGTCTGCAAGCACTAAATCTCTCCAGTCCATTACTACTTTATCTTCATCCAGCTCTCTCCAAGCCATACTCAATTACCAAGAAGTAATATCCTCAGCTGAAGAGATCTTATAGGTGTGTCCACTCTCTTCACAGTCTAGTAAACATCCCATACATAATTCAAAAGCGAACTTTCTGACACGCTTGGCTATCTCCTAAGCATAACACAAGGTAAACAGATTCTCCAGTTGCGAATAGCGGGTTACCACATCTTTGACATGATTGTTATTCTTTCCTGAAAAAGTAGAAGATTAATTTATTTTTTCATTTTTCATCATTGAGATGTTTATCAAATTTGTTCGCATAAATCACAAGTCTTACAATATTTATTTAAAAAGATGTCGAGATGAGAAAGTAAAAAATACAGACCTTTGTTGAACCACTTTGATCAATGTTTCTAGAACGTCCAATATTTACTCCCTCTCCCTTCAGCTAATGTATCTCAAATGACAGGAGTGAAATTTAAACAACGTTTTACTAAGTATCATTAGAATATGAGTAGTCTACTAGATTATTTTAAGAAACTGAACTCTAGCAGTCACCTGTCGCTTAACTTAAATTGGAGGAGAAAATTCCTTTGTGTTATAGATTTCTATTCATAACATTCATAACATTCTATAACGTCTTTTTGCGCTCGAGTAGCTCTGGAGGAGAAAGTATTGTTCTTCTATTGTATTGGAGTGATATCATACAAAATACACTACTGTCACCGATTCACAAAACAAAACAAAATATCAATGCTGTCATGAAGACAGAGTCCTTGATTAACAAAAAACATAAATCATTGTTTTAAATTTTAATATTTATTTCAAATATTTCAGTTCAAATTCTGACCGATTAATCTGTCAAAATGAAAATATTGGAACTTTATCCTCCCAAGACACTGACAGTATTCGAAAGAGAAAAGCCTCGGTGTATATTATATAAAATATGTAATCATACACAATAATTTAGATTGTCAAATCGTTAATTCAATGGAAGTACGACATGCCAAACCACATGAATTTCAATTCCTCACAAGAAACATCTAATCACTCCTACTATACCAAAAGAAACATAGTGTTTAGATCAAAATATTGCAAAGCATCTGTAGCTTGTTTGAATGACAGTTTCAGATTGGCCACATTAAAAGTGAGAAGAGTTTCATATCAACTTACCAGACATTTTGACAGGTTCGACATTATTGAAGGCATGGATGTTAGGTGAAAACGACATAAATAACTTGATAGCCATACATGTAAAGAAGCAATGTTAAAGGGTCAGTAGCACGTTTTTAGGGGGAATATAAGGTCAGAAAAATGAATGGTTCCAATAAAAGACAACGTTTATGAACTAAATGGAGCAGTAATAATTCAAATATATAATTTAAAGTTTAGCCATTCGATTCTTCTTTCTTATATCTTAAAAACGAATTAAAGGTGTTCACACAAAATGACTGCCAATGAATTTTATGTGAATTTTCATACTTTGTCCTCTGACTTTTGTTGATTGGCTCGTGAAATGAGATTTTTGACACTTTCAAAACAATACATTAAGCATTTACGTACAGTTATCAGTGAAAAATTTAAAATATAAACCCATATATACCCATTTAAAAAGGGTGTTATATAGATTTTGACTCCTGGAACTCAAACAATATTTACAACAACGTGGTTATCCTATTGCCTTAATAGAAGACGGAATCAGTAAAGCACTTTCTTAAGATAGAAACACTTTATTAGTTGTTAAAGAGAAACCAGTCACTGAACAACGAATCGCTGCATATGATTCATCAAACAATCCAAAAAATCCAATCCTTTTTGGCATCATACAACAGAACATGCCGATCCTAGAATTAGATAACAAAATAAAGATGATCATGATAATTGTCAATCTTATCAAAAGTAAAAGACAAGAGTTCGAACCTAAAACAAATGCTTTCTAGGGCGGTCCGACACACATCTTAATCCTGAAAGTATATGTGTCACTTAATGTAATAGAGGGAATTGTGAAACATGCGACCATTTGATTGAGGGGAAATCAATTAGAATTTCTGAAAATCATGCAAAATTAATTGTTCACTCAAACATGAACTGCAGTGCCCAGAATGTTATTTATCAAATCACATGTCAGGGATGCCATGAAAAGTATGTTGGCCAAACTGAATATCTGAGGGGAAGGGTGAGGGTTCATAAACAGCAAATAAAGGACCCAAACGCCCATTGTATTCCCCTGAATGAACACTTTGATCTAAGCGCAAAAGGAAAGAAAATTTAGTTTACCATCTTCCCATTCTATCAACTCTCAACAGATGATCCTATGGAGCGCAAAATAAAGGAAAAATTCTTTATTAAACAAAACTGTCCATCACAACAGGTAGAGCGCAATCTTAACATCAGCTCCTTTTAAATGTCCAGCATTGTGACGTCATAATGGCGTGACGTCATAGACACTGTAAACATTCTCCCTGAAGAGTAAATCGGAACATGCAGGAGAAAACGTTGTGTGCTGTTGATTTTTATCAACACTTTTTACTATGAAGACTGTGCACTTCATTGAACTTCCACCTTAGACAGACACGTGTTTAATAACTGAAATATTGTTCAAAACACGTTAAACACTAACTCACTCACTCACTCACCTTAGACAGATATATGGACTATGGTAAGCAACATCAAAAAGGAAACTGCATTCATCAAACAAAGTCAGAACTTTAATCTTTAAAACTGAACTTTTGTTTGGCTTCTTTTTATCTCCTATCAAGATGAAAGTTAAAAGTACTCTAACGTCAAAAAAGAATTTTTAAAATTGAAGGTTTCGCTCAACTTAAATTAGGAGTGGTATGTTTTAAAATGATCAATTGTACAATGACCTTCTCTTGAGAGTAATCCCATTACCCCTTGATATTGCGTTATTACAGATATGTAAGATATCTTTTTTCTGTCTTAAAAAACTATTATCTTAAAACGTGATGCCACACTTGTGTCAAGTATGAAATAATTTATGAAATGTTATTTTAGTTTTATTCTTTTATTCAGGCTGTTCATGTTATACATTACTTCATTTTGATAACAGGAATGAAATAATTATCATGAGAACATTTTACAAAATACATTTTACACTCTTTGAATTTGTTTTACAGAATTTAGATTTCATAGTGTTATTATGCATTGCATCAGTTTTAATTCATTTCCTCTGAAATACATTTATCATTTAAGTGTATTGCAAACAAGCTAACTAAATGTCGGATTATAAATTTCATGAGGTAATAAGATACGACCTCGACCTCGACCAGGAATTCAAGGTTTGAGACACATACATGTATGACTCAGGTGTTTACTTACAGTTACATAAAGAAAGGTGAGCACATCATGTCTCTTTTCCATTTACAGTTCGATGTAATGTTAATACTTGATCTTATACCATTATGCATAACTGGTGTTATTAATGAGAGGGCAGTCAAAACTAGTCGTAACCGAATTTTGACTTTGATATTAAACTTTATACTTTATTTAACTGTATATTAGAACAACGACGTTTTGCGTGGACTACAACTTTGACATTACAAATTGATTTTGTATACAGTGATTTTTCAAAGCTCAGTTCATACATGTAGATAACAGTTTGAGTGATTTTATCTCAAAACTTCACAGCTCAGTTCATGGATGGCAGTTTGAGTGATGACATATCTAAGCACTTATTTCTCAACTAAATGATTGTATTTCAATTGTTCATTCAATCTATATTTTCAAAAAGAGAATAATTTCGGTAATACATATCAAAACATTAAAAGAATAAAAAATTAAACAAAGGATAAAAATGTAAATGGAATATTGATAATAAGCTTCTAATATTGATTAAAGACAACATTTCTGCTTGAAAAATCTATGAGTGTATTTTAGTCAAAATAGAATCGTATAATTTGACATGCATCTAATATCCTAAAACTAAAAGCACATGGACACAATGGAAGAAGTAAAGCCTTGAACCTGACAGCTCTATGATTTTCTATACCAGAAATTAACGGTAACTCCTGAAAAAGATATAATTGAATATGAATAATACTTTATTTGAATTATATAATGTCTATTTTCCCTACCTCGTTATAGTTGAAAGCATCGTCAATCTTAATTAAGTAATGACAACTTTTCATTTTAATGGCAGGTATTGAATAATTTAATCTTCCAAACACTTTACTTTGAAAGACATTTTGACAGGTTTACTATGGATTTGATCATGAACGTCAACTGAAATACAAAATCTAATGAAAATTGTGAATGACATTTTCAAATATCATAATTGCAAAATGTTGCATTTTAATCTCACAATCATACCAGAACGACAAATTGATTAAACATCAGTGGATGTTTCATAACTAAAAATTGTTTAGGTTGTTTTTGAAATTTCAGAATAATTCCCTGTTTATAGAACTCTTTTTATCCCTCGCAACAACGAAGTTGCGGGGGTATTAAAATGGGTACCGTCCGTCCGTCCGTTACACTATGTGTCCGGCACATAACTTTGTAACTAATTTCATAATTGCAAAATGTTGCTCAAAATTATACCAGAACGACAGTGGATGTTTCATAACTAATAGTTGTTAACGTTGTTTCTGAAATTTCAGACTAATTCTCTGTTGATAGAAATATTTTGATCTTTCATAACTCACTATTTCCGTGATATATTTTAATATAAACGTTTAAATTCCGTTCATTCAACCATTCGTCTGTCATTATTAGAACTATAGCTGGTAAATGGGGACTGAATGACTTCATCGCCAGAAACCCTTACATCAACCTGTCAACTGAAGTCGGAGACAAGATAGAACTTTCCAATATGATATTGAGCAATCGTTGGTCAAAACTTGTGTTTTAAAACTTGAATTCTAAAAGCAAATATCACTGTGCTATTATTTATTGATCAGTCTTATCATTTACCTTGCATTATCGCAATTTCTTTCTCAAAACATAATATTGTTAATAACACAATTTTAAATGTACATATCAGTTATATTGTGTACGTGAAACAAGAATGTCTCATTTTAACTTATTGTTAAAGCTTATCTTCACTTCCATGCACATAAGTACTTCATACAATTTTACTTTTACTTCTTTATTTTATCAAATTGATCAAGCTAAATTATGTGATGTAACGTTTGTTATCAGTAGTACATAATTTTAATAAGTTTCTATAAAATACTTTAACAATTACATACCACTTTTACACAGCAAGACTCATCAATAAACTTTAGACAAGAACATGTAACATTATTTCAAAAAGGTATGAAGGCAAACAATGCTCAGTAAACCTTCAACTTGAGTGTGATGAGTAGAAATTTATTACCTATATGGTGATTCAAAAGGAGTGACATA
The DNA here is from genome assembly GCA_916613615.1 of Steromphala cineraria. Classification (NCBI taxonomy): domain Eukaryota; kingdom Metazoa; phylum Mollusca; class Gastropoda; order Trochida; family Trochidae; genus Steromphala; species Steromphala cineraria. Next base: position 54,631,456 of record OU744734.1, on the reverse strand, counting down.
TTATTCATATCCGCACATGTGCACGTATCATTTTTGCATAGCAACAATGCTATTAGTCGGACATCCCGTATATTTACATCTGTTGCGTCATAAAACCATTTTTATGAAGTAACTATAATCGCAAGGGAAGCAACTCCTTTTCTGGAAATTTCGATGAGAATAAAATCGGTCATAAAGAAATTATCACCCTCGGAAGGGTGTCATATGACTTTTACGAATTCTTGTTGTTGATTAATTATTATTATCTTTAAGTTTGATAAACCAGTGTAATGAAAGTTGAGTACATTGTCACATTACCTTTTTCTCCAATAATATACCTATAATATTGTTCTAAAGCGTGAAATTTGCAACTCATATACACACAAAAGCTGTTATTTTGGTACTTCTGTAGTCAATGCTAATGCTTTCAACTGAATAAGCACAATATAGTAGAAATGATTCACATATATAGAATTAAGGCATAGAACATAAAATGTATTCAAATTAAACATCGTGAAACATTTTTATCAAATTGTCAGATGTTAATAAAATTTGCATTCACTTAAAAAATGGTTGACCACTCACAAATCATCATTTATCGTTCCTTTTCCTTTTCCTTAATAAGTAATTATTTACACAAACATAATAGCTTGTATCTCATTAGATGATCTTGTCTATGGATGTCCATGAACAAAACAAACCCAAAAAAGACAAAATCGTGTTAAGTTGAATTGTTGCTCAGAAATGCTGTATGAAGTATGGAGATCTGTCACTACTAAAATAATCTCGCTTTCATCCTGTAGCCAAGTCTATTAGATTGTGCTGAAATCCATTTAACCTAATTGCCTATGACTGACTGAACTAACATTCTTGTTACAGATTTAGTAACAGAATAAGATTGGCCCTCAATCATTTGTAGGAAGACAAAAGCACTGGACAATAGATTGCAGTATTTTCATTGATTATACCTCACCAAGTCAAGTGCAACGGACAATGTTGAAAGCATCGCCATTACTTAAGATTGTTGCCATATTTCCAAATAACCTGAGTAATTGAGAATTTTGCATGACCTTTATAACATGAAACGATTATACTGTCCAACCCTGATCTATTTATGACAAACATTTCTAGGTTCTTTTAAATATTCAAATTAAATGTCTTGTAAGCCAAACTAGCTAGAAGTGATGTGTACATTTCCACAGATGTGACTTACCCACACATCCTCAGGTTTCACACATCCTAAGTTCTAATGAGTTATGTAGGTAACGTGTGCATTTCCTTGCCTGTTAAAGGTAATCTAAGCTACGAAAATAAAGTGGTTGTGTACTTGTATTACAGAGAAATAAGTTCTTGTGGATGTTTAATTGTATGAAAGACGAACAAGTTCTTGTAGATTGTCAAATTGTTTATTTTACATGAAAGGTTTCTGTTAAGATACTGGCACCGTTGATATATCTAACATAGGGAAGTTTCCCCGTTGATCTATAACCTATGATCTATAACCGGTAGGGTAAGGTAAGATTTCATGCAAAGGATAGTTTGATTGTGTCGGTATCCGACTGCTAATTGCAGTATTTCAAGTGTAAGTGGGTCGTCACATTACTAACTCTAGATACATTAACTCAACAATAAACAGATTGTCCAACTTCTCAATGGCTTTTTCAGCATGTGACCAAGGACGTGGGTCTTTTCTGTCTTACCCTGTTTTTTTTTACTGACCAACTAACAATTAAATGTGGCTTTGCAATTGTGGAGGAACCACATATACGAAGATTTGAACATTATAGATCGGTAGCATGTTTTTTTTAACATTGTATATTTTCAAGTTTCACTGATAATTGTACGTGACTGCCAAATTTATTATTCTGATAGTGTCAAAAATATCATTACACAAATCAATCAGTCATAGTCAGAGAACAAATTATCAAGACTCTCATAAAGTCCATTGGCTGCCATTTTTGTGTGGAAACCTTTGACTATAATTGTGTAAGAAAAAGGAACATCATGGCTAAAATTTTCATTATTTATTTGATTTATTGCTGCTATGTTTAGTTTAAATATGTTGTCTTTTAATTCGAACAATTATTTTTAATTTTCCTGAAATAACCTTATATTCCCGCTAAAAACGTGCTACTGCCCCTTTAAGGGTGACATCAAATTGGATTACATGGCACATTTATAGTGACCCATTTCAGCTTGACCTATTGATCACGTTATCCTTAATCAATCAAGAGAATACGATTATCATCTCGTGGTTTGAACTAGATATCAGCGATCAGGTCAGTGGAGTCCCTCAAGAATATCTTATCTGACATTCTTAATAGATTTTTAATGGATACATTTAGTATTAGCTTTCAATAATCAGTGACAATTTTAGAATATAAAATTATCAAAAAACGTGCTACTGCCCCTTTAAGCAGTAAAATTTATATTGCCTGTCTTCCGAACGTCAATCCATATATAATTAGCAAGTATTGCTTGGAGTGTATTTGGTTTAATAAGATAGATTTTGGGTGATAATTTTTCTCTTTATTTGTTATTTGCAGTCAACAGACTTTGCAGATCGTATGATATGCAGGGTATGATAAACCTCGAAACTTTTTTTCTTTAATGATGTAATTGATGTAAAAGTATTCTTATTGAACTGATTCACCTGTCAAACACATAAATAAGTCATATATCATATATCATTTTTTTCTATATCTTAATTAGTTTATAACAGAGACTACAACAGACTTCTCTTAAAATTGTCAAGCATTGTCCATAGGAAGTCACAATGCCGAAAACATAGCAATTATTTCCATTTCCCTGTAGAATTACATGTTTGTAGATTTTATTCATATCTTTGGCAAATTTCAAAATAATGATGATATGTTTTTGACTCGGCCACAATGATCTATTCCTCGGTAAACCAAAGATTCAATGACATCTGAGTGCAGATGTACTGACGAGCTCTATAGATGAACAGTAACTATGTTGTCATTATGGGTAGTTGAATATGGGAAATATAAACCTTATTTACACACCATGCGAATAAATTATTTGCATTGACCAACAAATTGATGGAAGAATTAATGAATTCTGAAACATCCAACAACAATATTTCTTTATCAGGTCTTAACCAAGTATAGGAGTAAATGATCTCATTACACGGTCTGGTCCCAGATTCTATCCATTAGCAAAGATTTTACAAAAATACTGTCAAGATGGTGTCTCACTGATACGACGATACAGCAATGCTATATTGATCTGTGTAAATGCTTTCAACATTTGTCTATAAACTATGTTCTTAAATCCTACCCAAAAATGCAGAGTTTAAGCTGGTCCTTTAACAGTGCTAGCACGTCAAAAGGGGGGTAATTCCCTGTAAGGTCGACACCAGTGACCTGTGTGTATTAAACATTGAATCTGAATTCAAACACTTAGAATATAAATTTTAGATTGTGACATGAACTTATATTTCATATCTATTTGTTCCCGAGCAGAAACGTTAGTGAATTATCACACATGCTTAGTGAAAAATTTAGTGAAAAAAAGTTTCTAAACAATAAACCTTCATGGTATTGCCGATTTGATATTGACGTCGTTTTACTTTTTAGCTTCATAAATGGAATATCTAAAACAAACATTCTTCAAACTTTAATTTTGACAATATATGTTCATATTTTTAAAAAAAATCAAGTTTTATTATGTTTATTTCAGTAAAATGTGTAAATATGCCGTGAATGGTAAATCAGTCAGTGGTTTATCCTGTTTTGTTTATTTGCCATCATAAAATATATTTGGAGAGTTAGATCGTAGGTTAAAATGAGTATTTTTCTGTTAGATATTCACTTTCCTCCTGGAAGAAAACACACAAATGAGTAAAAGGGCATCTAAATCTAGAAATCAACAAAGGGGATGAATTGGTTTGGACATATGAATATTCATGAATTGTTTGTGGCATTTTATAAACTACAATCATAGAAACTCAGCCTGTTTTCTAAGTACGAGGACATGATAGAGGTTGTGAGAAGGGGAGTCTAAGGGAGATAGTTATCTGGGATCATGACTGACACTGTCTGGCCTATAATTAATTTCAGAAATGATTGAACACACACTGAGCCCTTGCATACATAGTGTATACTAATAAAGAGATTCTCCTTATGTGTTTGAAAGTCAGTCTAATGTAATTAAATGGTAAATTATCCGATTCCTTAATGTCAATGCAAATTGGTTAAGGTTATAGCTGCTTACACATATTATCATCCTGTTTAGCAAGAGGTTTGTGCTGACCATAATTACACTTGAAACGGTGCAATTTGTATGTGAGTGCTTTAGTAGTGAATAATCTGCTCACCGTTCATGAACATTGAATTTGGCATGAGTGTATCTATGCTACTTTATTAGACAACATTAGAAATCAGAAATGTAAACATCACATGTTGTGATTTTCATAACTTACTGTGCTTAGAATCTATGCAGATCTGACTTTAATCCTTTTTATCCAACTGGTATGTAATACCGTGTGATATAGTCATCACCCTGTCCGTCTGTATGTCCGTCCATCCGTCCGTCCGTAATCATTTCGTTTCCGGAGCAGAACTCAAAAACCGGTCCACATATCTTTCTGAAACTTTACATGTGTATTGCCCACCTACTGAAGTGGTGCCTTTTGATATTTTCACATTTCTGAAAATTTTATTTCTTATTATTTCCATGGAAACGGCTCTTATTTGGACTCTGTTCATGAAACGTTTCGTTTCATATATATTAGCTTATACTATTATGAACCTTGCGTGAAAAATTTACCATTATCTTTCAAAGGTTTACATCTGATGATCATGTGGAACCGGTGGGATATGTCATTTTCCGATGACTCTTGTTTTATTTTGATGACATCACTCTAACAAAGAGATAAACAACATTAAAGGTGCAAATCTGTCTTTAACAAAACCTTCTAGAACTGCAAAAAATCGTTTGGTCTATCAGCATAACTGGTTTATAGAATGCTGCATCATAAGTACAAAGTGCGGTAAAATAGTGAAAACTTTAAATTCTTAGTGTTTTTATTTTGAAGAAATAAAATCTTAAAGGTTAAAGACACTGCGTGCAAATGTAGAAAGTCAAGAATTAACAGATATGTAATAATCTGTCTTATGAGGAAAACATTTTTCAATCATAAACTCTTAAAAAATGTATCAGTTTCCAAGAAAAAGAAGTTCTTTTAGTTTGTTCTCTTATAAATAATGTCTGTATGAGACGAATCAAAAGGTTAAACTCGATAGTTTTGAAATGGATGGTTTATTATTACCTTTGCAATTTTCCATGAATCTTATTTGCTAAAAAAGTATAGTATTTGATGAGAAAGGAAATTATGTTCATAAATCATAAGAAGACATATGAGCGAACGAACGTCAAGAGTAAGTGAGTTTACAAACCTGATAAGCTTTTCATTCCCTCTAAAAATTGAAGTATTTTGGTTTTAAACTTTTTTTCTTTGTCAGTTATGGAAGTAAAAAAGTAAAAAACTGTCACAAAGCATAGATCATCATGTTTGTTACGATGAATAGTAAAGATTGTCCTTGTACCAGATCAATCATTCACATGTCCCCTGTAGTACTTAATTGTATGTTGTTAATCCTTAACCCTGAGTTTCAAAGGTATAGCAAATGTTTATGTTGACAAGCCACGATAAATAACTTTGTCAGTGTCATAAACACTCAATGTCGATGTGTAGATGTACTCAAAACATTAAATCCGTTTATGATTACTACGAAGTAATAGATAATGTACTTTTCTAATAATCATACGACTGAATAGGATGCATTGATATTTGACACTCAGACCAACGAATATAGTAAAGGATTCCTTAACATCCCAAAACAGTCGAAATGAACCAACCACAAAATGATATCCTTATGCTGTCTTGCTTAAGGAGTCTATCCAAAGGCAAGCTGAAACAATATTTCTCAAAAACGATTGACTTCAAATGGTTCATTTCATTTGTAAGTTTTCAAAACCTATCAATACTATCCAGAGTTTATTAATTGAGGTAAGTCTTTAACTATTTAGCGTGGTCGTGTTGTCCCAGGCTATAAAACAATAATCATATGAAAATATGATTTATAAACTGACCGTTTAATCATTACAATTTTATTTTCAGCTGTAGCACTAAGACAAACTAAAACATATGTTTTTATGACACAGACCGCCAGTAGTTGTTACTTTATACTTGATAATTTCTTTATGAATGAAGGCAACGGGTTTAGCAGTGAGATGCTTGTTCCTTTGAACATGATTTATTTATAAATAATTGTAGTGTAGTATATTTTTGTTTTGTTAAAGTGATATATTGCTTGAAAAATTAATTTACTCCTTCTTTAAAAAAATGCAATTACCCTGGAAGACTGAAATATGGTCCGCCTTACAAGTAAATGATTTTGTTACTGAAATAATCTCTTAAATATATTTTCTCTCAGGACATTAGCAATGAAGATTGAATAACAAATAAACCCTATCAGCCTTAACTCACATCTTCAGGAAAAATTTGTATTTTGGTAAGAACAACCCTATCTTATCAGATGAACACGAGTATAAATCAGTTTGATACTCATTTTTCTCACTGATCCCTAAAGAATCAGTTGCATGTTATAGAATGTTTGACTGGGGACAATTTCACATTTCAAATTCGTTCTTCACTATATTTATGATAAAGAAATTGTTAACCTGAAATATTGCTTGTGTAATATTTTCCATTTCTAATTTCTGCTCTTTCATTCATCTTACTTGTAAATCTCATGTGACGAAGTTTTTTTGCCGTAATTGGATTCTTCTTTCACAAAAAATGCCTCTCTTGTAACTTGGTATTTAATTGTAGATTTACCATGGGATTTCAAATTGATTGGAACCTAAACTTGTTGAAAGAGTTTTGTTAAAAGTCATTTTCTAAATAAAGCGATCAAACGGTATTATTAATTTGAAGCTCCATGTACAAAACTTGCATTCCTGGTTTCAATCTCGGAACAAATGACCACAATTAAAACGGAGAGACTCTTGAATCATGAAACTTGTGTTAAGGTAAACATAACCGGTGAACCATGATAGATTGTATCTGGATGAACTATTCGGACCATAATAGTCCAACCAGTTTTGATGTTTGAAAATTAATTTAATTGAATCCGTGCTAATGAAACAATTAAAAAACGATCTATTTTACGAGAATACGATCAAATTTAATCATCGAGACAAACCCATGACTTTGAGAAAGGGCAATGGCCTCTTTTGTCCTTCAAGTGTAAAGTTACTGAGTTACTAAGTTTGAGTTACCAAATGACTATAAGAACTGGGCATAGTTGCAGTAATTCAATGGAAAATATAAATTTCATAAACAGTATTTACAGCTCATTCTCATCTTTTTTGACGATATCAGAATACGTATGTTTAATGTGAATTTAAATAAAGCGCACTTAAATGTGATAGCTAAGCAGAAAACTGATTTCTGGAACTCAAATATAAGTAAATAAAAGTGGTATTATTAAGAATTTACTGGCAAGGTTGCTACTGAAATTCACATTAAACATATTATGAAACAGCGTGTTGAATTCATCACACATCTAATTTTTGTTTTACCGTAAATATTAATTCATTTAGTCTATACTTATTTCTGAATATAATCACAGATCTGACGTTTCCTGTAATTGTCCCCATATTTGTACAGCCCAAGCTATTGTGTCATGAAAAACTGCACCAAAACTACTTTCTTTCATCATCTGGTGCTAGGATTATGTAGAGAAATTATCTTAACATTTAACATATGATTGTGCTGCAATTTACAATTTACCTACTTTAATCACCAATTTTCACGTAAAACCCTTTAATCGATAGAAACTCTTAAGAAGCACATACAATGAAAGTGTCATACAAACACACGTATGTTTAAAGACTACCGTTGGTTTCATTGTCAAACAAATCTTTGCGTTCTCCTGCTGTCTTCATTTATGTTGCTTGTTATATCCTGTTTCAAGGTTGAAGCAATGGATGGGAAAGAAAGGAATGAAGTGAGCAGGGTTTGAATTGTCTATTGTTAGCTCATCTGGCCTGTAAGGCCCGATGGGCTTATGGCATGGCATGGTGTCCGGCGTCCGTCCGTCCATCCGTCTGTCCGTCCATCCGTCTGTCCGTCCATCCGTCCGTCCTTAAACTTTGTGGAATTTCGACTTCTTCTCCAGAACCAAAGGCCTAGAAAGCTGAAACTTTGTGTACAAACTCCTTGGCTAGTGAGGATTATAAATTGTAGCTTTGGTGACCCTGTGACCCCAAATAGGGTCACAGGGGTCACAACCTTAAAAACCTATTTTCATCTTCTTCTCCAGTTCTAAAAGGACTAGAGAGTTGAAAATGATATGTGCAGACTCCTTGGCCAATGTGGATTATAAATGGTAGCTTTGGTGGCCCTGTGACCCCTAATAAAGGAAATAGGAACGTCCTTTTAAATCGATTATCATCTTCTTCTCCTGAAGTATAAGGCCTTGAAAACTGAAACTTGTCGCCTATATACTTAATTTTATGATTTGTGACCCTGTGGCCTCTACAAAGGGGTAATCACATCGGCCACACTCTACAGCATAATATATTGATGAAGCCTGATGAGCTACAGAGCCAATGGCTCTATTTTTCTCTTTAAAATTTGTCGTAAGTGGTCAGCAACTTGTGCTTACAGTTCATCTCAGAGACTCGATATGGTTTGTTTAAAAAACATTTTCTTCTGATGTTTATGTTATGATGCCATGATTCGAAATTGTGCATGAGACACAAGGCGATCCCCATATAAGGTCATGACTTATTTCTTTTAAAACTTTTCAAATGACATTCAGAAGAAACCCAAATTTATTGATATTCGATACAGTAACAGGTAAATTGATATTCGATACAGTAACCGGTAAACAAAGTTGAGTTCCACAGTTGTACCTCATTGTCAGATTTGGCCTAAAACTAGGATGTTTATACATTTGATCTTATTCAATCACGCTTAGTCAAGTTGGGTGCGAGTGTAGTTTTGGCGTTGTATTTTTCCCAGTGCAAAAAAACCATTATCATATGTTTAATTCTTTGTTGAATAAGAAATTTCTGTAAGGAAAGCAAAACAGGCAGGACAGTCGGAAAGGAGCAGTGCCTAACAGAAAAGGAACACAGCTTATTAAATGGATCGTGCATGTACTTGAAATTGTCTTTGGAAACAGTATGTATTCTAGGGATTACTCGTGAGACAGAGGGATTCACAAGAGCTTTACATTATTAAGATATCTTTTTTCAATGTTGTCTCTGGTACATTTTTGTTTTTGTAATCCTTACAATGATCTTACAATAATCTATCCTAAGATGTTTGGGTAAGCCAGGCAAAATAAAAAAGGTTTACTGGATTATAACACAAACAATTTGACTTGGCTACAGGAAGATCAAACATCTTAACAAGATTGTCTGAACATCTTGTTGATGTAAAAAAGCCACGGACCAGACATTCAAATGGGTTCACAGCAATTACGTTTGCATCACTTGTGTCTGCTTGATGAAAACAGACTTGTTGTAGTGTGTTAGGGGTTCGTTACCCTGTCAGTCAGCTTAGCTTAGTGTGACTTTATAAACGTACTGTGTTTGTTCCATAGGTCAAGATGATTGATTGTGTGTGCTTGTACAATTTTGCATTCATTTGATTGACCTGTATTTTCTTACTTTGTTTTGCTCATATTTGGTATTTCGTTTTGACAATACTAAATTGGCATGAATTAAGTCAATCATCATTTGAATGTAAAATCTGGTCTGACAGAAAAAGAACATGTGGTGCAAACAGCCTTCAGAAACATCAATATATACATCATTGAAAACAAAAAATGAAATGAAGTCAAGTTCAAGCAAAAACTGATATTACGTCAGAAGAACGTGACTAAGGCATAGGCCCCACCCCCGTCGGCGACATCACCCAAAGGTGAAGAAGACGTTAAACTCCAGCCCAACAACAACATGACAACTAAGGCACTTACGGGGTTCTTGGCTGTGGGTGTACGTCCTTAAACCAGCCAAATATTATGCAATTAATAATTTCCAATTTGTTTAAATTTTGTTTATCTCTCTTGTAGCTTATCGAAGCATTGGCTGCTTTTGGAATGCTTCCGTTTTTGAGCAAACTATTATTCGGTTATTATATATGGCTCATATCTGAGACATTTAGCATGTTTGGAGAACTTATATGTTAAACTTATGACTTTATGTTCCCTGCATTCAATTTCAGTAATGATGTGCAATAACTGGGTGAACACATTGCGTTTTCATTGGTAATATACAGTTTTTATAATTATTATTGAACAGTTAATTTATTTGATACGATAAAAAAACCATAGACTGCTGAAGATGAAATCCCAATGGCAGAGTTAACATTGACCGAGAATAGAAACCTCATTAAGAAACTCATTTCCTTTCTGTCATTTCCTTGGAGTTGATGAACGTGTATTATTAGATGAACTATAACAGTTTATAAAGCATGTTTCCCTAAAATCTCAGTCAGGGAATAAATTTCGTTTCTTATTGTCACTACAACTTCTGAATTTCCAAACAAACCTTACATGGCCTATGAAATTCACTGGAAGTTGCATGAGCTCTGGTCACTTATATAATTCTTAATCCATGTGGTTCACTCCATTTGTTTCATGAACATGACATAACATTTTGTTACAGGATTTCAAAACTTTCTGGGTATTTTAACCATAATAACACAGTGTTCTCTTTTGAATTTTATTCTGCACAAAAGTACTTTCTAATGATTTTGATGATTATTCATGACACAAAATGTACTATTTCATGCAAAATGCATGTTCCAAACTCAAAAGAGGATGTTCACTTTATATTTTAGTTTGTTCATATTGTTTTAAAACTGTTGAACATATTATTGCGTATTTGCCTATGAAATTCCCTTGATGTACATAAGCACAGGTCACGTACATAATTCATAATCAGTGTTGCTTACTTTATTTATTTCAAAACATATCTATAAACCGACAAAAGCACAAAATGATGCATGAACATGACACAACATTTTGATATAAAATTTCAATAATTTCTGGGTTTTTTTTTAACATAATGACACAATGTTCTCTTTTGAATTTTATTGTGCACAAAAGTCTTCTCCTTATATTGTCGACATTCTGCTTCCTTTTGATTCGTATATTTACTTTATAACCTTACTTTGTTCGTCCTTTCTTAAAGTGTCGAACATATTTTTGCGCATGTTAATTTGGTAACAGGAAGCAGTGCGTCACGCCAGAAAGAATCAGGAAGTAAGTCGAAAAGCTGAGAAATTCCTAAAGATATAAAAACCTGGACTTCCATCTTGTAACAAGAATAGGTATTCGCTTCCGTCTGCAACTTTGATTTGGAGTGGAATAGTAATGTGGCTTTAAAATGAGTATTTCTTTTCCGAGAAGCAAGGATTAATCAGATATACTGTGCTTCCTAAATAGTCTTTATTCAAAGCTGTAACAGAAACCGTAGGTATAAATACAAGAAATACTAGTAATATTTTCAGCCAAAGAAAACTTTTCTCCGTCATCAGAACTTTGTCATGATTCAATGTGGAAAAGATGACTTTAGCACAACATCGCTGATTAAACATAACTTTGATTGCATCTAACCAGGGTTCTTCCTTTTTAGGCGATTTACCATTATTAACTCCTATAACGGCAAGAGCGTATCTCCTGCCTTCTATATACTGACTTCATCAAACTTGATTCACTTGATTTGGGTTTCGAGGGTAGAATATTTAACTATATTATAACGAAGTTCATGTGATTTCACGTACAGTGTTAATCCCTTCCCCAAGGACGTATCTCCTATATTGTGCATGGTATCTACACCATACTCCAAATACTTTTGAAGACGAGACCTTAAAGTGTGTACTATTTTGTTAAAAAGCATGAATAACAAGCATTTTATATCTTAGAACTATCCTGTGCATCATTATCAGTATCCTCAGTTTGTTAAAAAGGCATCAAATGTTGATGACTAACTATCTTGTTCCGTAATCCATCTTTTTGGCATGTTAAAGGATATTTTTACATTATTCAAAAGTGATATAGTTTTTCTCGAAAATAGATTATCTCAATGCACGCAGTAATATTTGAACTGTCAAAACGTCGTGTGAGTTAATGAACAGTCCACTGACTTAACGATTTCAATTTCAAGCTGTCAATCACGCAAGCTACATTTGGTCGTCTTAAAACAAAAAGGAAAACAATGCCCTTGACTTTCCTATTAGATATTACAATAGTAAACATCGGATGGTTCAGACTGGATCAATCTTCTTTAATATGATGAATTCATTTCGACCATTATGTGAATCTTGTCAAATATATGAGTATATGAGTAAGTCGTTCTTTTTTCTTTAAAATTAATATAGGAGTAAGTGTATGTCGTACATGGCCCAAAGGATCAAGCTCATGATTCATTGTGTATGAATACATGACACTTGGTTGATTACGTATGAACATAAAACAGTGATGGATAAAGTAATGGGCGTCTTAGACAATTTGATTATAAAGACTATTTGGATATAAGAATAACCCTCTACAATACTTAACATACAGGTCACACTGGGATTTTAGCTATCATATCTAAAAAGAATACCTCATTAGGAATAAACGAGGTTATTTAAACAAACTGTCATTATGCGGTAAACTTTCATCTGTCAAACACTACATTGTGGATACCAACTTGGAATTTACTTCATTTTGTAATACTATATAAGGAATAAGTAGGTTGTTGAAAGTTTAGAGGTATCATTAGAGTATAACTGAACTTAATTTGTATTTACTAAACGTTTACTTTTTTGTCTTTTCCAAAAATTGGTGTTTTGAAGGTTCATGCTTCGTTAACCAGTGACTGTTAGGCTCCGAAGATGCTTTTATTAGTTGCAAATCTTCCCTCGGCAAGATAAAACTATATATCTAAACATAGTCTCTCCGTTTCTTACTTTGCCCTCCAGACTTTAAAATATTTTAAAACAAAGCACCGACTGTTCATCATGAGTAACACCCCTTACCAGCTACGTACATATATCCATGTAACTTCTCTCTTTATATTATGGAATGAATTCCAATAATGAATCATAATCTCGACAAGAATATTCTCAAGAAAGGTAATATCAATCGTCAGTGGGCTGAATTGTTTTCCGGTATTAACTGAAAGTATCAAGAGTGTAAAAAACATTTTCATTATTCATGCCATTGGCATTATTCAATTTAAGTTTTTCTTTCCTTTTTAATATTTTTCAAATGTTATTTCGATAAATCAGAAATATTTTAATACATCTTTGACATGCTTTAAAAACATTATTAACCTAACTAACGCTGATGTTAAATGTCGCCACAACAGTTGTAACACAAGAATGTGTGCAAAGTTATTGAATGCTGAGTTGAATTAATGAGAAAAAAATTACATTTATCTCAACTAGATATTCATAAACACAAATTTGGTTATCCTATCTTGAATGGTTTATGTGTCCGCTTTAACTCGGATGGACGGACATACAGATGAAAGAACGGAGGGATCCCAAAGCTATATCCCCGTCCCACTACAAAATGTTATATTTACAATGATAGAAAGCTAACAAAACTTTTCATACAATACAGCTATGAAAATATCTTGGTATAAAACCCATTTTCCTGTCAAGCTTAAACAAATGTTGTTGTTTATATTAACAATACTCTGCATTTTTGTACGTAAATATTCTAGACTTTAAAAATCTCCAAAATGTTTTAAAACGTCCTGAAGTATAATTTTAAGCTCTTTTGTGGATGTTTCCTCTTTCACTTTTAGCTCACTCAAATACTGAAAATCCAAACTGCCCAAAATAATCATAGACATTGCCACGCGCTGTTAATCCTTCCACACTTTATCAAATGGATTTTGTCAGGTAACCAAAGCAGCAAAGTAGCAAAAATGCATGTCACTGATGAGTTTTTGAGTTTTCTATGACACCAACAGCAACCTTTTCAATGATATTCTAAGGGGAAATGCTTCATGAAATTATATGTCATATGAAATCAACTGAGAGTAGCTACTGGAATTGAGTGATTAAACTGATAAGAAAAGGGAACGTCACGAGTGAACATGACAATTTAAGACAAGATTGAAGCATACTTCTTGAATATCGTTTCCCCAGAAGCCAACTTAAGCCTGTTTAGAATTTTGAAAGAAAATAAACGTCACAAAAACGAAGTCAACCATTTGGAACATCTTTACTTGCTTGATGAAATAGCAGAGTGAAATCATTTTTGGGCATGTTTTCGACCGCGTACATAAATGAAGTGTCAACAGATTTAAGTATCCCTGAAATTGAATATCCATATTCTATCGAATTTGTCTCTTGATGCAAAACAAGCTTTTAACAATCAGTTTGAAAAAGAAATGTTTTTGCAAAAACTGTATAAAGATGGTCAATGCCAGTTTTTGTGGAAGCGGTAATTTGTTTTTAACAAACATATCAAGATGCAACTCACACCATATTAAAAGTGAAGTGACGGATGTTGAATTCATGATTACCTTTTTCGATGAAATCTGGAAAAACTATTTGTTTTTGTCTGGTGCTTGTTCCGGAGTCTTTGAATACCTTATAATGACAAAGGGAAGAAATTCTATTCCCTTTTATATGTAGAAAGTTTAGTATGTAAAAGATTGAATAATTGCGTCCTTACTTCTCCATGAATCTCATTTCCTTTATATGATTTTGAACAAGAAATAGTTAGACCAGAGATAAATTAAGCACACTTTTATACACTGGCTTTCTTTATATCATATCTTTATGTTAAAAATATCTGACATCAGATTTAAATCTTGTGGCAAGTAAGTACGAAAGATGTTGATATACTTTCCTCTTGATAACAAGAATAAAATATTCTTTAACACGGCTGCGAGAATTCCATTTACTGGCTTATTTGGCAATTCTTGGCAGTAGAAGATAGAATAACTGTATTGCATTTAGTTATCACCCTCTCATTTAGCCTTTACATGGAGATTTCAGCCTAACCAAAACATTTACGATTGTAACTTTATAGTTTTTTTCAAATATGTCTTCATACACTGGATAATGGATGCTGCTGTGTGTACACCCTCTTGAAATTAAAAACGTATAGTACATTACAGCTGCGTACGTTAAATTTGTTCACTTGCTAACGATCTTAGTGTTTCATGTAACTTGGGTTTCGTTTGGATGTCAATCATATAACTCCAGCAGGACTGACATAATATCACCAATTGTCAATGTGTAAAGTAGCCATTCTCAAACCATATTTTGGGATCGTCTGGCCACTGGTGCCGAATATCAAAATTTTGCACGAAAAAATAGACAAAAGCGGTCATATTTTTGAAATTGATAAGACATATTTTGTTAATTATCGATTGAAATATTCCATAGAGAAACCATGAGAAGGAACCACGCGGCGTTACATTGGCTTAGTGCAAAAGAACAAATTTGACTTAAGCTGTTATTGTTTAAATAAGCATCAATGACCTACCGAATTAACTGTTAATTGTTTGGTAAGCCATACGAATATGTTAACGCAAAATGAATCATAACTTATTTAGTGAAATTTCAACATGATCCATTGTTTGCAATGCTATGATGCCCTAAAGACATTCAAACTAATTTTTGTGATAGAATATCTAGGTAAGCGAACTAACGCAAGCAACGGAGCTGTATATGACCTTATACCACGACTCTATTGTTTGGACCCGTGGTATAACTAACCAAAATGTTAGTTATACTTCACCAGTGAATCAGCCGGAACTACTTTCATTTAACCCTTCTCATGACAAACTAAAAACAGAATGTAACAAATACCTTCAATTTCAAATAACAACGAACAAACATTGGAAACTTTTATTAGGATTTTTTTACATTTTTGATATTTTGTTAATTGTAAGGGTTCTGTCAGGAGCCTTGTCATCGTTTGAGGTAGTCGTTACAGTCGGAGGACGTCGTTTTGGCTGACCATTTCTTCGTATTGGCGGCGAGTTGAGACCAACACGTCTCTCTTCTCTTCACACAAACGATTCACCCATATGAATCTTTTCCGTTTTAGGGGAAAATTATTTTCTCCTGGAAAGGCGTCATGTTTGTCGTTCCATAAAAGAACTGCAAAGAGTTAAGATTGTTTTGTTAAACTGAATCATGTAGAGAATAGAGATGGAGAATATTTTCAGAGGCCTAAATGCCTAATGAACTGAACATTTCTTCATTGTATGAGTTTGTCATTACCGTCATCCCTTTGATGATTAAAATGTATATGCTATACTATAATCATTAATTGTGACTTCTTCCATAATTCTTAACCCGTAGCCCTATAAATAACAACATTGTTTTTTTTTTGGAAGGACAATCTTAATTTTGATTTTTCGAGAGATTGTTCCATATTTCGGATAACAGTATTTACTGCAAATTTATATCTAAATTGATCAGTGACAGAAACCTCATTATCTAGCCATGACCGATCATTGCACTATTTAAACAACTGTACTGTTAAACAGACAGTCCGTGATAATTATGGTAATTCATTCAAAACATCTCGCATGTTCATTCGAATGCCAAAATAAGGTAAATAGTAGATGTTAATTTTCTTCCTGAAATGTTATTGAACGTCAAACTAATGCATTCTTTGAATATCAAGAATTTATGCCGACTAAGTCAATATAGACTGTTCTTAAGACAGTAGATAACTTCTTCATAGGTTATAACTAAATCATCTCATTAAATTAATTCCTGCCTTCTTCGTCAAGTGTATCTGACACGAAAACATATGCAATGAAGAGACAAAATTGCAAACTAATTGTAGTTCTATTAAATGCTCTAGTCAATACAACGGTGATAATGAACACAAAAAGACAAATGTGCCTAATATGCAACCTTCAAACGCATTCTTTCCACAAACAGCCTGTAAATAGAATTAAAGAAATGAATTGCATCGTCCATTACGTATGGAGATATGTAAATACAGTCCACGTTGATTGGTTGTTCACGAGACAGGAAAATTCAATGAATTTAGATCAACCGTGTATAAAACCAGATATGTAATGGGAGTCTTCTGGCATATCGTATATCTTATTTTCTTCAAGATTGCACTCTTTTCGGTAGAAACACTTCCAATTTCTAAATGTGTATGTTAAATTCATCGAGAGGAAAGTAATCACCTGTCATTTGGGCGCATCTCATCCAGGTTTGTAGAGAAATGTTGCCTACGTCCTCACCTTCCATTATACACAGTGACAATGTCGCCTTCTCCGAAAACCCATGTCGTTTTCATCATGGAATGCACGTGCAAAGCATGACCCACGCACTGTTGTTGTTACCGTAGTTTTCTACGTAAGTGTTGCTCAATAGATAGTTTTTTAAAGACACGAAGGATAAGGTAACTATAGAGCATATTTTAGAGAATATTTGGTAGCTTCTAAAGGCGTGATGAGGCACATTGTTTGGTAAAGAGAACATAGTTCAACGCATTTTTACAATTTATGTATGATATTTTACTAAATATATATTGTTTATATATGTCGTTATGTTGGTCGTGGTATAAGTAAGTTATACGACTCCGCGGCTCGTCGTATAACCAACCATCTCGTGGACTAGACGACCAATACTGGTCATATAACTATTACTTAAACATACATGTTTATCACCTAAAGATGCTATTTTAAAACAATATCATATTACAGAGTATGTCAGATATATTGTGAACATGACGCTAGATGTTACCTTTTGCATTATCAGGAACCCTCTAGTCCTAAACAGTTTACCAATCTATCAGTATCATTAGGACTGTCATCTGCATGACAGTGTCAGTGCATTCCAATGTGACTGCTATGTTTAGTGACAGTTGATGTCGGCATTCGGTTTGCTTTTGTGCACCTGGAAAATATTTCATACACATCTAACATATTCTAGTCTTCGGCACTAGTTCAAATAAAATCATATCATATCGTATCATATCATATCATATCATATCATATCATATCATATCATATCATATCATATCATATCATATCATATCATATCATATCATATCATATCATATCATATCATATCATATCATATCATATCCATATCCATATCGAATGCTTTGAATTAAATTATGTTTAGAATATGGTTGAGTAATCGTGTTTATTCATTCAGATTTGAAATTCGTTGTATCGCTCTTGATATTACAGTTCAATGATGATAAAGATACAATGGTTTCAACCAGTGTTGTTAATAGATAATAAATCTGATTCGTTTGCTATTCCGTAGTGAAAGTGGAGACGATCATGAAACATTATAATGGGGTATTTTTGAAATTGTTTACAAATAACTTCCGTCAATATCTGATAATTTACATCAACAAATGTCTTGAACACGGCTATTTTCTTACAATATAAGAGCAAATTAATTTGAAAGATGCACTCATGATAAACGAAGTTGGATTTTCAATAGAGGAATAACATCAAATGACTTTATGTGGTTAATGTTGCCACGATACAATTTTATCTGAACCTATTGATCATATAATCCTGTATTAAACTAGGGGAGAAACTTTATGCTTATCATAGATAATAGTGATCACGTCCCCAAGATTATTTGTGTCACACATATATAGATGAACTCTGTTTACCTAGTATAAAAACTTCAGTTGTCCTACATCTAGAAAACGCCATCAGACGATTTAATTTTAATTATAAAGATGATACTTGTTTGCAAAATTGTTTTCAAATTGATTTCTCCTGTTCAATTACATGGACACAAGCAGTTCTTTGGTTTCGAGAATAGGGTATATTTAAAGGTATCGTTTGATAGTTATTCTTTGCAACAGATAATAGCTTTGATTACAGATCTAGAGATCTTACATTTCAAAATACTACCTGGGACATGTTTTCTCTGATTGAGGAACATATGAATAAATCATATTTTCGTTCAACGCTTTGATGTTTTGAAGAACTGTTTAAATCACCTTGCTTACCTTCAATGTCCGACCGACTTGAAAAGTGGACAGGTGGCATATATGCATGAATGACTGAAGAAAGTTTTTCGTCGTTAACATCTTGAATTTTTACTACTTTACTACTGAGAGGCATTATGCACTTGGCATTGGTATTTACACTTGGGCTAGATATTGCAATAAAGGAGAGCAAAAACGTCATCAATGTTGTAAGAAAGCATTAGTAATCTTGACAGATTAACTTCTAAGTATATTAAAGTGACTCTGCCTCAAATTCCCATTTAACATCTAGGTTAATGTGAGGACGTATTTATCTAGAATCCACAGGAACCCCTTCAGTAAACCCATCAGATAAGGAATCCTGTGAACACCTGAGTAACGAACTTAATAGTTTGATTACTTGGCTGTAGAAGCTGCAGGTTGAGTTTAATAAATGTTATTCCTGCTTCATCATCTTGTAATCCATATATCACATATATATGTATCACATCCAGATTTATCTCAAGAAAATATTTTTTTTCGCTCTGTGTAAAATCAGCCAATGAAATAGTAAATGAGAAGTCACAACATTCTTTTGTACCAGTCACTCGCAGCGAGGTTGTCAGTCAGCAAGATGCAGATTCAAATAATAAAAAGAGACCAACTGTACAAAGATATAAGTTGAGGTCTTAGACAATATTATTTCTTGATTTCTTAATAGCAACTTACATTCTGCGGTTAAGTCAAATATTTTGAATGAATTGGACCGTACAAATCTTACTCGCTCCTTTATGATACTCCACCATGAGATTCATATTGTTAGAAAGATTGTATACAAGATTTAATAATCAAATAATGGCAGCATAACGACATATTGTGTTATTATATGAATGGATCATATCCGTCTTTCCGATTGGCCCACTTGGTCACATGACCGCATTGACGTCAAGCAATATCAACCTGTGTGAAGCGCGAGAGGTTGATATAACAATCCAAGCACCTCCCGTGGCTAAAAATAGATTTGAGAATTACGTCTTGAACTCCGTACATCACATGTTACGATGTTAATTAAGCAATAGGCATCGCTTCGTGACTGTGCTGAATTAGAGTGATGTCCCTTATGGTTTTAGGCATAATAGAGTGATGTCCCTTATTTGCACAGAAACGTGATTCAAGAACATTTTTCATATAATAAAACAATCATAGACTTCCAGATTCGGTTGATCCAATGATTTGTCGACCTTGGACACGTGATATTCACCTCGGCGTTGCCTCGGTGAATATCACGTGCCCAAGGTCGACAAATCATTGGATCAACCTCACTTGAAGTCAATAATTGTTTAATATCGAATATATTGTGACTGAATACAAATATCTTGGAACTGTGATTGATGAAAAGCTCAACTGGAACTCAAACACTGCTAAAGTTTACGCTAAATGCCAGCAAATATTGTTTTTTCTCAGACGTCTTAGATCTTTTAATGTCAGCCCATTTACACTTGTTTTCTTTTACAAAACTTTTATTCAAACTGTTCTCTGCTTTTCTATTCAGACGTGGTTTCGGACTCTCTCGGTTTAAAACATTACAAACTATCCAAAATTATAAATGTTGCCAGAAAAAAATGAGGAATATCTCTTGAAGAAATCACAACTTTAGGCAAGCGGCATATAGAAATTCTATCTGGAAAAATTACTTCCGATCCCGATCATTTTCTGCATAAAGAATATCAACTTTTATCTTCAGGTCGCCGCTATCAAATTCCTCGCTTCAAAACCAAGAGAGCTTCGAACTCATTTGTTCCTTTTAGCATTATTATTTTAAATAAATTTAACCGTTTGTAACTTTATTTCATTATTGTTATACCCATCTTAACTGCATCAGTGATGTGTATTTAGGAATATGTGGGTGAATGTTTGTGCGCTATGTTGTCTATATGTATGGTATCTTAATATTTATATAATTTATCTCTGTCACAGTTGTTTGTAACATGTAAAACAAATTCCCTTTCTGGGTAATAAAGAATTATTATTATTATATTTACAACATGGTATGAACATTGCCCTTACAAAACAGTAACAAACAACAGAAGAGTAATGCTGGCATTATGACCTATCTTGTTGACCAATTCAATCGTTCAAGCCAGATTCAACACAGGACTACTAGGAGCCATGTTAAAAAACGTAAGTGACGCCACGGTAATTTGTTAATGACGTCAGATAAGACATACTATTCGATGTTCAAACGACAATAGTCACCTTATTTTTAAAAATATTTTATTCAAAACAATAAAAGTAACTGAGATTTTTAAAATCTTTTTTAATGTATGGTGTCAAAATCTATCATATATAGCTCATAAGCGGTTTCTTTCGATGATAACCAGCATACCTTGAATGACGTATCTATACGATGTTATTACTAACAAACCAGAAAAATATACAATTCAAAATATGTTATTATGAGTTCCACAACCACACCTTATATGAAATTATATTGTGTCTTTTCATGCATCTAAAAACAGGAAAATTTAGGATGCACAAACAATTGTTGTTGCTTACATTTTGTATTTTTACGTTACACCAGCGGTAACGTTCGTTTAATAACATAAGGGGAAATTGTCCCTCCTTCATGCAGAATCATTAAGAATTGTTGTGATACATGTATGATACTTACTGACTCTCCCTTCTCATATCGATCAATTCCAATAAATCATGTAAGGATATAATCAGAAAATCTGACTTCTAGTTTGTACAAGACTGTTTTCATGATTTCACTTGACACAGTAAATCCATAAACGAGAGACAAATTTAGTATTTTCAATGATTATTGTCATGTTTGTTTTATTGTATTTGTGTTATTACAACAGAAAGCTACATGTACGTTCAAATCTCCTTTTAGGTAGTTGAGATTTTCTCCCAATTACACATCGAACACAAGATCTTGTTTCGTTTTGATTTGAAGGAGAGGAAAGTATCAATTTTGGTCTCTTGGTTTTTTGTACAAAGTTGTCTGGAGCAACTGTATAGGATATGAATTGTTATCAGTTTCAAGGTATCATTTTATACAGGTTGAAATGTACGTTATTATCTTGGATATTATAACATGTTTTACCTGTCATATTTTTGTTTCGAGAAATTATCAATAAATAAATAAATTGTTACGCCTGCATACGTAAATCGAATTAAAAACTTTAACTGCATATCAATTATTTTAGATATATTTTACTTCCAGACATTATTCAGTTTTGATGAAATGATCATTCAACTTGAACAGAATCTTTTAAGTCGACATTACTCATATCAAGAAACAAATCAAATTGCAAATGTCTAAGCACAGGCAATGAAATTTAAACTTTGATGGATTCTTTTTTATCCCACTGGTTTGTAATGCTTATCTTATAAACAGCAAAGCCCTGTCGAACTTGAAACCATTCGAAACGTATATGTAGGGGGTTTGGGTGCTACTAGCATACTTTTCAAATGTTTTGTCCCTTATAAATGTTTTTACTGAAACCTCGACTTTCTCGTTCTGTACAGTGTTATCAACCTTTTACAAACACATTTCAAAGGTAGACTCTTAGTCTTACCTCTGTATCTTGTAAATTCAATAACGGTTACCAAAGCAACAATTAATCACATACGTTCAATGTTTTTGCCTGTGAATGTGTCAATCTTTTCAACAAGTAAAAAACGCTCATACACTGAGTAAGTGTTTGTGTTGAAATATAGAAACAAAATGTCATAGCTCATTCGAAGCATTATCAAGTTCATGACTTTACACCATCATTACAAAAACATTTCGCTTCGCTAAATGTCAAGTGTGTTTTATATGACACTCTTAAGTAAGATCATGTGATTTATAGATTACCTCTTTTAAAATATTATAAAAAAAATATTCTTCAATTACTGTTCTTAAAAAACTTTCAGAGAGACCTTTTCCACAAAGTTGTCACAACAATGTGAAGCTTTAAGATTTATATGCTGGACACTCACTCAGTAAAACAGAGTGTCAAAATAATTTTAATATAACTCCTAACACATATAGAGGATATATACAGGGGTGCTGAGTATAACAGTTCTTCTTTACAACACGAGTTAAATAGTGTTCCGCGAATGAAAGCATCTAGGTATTTATTTACAACATAGTATGTCATGGGATCATATATGATATTCTGTCATAAACTGCATCATGTGAAATACAGGAGATGGCCATCAATGGCATATGTACGTAAAGCAGGTGTTCAATCGTCGAAATATTGGAGGAATGATACCGCAAGAGATGCACTGCACAATGAGAGAGCTAAATGATTTAGGTCAAGAGCATAACCCCAGCAATAGACGCATTGCATAATGCAGCATAAGCAGCAGTGACAAATGCTTAAAGCGGATTAAACGTAGTACATTTTCGGAAGTGACAAAAGACGGATGGACGGACATTGACAAAATCAAAATTCAGCTATGCTGGCGAAATAAACATTCCGAAAATTGGAACTTATATGGCCAATTGGATTTATTTAGATTTATTCTATTAATATTTTTTTCGTAGATTATGAAAACAAATTTCATGTTTTCAACCGATCATGCTTACTTTGATTTTGAATCTTCAATTGGCTTTCATAATTTATATCTTCGCTGGACTTAAAAATGTCTTTATCACTTCATATAACACCAAAAAGCATTTTATTGCAGTACATCAGTAAACCAATTTGCTAGTATCATATTTAATCTTTCTTCATGAGTTTTTAAAACACATGAAAATTTTCACCTTATTGTTAAGGCAAGAATGTGTAACATATGCAGGAACTATTTGAAGATAACAGAACATTTATTATTTTTTTTATTGGAAGTATGAGTTAAGTAAGTTTCCTCTTGACATGAGTGAAACATGCCTCTCATAGGATTGAGTAGACCATCCTGTCATAGTATCTATTAGAGGAGAACATCTGCTGAAAATAAATGCATGTAGTCATAATATTTTTAAGAATTGCCTAAAAAGAAAAAACTGTTGAAAGAGAGAAGTAAAAATCTTTTTGACATAACTGAATTGAACTAAATGAATATATATTCCGAATTCCAAAGTCACTGACAAATTGTTCATAGTTTGATACAAGGTGATAAATATAATCATAACATTTTTCAAAACGTATGCAATTTGGGTAAAAGTGGTGAATTTAATTTGCAAGACAAGTGAGAATACCAGACATACCAAATTTAAATATACAAACTGCTGTTTTGTTTCAAGCATACATTCCCTGAGGAAGCTTCGAATCAAGAAGCAGAAATGTGCATATTTATTTATTACAGCTTAAACATGTATATAATGACACATGTTAATGTGTTTTTTCCCCGGTTTTCAATGAAAGCCACCACACCATTGAAAGTAAAAGTAGACATTATAACATAACGTGTATTCAGTACTAATTGATAAAGTGCCGAAGAGACAAGATCACATCTTGTGTAATTTGATTGCCAGACCCTAGCATATTCCTCTGGGGGAACTTCATGATTAGATGATCACAATTCGGCAGCATGTCTGGAAACGTTTTTACTTTAGATGTAAGTGTCCTTTTTTACCAAAGTAGATAGATACATCCAAATAGCAGATTAACAATATCCTAGGAATAAAAAGGACATACGATAACTTCTTAAAGTTCCGTGTCGTTAAAAAGAATTATAGTATGGTCTGACAGCAAGTTCTTTCACACTTCAACAGACATGTTAATTTCAAATGTTTTTTACAATTTCACTAATTTAAACAGATCCTCAATAACAATGAATACCGCAATTTGGAGCTTGATGGTATATGTTTTCATTCATATTTTCTGGTGTTCATATCAACGAATGCTGGACATTTTTAAATGCAATTTTTGAGCATTAAATCAACAAGCATACATCATGAACTGTATGAAATTACCGGCCCTTTTTTATATATGTAATAATTAGACATTTCGTGTCTAACTAACCATTTGAATTATGCGACACCAAGCTACTTATTTAGAGCAATCTACTTATTTTTGATTCCTCAAACTAAAAACAAACTTTTTTTACCTAAGATAATACTCTGTTTGTGTAAATGATTGCTTATTTATTTTGGAAACAAATTCAAAGGGACATTTCAATTTATGGATATAAGGACATTTTTAAACGATTATAACGTTACCATGTTTAAACATGTCAATGGGGATAACATTTTCGTTGATATACATTTGACCACTTAATAAAAGAGACCGCAGCAGCTTCCTTAACTGTCAACACTGTGATAACGAAATACTTGAGTGTCAACAGAGGAGATGCACCTAAAAGCGTCTCAATGTCACATTTAAAAAATCAGTACATGCTCATACTATTCCCCGAAAAGTTTGTATCATATATCATAATGTAATAAAATGTAATAAATGCATATTTTTGTTGTTTTTCTAGAAGTGTAAGTTGTTTGCTCATAAAAAGTAATTCCGTCTGTGGTTTGACTGAAAACTTAGGTTTAATACGCTTCCCAACAAAACAGCCATGGTCTAAAATTAAATGAGATGATCTCCAAAATGCAAAATGTTTCCTCATTCCAAAATAACACCACTAAGACAGTCAACAGAAAAATATTTCATTCATTCATGAAGAGGACTGGGCTGTAGTTATTCAACTTAAAGAAATCCCTTTTAAGGTATATACAGCATTTCCCTTACAACGGCGTAGATGTATCTCTTCTTGGATAGTTTACAAAGAAAATACAAAATTAAAAAATTTCACAATTATGGTCATACTGCCAAAACGCATTATGTCGAACAGTTGTTCAAAAATACATCATAATATTTTTTAAACTAGTCCACATGGTATGCATTTTTATCTATCTATAGCAATAAAATAATTCACCGTTAGCATGTGGGATAATCCATCAGAAGGTTGGAATGCTTCCGATGGATTAGTCCAGGGTCTGAAGGTCAGGGATAGGACCAGCTAAATTCAATCAAGCATACCATAATCTAGCGATAAAGAAGATCAGGGCTAAGTAAGGTTTCTATGGTGAAAAGGATAGAATTAATGACTAGGAATAAATATAGAAGGGTTTTGAAGGCTGGAAGTTGTAGGAAGTTAGGATATCCTAAAGTCTTGAGGAGGGGTGGACGAGTAGATGGGTATGTTATGTGGTTAACCCGAGGTCATCCATTGGGATGCAGCTCAGACCGAGTAGACGGGCACATAATGTTGTTAAATGGCGTCATCAAGTAGGATGAAGCTCAGACCCTCAATTGACTTGAATAGTCTTGAGTTACAGACCGGGTACGTGGGATAATCCATCTGAAGGTTGGCATGCTTCGGATGGATTAGCCTGGGGTCTGAAGGCTAGGAATAAGACCAGCTAACTCCAATAGCTTAATATAATCTAGTTATTAGGAAAGACACAACGCAAAGATTAGATTTATTTGAGGTTTTCATCTTTTGGGCTAAAGAGATTATGATTATAAGTCGGGTGGAGATATCAAAATAAAGGGTCATATTAATAGAAATCATGTAGATGATCATATGCATTAGTTCACTTGGATGGTCGATATGTGGTACTATCGTAATTGTTGTTATTGGGTTTGGAATCATAATATCATCGTGGCCATGTTTACGTAAGTGTAAGATCAGGACAGGGGTAGGTGCGGAAACGACAGTCTGTGCATCCAACTTCCGGTTTGTGTCTGCGGGAGCAGGGGATAAGCCACATGCTGATTCTGAATGAGTTCATCACTTGGGGCCTTGAAACTGGTAAACACAGAAAGACAACGGTAGGGAAACAACAGTTGGTTCATCAACCTACAGGACGGTGTCTGCTGAAGCAGGGGACGAGGAGATCGTCAGTAGATGGGATGTATCTGCACCTCCTGAGAAGGATGACCAACGTTTCTGGACAACCGCGGGAGTGCGTCAACTGTGCCCATTGTTGGGACCAGTTTACAGGACCTGACTAAAACATTGTAGAGGATAAGGTGTTGACTGCATATTCACCCGGCTGTGTGGTCAAACCATTGCTGTTCATGGACGCTTTGCAGAAGTATAAATCATCGTGAACATTCGCTGCACAACAATGTTATTACAACTGTATTGATAAGTCGATTGATGGATGCAACCTATACACTTACCTGAAACATAACTATTATATGATTTCATGACGATGTTCAAAGCACTGTTAAGTATGATTTATGAAGTCCTATACATTGCCGTAATTCTTATGTCATGTATTGATGCGATTTGACCAATGCGTGTCATTGACTGTTATGACCTGTTATAATGACATGATGAAGAGGACTGTTAATTTCGTTCACATTTCTGTTGTACTATTAAGATGTAATGTATATGTGTGTTTTAAGAATGTGGTGCAAGTATACAATTATCCTAAAGAATTAGAAGTGTTTATATGACCTTACATTGTGAAATAAGGAAAGTTATTGTTGATTCATTGTGAGAATTGTTACAAAAGTATATTATCATTATGCTATGTCCTCCTTTGTGGTCATGAGAACTGAAGAAATCTCTGACGACATTTCTTGATTGGTGATGGAGTAGTGAAACAAAGTCATAGAAATGCTTTGTTTTTGTAACAGCTGGACTTTGTCAATATCTACTATCCCCGTCTCCACAGAGATTAGACATGTCGTCTTAAAGGGGATAAGTCGCCATGGTAGAGTTGGTAGCAACCATATGACTTGTGCCTATATAAGACCCGAGATCTCGACAGGAAAGGAGGACTGGCTTGGCCACAGAGATGTGAGGTCCGACACGAGCAGAATGGGCTGTTGGGCCACGGCCCGTTGAAGTCATCCTGGAGGACAGCCTGACCCAGGACTTCCTGTAATGTTTGAATGTTGTATGTAATAAAACCCGGTCTGAAGAAAACCCACAGACTCCTGTATTGTTGAATCAGCGATGTGTAACTGGGTCGAAAGTGTTACACTATGACATGGTTGTTTCATTTGCATTCATACACACCTTTGATAAATATGTTGTGAAATGAATGACTGTATGTTTCAATAGTTGTCAGTGTCTGTTTGCAGAATAATTGGTATTATTTTGGCATTTTCACGTTATACATGTACTTTCCTTTGCACGTTAGTATAATTATTATGTACAGGTAGAATCGATGTATCGATGGTGTTTTTCGCAAACAGTAATGCAATGATAATAATCATTACTCCTATTCGATCAGTAGAAGCTATAATGAAGACTCTTCTGTACTTTATATTTGCAGATGACAGTGTGTAGAATTCGAGACAACAGTTTTGATTTTAGTTACAATTGCCAATGTGGCGTTTACCCATCATATAACTTTGTTGAATATCAGATGTGATAAATATTATGATGAATGTGTCAAAAAGTTTTTAACATTAATTATTATCATTCTCCTGTTGCTGTGTTCTGTGGGCGAGCTCGTATGAATGACAGTTTGAGATTGAATTTATTGAGAGTCATCAGACCTTCATGAACTTGCAAGATGTTTTGACAAGTTCAAAATTACTGTGAGCATAGTCCATGTCAACCGGACTTAAGATAATAACTTGATTTGCTGAAAAAGAGAATATCAATTGAAAGTTAACATGGTTATGAGATGAAAAAATTAAAGAATTAAAACATCTCTTTTTCCTCATATATTTTACTCTACGAAACCGGAAATTATCTAAAATGCTATATAATCCGATATATCTATTTTGTTAATTATAAAAATAATAAATTTCTATAACGCCTAATTTCCACCCTGTAAGGTTGCTCAGTAGCGCTGTTCAGAAATAATTGTGAGAGGTTTTGCCATATAAATATATGAAAAAGTCAAATGCGAAACTGGGTTTAGCGGCAAAAATTAATTCAACTGACATTAAACAATATAGACATAGAGAGGAAATATAACTTGACCAACCAAAAATAATATAAGAAAAGCCCTTAACTCCGGGTTTACCTTTCGTAAAAAAAAGTGCTTATTTTGTTGCATACATCATCATCATCATCATATTCAACAGGCCTAAACGGCATTTTCTATGTCACCAATGTTCACCCTTTACAATTTACAGAAATTACAGATCTTTTAAACAATAATTTGGCAACGTAAAAACAAATTAGGAATACATCTCGACTGTTCGATCTGTTCTGGCATATTGGTTTATGGAAACAGCTATAAACAAATAATAGTTCAGACATCTTAAGATTGTTACACTCATTCTGTTGATCAATACATGAAGAGAAACACCCAGTGGATTCCATGAAGCAAGTATTTTCAATGATTCTTAAAAAAGGGGAAATGTTGTTTCCCCTTAGGAAATTATTGTAAAGGTCACGCTGATGTTTTAGAGGAAATCGGAAAAAGTACCAACAAAACTTCTAGTTATCTGAGCATTTATAGATTTCAAATATAAAAAATTAATGGTAGGATTCTACCTTTCTTTAGTAATAAGTTTCAAGGTTGAGTTTCCTGATTTCCTGAGTAAACACATCTTTATGAACCGTAATATGCTCATACTTTAATTGTGTGATTGTTGATATGGTAACATTACTAGTTTGTGTGTGACTATGTTACTATGTTGGACAAGCTAATTAAAGTGGATATTATAAAGTCAAGGATGAAAGCAAATGGAAGTAGAAATTCACACTAAAATATCACACTATTATATCAAGTTACATGTTTATATTGTGAAGGGATAAGCTCCGGTAGGTAAACTTCACTTTATAAATAAACACATCAGCGAAATTGCAAACATGTTTC
This sequence comes from Steromphala cineraria, assembly GCA_916613615.1. Lineage (NCBI taxonomy): Eukaryota > Metazoa > Mollusca > Gastropoda > Trochida > Trochidae > Steromphala > Steromphala cineraria. The sequence continues at coordinate 54,601,780 of OU744734.1, read as the reverse complement.
TTTGTTGCAATGGCCGACTTCAACAACATCCGTGACGTAGCACACAAGTCTAGTCAAAGGGACATTACTCCCACATAATGACATCAGGTTCAGACCACGTAAAATATCGTCCCTTTAGAGCAACTGATTAATTGAATTATTGAGAATGAACAAAACAACACAATCTGATTTTAAAGATTGGGAGGTATTCACTGATTTTCAGAATTTCAGGTTGTTCCAGTTAGCAGCAGCAGTCACTTGAAATGATCGGCCTCCAAATGTCTTCAGTTTGTATATGGGCACATCAAGCAGGTGTTTAGAGCCAGAACGAAGATTATGAGATGGTTGGTAGAGATACTTTGTAGCTGATCCAAAAATGCATTGATAACCGGGGGCGTAGCTCAGTGGTAGAGTGTCCGCTCGTCACCCGGAAGACCGGGGTTCGATTCCCGGTCGCGTCATACCAAAAGACGTTAAAAGTTGGGAGTTGTTGCTGTCTTGCTTGACATCTTGCTATCTTGTTTGGTATTTATGTTTACCTGGATATAACAATTCAATACCAGTTGTTAGAAAAGACAGATATTCAAGTTGTTGTTTGCTGATTTGACAATAACAATCTTGTCAAAAACGTTTAAATGTAGATGTCCAAAATGAGAATTTAAAGCAATTCTCTATACATTTAACCTGTTGGTGTTTCAATCAAAATTGATATTAAATCATTGGTTATATGCATTCTGTTAATGTTCACCTAAGGTGGTTTCGAATTTGTCTTATCTTAAGAAAGTGTGTGAACAATTAATCGTTAACATTGGTTTCTTTTTCAATTATATTTCCAATTTCAAAATCTTATTATTTCATCTATTTGGGCACAGTATTTGGACAAAAACCTAATGAAAGTCTTAAATCAGTGAATCTCCATTAAGAATGTCACCTGACCTGGTCGCTGATATCTAGTGCAAGCCATGAGATAATAATCGTATTCTCTTGATTGATTAAGGATAACGTGATCAATAGGTCAAGTTGAAATGGGTCATTATATATGCCATGTCGTCCAATTTGATGTCACCCTTAAACGGGCAGTAGCACGTTTTGAGGGGGAATATAAGGTGATGGTCACACAAAAATGGTCGCCAATGGACTTCATGTGAATCTTTAAAATTTGTTATCTGACTATGGATGATTGCTTTGATTAATGGGATGTTTGACACTATCAAAATAATACATTTAGCATAAACGTACAATAAAAATTTAAATTATAAAATTTTCAAATAACGTGCTACTGCCCCTTTTTTGATAATTTTATATTTAAATGTTTCACTGATAAATGTAAGTTCATGTTAAATGTATCATTTTGACAGTGTCAAAAATCTGATTACACAAGTCAATCATCCATAGTAAGAGGACAAAGTATGAAGATTAACATACAATCCATTGGCGGCAATTTTTTTGTGAACACCTTTAATTCATTTTGTGTAAGAAAAGGGAATCGCATGGCTAAACTTTACGTTATATATTTGAATTATTACTGCTCCATTTAGTTTAAATACATTGTCTTTCAATTGGAACCATTAATTTTCATTTTACTGACATCACCTTATATATTCCCCCTAAAAACGTGCTACTGCCCCTTTAAATGTATTTGGGTTTTTATATTTTTGTTTCAAAACAACTCTTGTTGACAACCTGTACTTTATTTGTCAGCTCTTCTATAATGATTTCCTTTTCAAGATATAGATTTATGTATTGTATAAACTGCTTCAATTCAACATAGCATCTCAAAAGGAAATAAATGATCGGACATGTCATTATTAGTCTCTGCCTTGAATGTGATGTTGTGGGAGAGAGAAAGTATAAGGGGATCACGCTGTCGTTAAACTGAGCTCGAATGTCCTTGGAAACTCAATCAAGATCTTACCCAAATTCACTGTTTGTCAGTCTAACACCGTGGATGTATTTCCAAGGATGATACTAGTGCTTCAACTTTTACAAAACAAAATATAAAGTTTCTTCTAAAGGGTTACAAATTTCAATTAATGCTTGCAATGTACATTAAGTAACCCTTTGAACAATAAGAGATTAATCGACATTATTTCTGAAATTTTATGGGATTATCAATTTAAAATAAAAAATTACCTATAAAGATTTTTCTTCACGGGATGTTAACAAACTCAAACATTTGTTAACCTTTAGATATCCATGTACTGTTAGCAAGTATGTTCTCTAACTTTCTATTCTAGATAGTATAATAATTTTGGCGTTTTCAATATAATGATATGTAGTAAGTGTATGTGAATAGAACAGATCTAATTATTTCCCGTAACATAGGTATATGTTATGTTAGTAGAAATTGCTACAATTCAATAGAGAATGTCAATACGGATATAATGACTGGAAATAAGAGTATATATATCCACTGTAATCATGTCTGATAAACTTAAACATAATGTTGTCAAAACCTGACTAGATGAAGGATCAAGCATCCATTCAACTGAGCTTAATTACACGGAAACTCCATTAAGGTCTTAATGGAATTCAGATAATGGAAGTTAAACGCTAAGATCTGTGCCTTGAGATGGTACCGATTTGTCAGCCAAGTCTCGTGACAGCACTCAAGGCGGGACTTAAGTGCCTGGTGGAAAATTGATCTTTTAGAACGAATAGAGTTATATCTCTATATAATATAGACTAAGAAATCTGAAAACGTGTAGGCGTGTAAATCGGTGTTATGTTTTTAAAACAGCTAAAATTGCTAAAATTGGATACCAAGGAATAGGATGTCAATAGGTTACTTGAAACAAGCAAAAATGCTTGCAAAATGCGAATTGCACACAATCAAATATCAACCTTGAACCTTTAAATAACTGTTGGTACTCAATGAAACAGAATAATTTGAACGGTTTGTACACTATGGGTTTTTTAGCTTTCTTTTGATTGAACCCCTTTGGTTTAGCCAGTTCATCGCTGAAACACAAAAATGAAAACATGTGCAAATCAAAACGATTTGATAAATCAGAACTCTCTCTTTATCTAAAATTGTAACATCACACAACCTTAGGGAACTAATAAGTAATGTCCGTTGGATAATTGGACTCTCAACCTAAATGTGAGTGCTTATCTGAGAGAAGACACTGCAAAATAAACAAAGCTACATATTGAGTGACAAGATCGATAGAACTAAGTAAGAATAGCGTCTAAAAGTCTATCCAATTATTGAAAGGGAACAATACCTTATCCAAAGGAAAACAATATTTTTGTGCAAGTACATGCATAAAATGTTATGTTTGTGTCTGATTTTAAAAGTTGATTCGTTGCAAAGTCTATTCATGTATTTAAGAACACTATTCACAAATAGATATTCTTTTTTTTTTTTAAGAACAAAAAACATTTCTAAGATCTTTGAAAAAGCGATTTTGACAGATTAAACCAATGCATTTGTATTTTGACATATTACTCAAACTGTATCATTATAAATAAGACGTCGCTGCATGAACGACAAATTAGCGACTGAACACTGATTTGCCATACAGTAAGTGAATACACATTTCAATATCTTACATCTCTAGAAAGTGGTCGACATTGTCTACACCCAAAATATTGACATACAATTAAGATTGCTGTAACCATGTCTTTGTTGTTTTTTTTAATGTCATATTTATATGACTATGTAACTATTCGGGAACAATAAAAAAAATACAAAAAATACTGACATACAATGTTTTTCAGGGATTTTACCAAATTAAATTAAATTCATATTCATATTTAATTTCTTAAAGGATATCATTTGAATTGAGAAAGTATTTCCATTTTGATAATTATGTGATATGAAGAAAACGTCATTGATTCACAAAACAAAATATCAATATTGTCTTGAAGACAGAGTCCTTGATTAACAAAAAACATAAATCATTGTTTTAAATTTTAATAGTTTTTTCAAATATTTCAGTTCAATTTCTGACCGATTAATCTGTCAAAATGAAAATATTGGAACTTTATCCTCCCAAGACACTGACAGTATTCGAAAGAGAAAAGCCTCAAACTTGCGGTGTATATTATGTAAAATAAATAATCATACACAATTACATTGTCAAATCGTTAATTCAATGGAAGTACGACATGCCAAACCACATGAATTTCAATTCCTCACAAGAAACATCTAATCACTCCTACTATACCAAAAGAAACATAGTGTTTAGATCAAAATATTGCAAAGCATCTGTAGCTTGTTTGAATGACAGTTTCAGATTGACCACATTCAAAGTGAGAAGAGTTTCATATCAACTTAACCAGACATTTTGACAGGTTCGACATTATTGAAGGCATGGATGTTAGGTGAAAACGAAATAAATAACTTGATAGCCATAAATGTTAAGAAGAAATGTTAAAGAGTCAGTAGCACGTTTTTAGGGGGAATATAAGGTGATGTCAGAAAAATGAATGGTTCCGATGAAAGACAACATTTTTGAACTAAATGGAGCAGTAATAATTCAAATATATAATGTAAAGTTTAGCCATTCGATTCTTCTTTCTTATATCTTAAAAACGAATTAAAGGTGTTCACACAAAATGACTGCCAATGAATTTTATGTGAATTTTCATACTTTGTCCTCTGACTTTTGATGAGATTATTGACACTTTCAAAATAATACATTAAGCATTTACGTACAGTTATCAGTGAAAAATTTAAAAATAAAATAATCAACACGTGCTACTGCCCCTATAAAAAGGGTGTTATATAGATTTTGACTCCTGGAACTCAAACAATATTTACAACAACGTGGTTATCCTATTGCCTTAATAGAAGACGGAATCAGTAAAGCACTTTCTTAAGATAGAAACACTTTATTAGTTGTTAAAGAGAAACCAGTCACTGAACAACGAATCGCTGCATATGTTTCATCAAACAATCCAAAAAATCCAGACCTTTTTGGCACCATACAACAGAACATGCCGATCCTAGAATAAGATAACAGAATAAAGATGATCATGATAAATGTCAATCTTATCAAAAGTAAAAGACAGAGTTCGAACCTGAAATAAATGCTTTCTAGGGTGCGTTCCGACACACATCTAAATCCTGAAATTATATGTGTCACTTAATGTAATAGAGGGAATTGTGAAACATGCGACCATTTGATTGAGGGGAAATCAATTTGAATTTCTGAAAATCATGCAATAATTATTGTTCACTCAAACATGAACTACAGTGCCCGGAATGTTATTTATCAAATCACATGCCAGGGATGCCATGAAAAGTATGTTGGCCAAACTGAATATCTGAGGGGAAGGGTGAGGGTTCATAAACAGCAAATAAAGGACCCAAACGCCCATTGTATTCTCCTGAGTGAACACTTTGATCTAAGCCAAAGGGAAAGAAAATTAAATTTATCATCTTCCAATTCTATCAACTCTCAACAGATGATCCTATGGTACGCAAAATAAAGGAAGAATTCTTTATTAAGCAAAACTGTCCATCACAACAGGTAGAGCGCAATCTTAACATCAGCTCATTTTACATGTCCAGCATTGTGACGTCATACTGGCGTGACGTCATAGACACTGTAAACATTCTCCCTGAAGAGTCAATCGGAACATGTAGGAGAAAACGTTGTGTGCTGTTGATTTTTATCAATACTTTTTACTATGAAGACTGTGCACTTCATTGAACTTCCACCTTAGACAGATACATGGACTCTGGTAAGCATTCATCAAACAAAGTCAGAACTTTAATCTTTATAACTGAATTTTTGTTTGGCTTCTTTTTATCTCCTATCAAGATGAAAGTAAAAAGTACTCTAACGTCAAAAAAGATTAAGAGTAATTTTTGAAAATTGAAGGTTTCGCTCTACTTAATTAGGAGTGGTATGTTTTAAAATGATCCATTGTACAATGACCTTCTCTTGAGAGTAATCCCATTACCCCTTGATATTACTTAATTACAGTATTACAGATATGTAAGATATTTTTTCTGTCTTAAAAAACTATCAAACGTTATGTCATACATGTACTTGTGTTAAGCGTTAAATAATTTATGAAATCCTTTTTTAGTTTTATTCTTTTATTCATGTTGTTCATGTTATACATTACTTCATTTCGATAACAGGAATGAAATAATTAACATGAGAACATTTTACAAAATATATGTTACACTCTTTGAATTTGTTTTACAGAATTTAGATTTCATAGTGTTATTATGCATTGCATCAGTTTTCATTTATCCCCCCCCCCCCCCCCCCCTGAAATACATTTATCATTTAAGTGTATTGCAAACAAGCTAACTAAAAGGTCGCATTATAAATTTTATGACGCAATAAGATACGACCTCGACCTCGATCAGGATTTAAAGGTTTGAGACACATATGACTCAGGTGTTTACTAACAGTTACATAAAGACAGTTGAGCCCATCATTCCTCTTTTAAAATTTATAGTTCGATATTGTTATTGAAAATTGACGACGATACTTGATCTTATACCATTATGCATAACTGGTGTTATTAATGAAAGGGCAGACAAAACTTGTCAAAACTGAATTTTGAGTTTGATATTAAACTTTATACTTTATTTTACTGTATATTATTACAGCGACGTTTTGCATGGACTACAACTTTGACATTACAAAGTGATTTTTCAAAGCTCAGTTCATAGATGGCAGTTTGAGTAATGACATATCTAAGCACTTGTTTCTCAACCAAATGATTGTATTTCAATTGTTCATTCAATCTTTATTTTCAAAAAGAGTATAATTTCGGTAATACATATCAAAGCATTAAAAGAATACAAAATTAAACAAAGGATAAAAATGTAAATGGAATATTGATAATTAGCTTCTAATATTGATTAAAGACAACATTTCTGCTTGAAAAATCTATGAGTGTATGTTAGTCAAAACAGAAATCAGGAAGAATCGTATAATTAGACATCCATCTAAATATGTATATCTAAAAGCACATGGATACAATGGAAGGAGTAAAGCCTTGAACATGACAGCTCTTTGATTTTCTATACCAACTCCTGAAAACTCCAAAAGATATAATTGAATATGAATAATACTTTATTGAAATTATATAATGTCTATTTTCACTACCTCATTATAGTTGAAAGCATCATCAATCTTATATTAAGTAATGACATCTTTTCATTTTAATGGCAGGTATTGAATAATTTAATCTTCCGAACACTTTACTTTGAAGGACATTTTGACAGGTTTACTATGGATTTGATCATGAACGTCAACTGAAATGCAAAATCTATTGAAAATTGTGAATGACTTTTTCAAATTTCATAATTGCAAAATGTTGCTCAAAATTATACCAGAACGACAGAATAATTACATTAGTTGATGTTTCATAACTAATAGTTGTTAACGTTGTTTCTGAAATTTCAGAATAATTCTCTGTTGATAGAAATATTTTGATCTACTCACTATTTCCGTGATATATTTTAATATAAACGTTTTAATTCCGTTCATTCAACCTTTCGTCTGTCATTATTAGAACTATAGCCGGTAAATGGGGACTGAATGACTTCATCGCCAGAAACCCTTACGTCAACCTGTCAACTGAAGTCTGAGACAACATAGAACTTTCCTATATGATATTGAGCAATCGTTGGTCAAAACTTTTGTTTTAAAACTTGAATTCTTAAAGCAAATATCACTGTGCTATTATTTATTGATCAGTCTTATCATTTACCTTGCATAATCGCAATTTCTTTCTCAAAACATAATATTGTTAATAACACAATTTTAAATGTAAATATCAGTTATATTGTGTACGTGAAACAAGAATGTCTCATTTTAACTTATTCTTAAAGCTTATCTTCACTTCCATGCACATTAGTACTTCATACAATTTTACTTTTACTTCTTTATTTTATCAAATTGATCAAGCTAAATTATGTGATGTAACGCTTGTTATCAGTAGTACATAATTTCAATAAGTTTCTATGAAATACTTAAACAATTACATACCACTTTTACATAGCAAGACTCACCAATAAACTTTAGACAAGAACATGTAACATTATTGCAAAAAGGTATGAAGGCAAACAATGTTCAGTAAACCTTCAACTTGAGTGTGATGAATAGAAATTTATTACCTATATGGTGATTCAAAAGCAGTGGCATATTATTCATATCCGCACATGTGCACGTATCATTTTTGCATAGCAACGATGCTATTAGTCTGACATCCCGTATATTTACATCTGTTGCGTCATAAAACCATTTTTATGAAGCCACTATAATCGCAAGGGAAGCAACTCGTTTTCTGGAAATTTCGAAGAGAATAAAATCGGTCATAAAGAAATTATCACCCTCGGAAGGGTGTCATATGACTTTTACGAATTCTCGTTGTTGATTAATTATTATTATCTTTAAGTTTGATTAACCAGTGTTATGAAAGTTGAGTACATTGTCACATTACCCTTTTCTCCAATAATATACCTATAATATTGTTCTAAAGCGTGAAATTTGCAACTCATATACACATAAAAGCTGTTATATTGATACTTCTGTACTCAATGCTAATACTTTCAAATGAAATTCCATGAATTAGCACAATATAGTAGAAGTGATTCACATGTATAGAATTAAGGCATAGAACATAAAATGTATTCAAATTAAACATCGTGAAACAAATTTATCAAATTGTCAGATGTTAATAAAATTTGCATTCACTTAAATTTTGTTTGACCACTCACAAATCATCATTTATCGTTCCTTTTCCTTTTCCTTAATAAGTAATTATTTACACAAACATAATAGCTTGTATCTCATTAGATGATCTTGTCCATGGATGTCCATGAACAAAACAAACCAAAAAAAAAAAATCGCGTTAAGTTGAATTGTTGTCGAACCCCCTGCTCCGAAATGCTGTATGGAGTATGGAGATCTGTCACTACTAAAATAATCTCGCTTTCATCCTGTAGCCAAGTCTATTAGATTGTGCTGAAATCCATTTAACCTCATTGCCTATGACTGACTGAACTAACATTCTTGTTATAGATTTAATAACAGAATAAGATTGGCCCTCAATCATTTGTAGGAAGACAAAAGCACTGGACAGTAAATATCATTGATTTTACTTAACCAAGTCAAGTGCAACGGACAATGTTGAAAGCATCGCCATTACTTAAGATTGTTGCCATATTTCCAATTAACCTGAGGAATTTTGCATGACCTTTATAACATGAAACGATTATACTGTCCAACCCTGATCTATTTATGACAAACATTTCTAGGTTCTTTTAAATATTCGAAATAAATGTCTTGTAAGCCAAACTAGCTAGAAGTGATGTGTACATTTCCACAGATGGAACTTACCCACACATCCTCAGGTTTCACACACCCTAAGTTCTAATGAGTTATGTAGGTAACGTGTGCATTTCCTTGCCTGTTAAAGATAATCTAAGCTACGAAAATAAATTGGTTGTGTACTTGTATGACAGAGAAATAAGTTCTTGTGGATGTTTAATTGTATGAAAGACGAACAAGTTCTTGTAGATTGTCAAATTGTTTATTTGACATGAAAGGTTTCTGTTAAGATACTGGCACATACATGTATGATATATCTAACATAGGGAAGTTTCCCCGTTGATCTATGACCGATAGGGTAAGGTAAGATTTCATGCAACGGATAGTTTGATTGTGTCGGTATCCGACTGCTGATTGCAGTATTTCAAGTGTAGGTTGGTCGTCACATTACTAACTCTAGATACATTAACTCAACAATTAACAGATTGTCCAACTTCTCTATGGCTTTTTCAGAATGTGACCAAGGACGTGGGTCTTTTTCTGTCTTACCCTGTTTTTTTTTACTGACCAACTAACAATTAAATGTGGCTTTGCAATTGTGGAGGAACCACATATACGAAGATTTGAACCTTATAGATCGGTAGCATGTTTTTTTTAACATTGTATATTTTCAAGTTTCACTGATAGTTATACGTGACTGCCAAATTTATTATTCTGATAGTGTCAAAAATATCATTACACGAATCAATCAGTCATAGTCAGAGAACAAATTATCAAGACTCTCATAAAGTCCATTGGCTGCCATCTTTGTGTGGAAACCTTTGACTATAATTGTGTAAGAAAAAGGAACCTCATGGCTAAAATTTTCATTATTTATTTGATTCATTGCTGCTATGTTTAGTTTAAATATGTTGTCTTTTAATTCGAACAATTATTTTTAATTTTCCTGACATAACCTTATATTTCCGCTAAAAACGTGCTACTGCCCCTTTAAGGGTGACATCAAATTGGATTACATGGCACATTTATAGTGACCCATTTCAGCTTGACCTATTGATCACGTTATCCTTAATCGAGAATACGATTATCATCTCGTGGTTTGAACTAGATATCAGCGATCAGGTCAGTGGAGTCCCTCAAGAATATCTTATCTGACATTCTTAATAGATTTTTAATGGATACATTTAGTATTAGCTTTCAATAATCAGTGACAATTTTAGAATATAAAATTATCAAAAAACGTGCTACTGCCCCTTTAAGCAGTAAAAATTTATATTGCCTGTCTTCCGAACGTCAATCCATATATAATTAGCAAGTATTGCTTGGAGTGTATTTGGTTTAATAAGATAGATTTTGGGTGATAATTTTTCTCTTTATTTGTTATTTGCAGTCAACAGACTTTGCAGATCGTATGATATGCAGGGTATGATAAACCTCGAAACCTTTTTTCTTTAATGATGTAATTGATGTAAAAGTATTCTTATTGAACTGATTCACCTGCCAAACACATAAATAAGTCATATATCATTTTTTTCTATATCTTAATTAGTTTATAACAGAGACTACAACAGACTTCTCTTAAAATTGTCAAGCATTGTCCATAGGAAGTCACAAAGCCGAAAACATAGCAATTATTTACATTTCCCTGTAGAATTGCATGTTTGTAGATTTAATTCATATCTTTGGCAAATTTCAAAATAATGATAATATGTTTTTGACTCAGCCACAATGATCTATTCCTCGATAAACCAAAGATTCAATGACATCTGAGTGCAGATGTACTGACGAGCTCTATAGATGAACAGTAACTATGTTGTCATTATGGGTAGTTAAATATGGGAAATATAAACCTTATTTACACACCATACGAATACATGAGTTGCATTGACCAACAAACTGATGGAAGAATTAATGAATCCTGAAACATCCGACAACAGTCTTTCTTTATCAGGTCTGCACCAAGGATAGCAGTTAATGATCTCATTACACGGCCTGGTCACAGATTCTATTCATTAGCAAATATTTTACAAAAATGCTGTCAAGATGGTGTCTCGCTGATACGACGATTTGCCATCACAAAAACATTCTATATTTGGAGAGTTAGATTGTAGGTTAAAATGAGTATTTTTCCGTTTGATAATCCCTTTCCCCCTTGAAGAAAACACACACATGAGTAAAATGGCATCTAAATCTACAAATGGGATGAATAGAGTTGGACATATGAATATGTTTGTGGCATTTTATAAACTACAATTATAACCCCTCAGCCTCTTTTAGAAGTACGAGGATATGACAGAGGTTGTGAGAAGAGGAGTCTAGGGGAGATAGTTACATGGGATTATGACTGGCACTGTCTGGCCTATACTTATTGTCAGAAATGAATGACGCACTAGTCCTTGCATACATTTTGTATACTAATAAAGAGATACTTCTTATGTGTTTGAAAGTGAATCTAAGGTAAATAAATGATGTTTAATCGTTGGTTATATGCATTCTGTTAATGTTCATCTATGACAGATTCTAATTTGTCGTATCTTAAGAAAGTGTATGAAAAATTAATTGTGAAGATTGGGGTTTTTTTCAATTATATCTCGAACTTAATTTTTTTATTCTTTCATCTATTTGGGCACAGTATTTTGACAAAAACCTAATGAAAGTCGGAAATTAGTGACATTCTTGACTACTCCACTGATCTGGTCCCTGATATCTAGTTCAAACCATGAGATACTAATCGTATTCTCTTGATTGATTAGGGATAACGTGATCAATACGTCAAGCTGAAATGGGTCATTGTAAACATTGGAAACTCAATCAAGATCTTACCCAAATTCAACTTTTGTCAGTCTTACACCAAGTATGTAATTCCAATCATGATACTCGTGCTGTAACTTTTTCAAGACGAAATAAATACTTTCTTCATGGGTTTCAAATTAGGTTAATGCTTGCAATGTACATTGAGTAACCCTTTGAACAATAAGAGATTAATCAACATTATTTCTGCAATTTAATCAGACTATTAAAGGGTTTTTTTACCTGAAAAGCTTTTCCTTTACTGGATGTTAACAAACTCAAACATTTGTTAACCTTTAGATATACATGTACTATAAGTAAGTATGTTTTCAAGCTCTATATTCTAGAAAGCATAATAATTTTGGCGTTTCAATATAATGATATATAATAAGTGTATGTAAATAGAACAGATCTTATTATTTCCCTTTGTAAATATAAGTATGTGTCATGTAAGTAGAAATTGCTACAATTCAATAGAGAATGTCAATACAGAAAAAATGATTGGAAATAAGATTATATATATCCCTTTAATCATGTCTGATAAACTTTAACATAATGTTGACAAAACCTGACTAGATGAGGGATCAAGCATCTATTCAACTGAGCTTAATTACACGGAAACTCCATTAAGGTCTTAATGAAATTCAGATAATGGAAGTTTAATGCTAAGATCTGTGAGGATGGTACCGACGCCATTGATCTGTCAGCCAAGTCTTGTGACAACACTCAAGGCCGGACTTAAGTGCCTGGTGGAAAATTGATCTTTTAGAACGAATAGAGTTATATCTCTATATACTATACACGTAGACTAAGAAATATGAAAATGTGTATGATCTACCGTGTAGGCGTGTAAATCAGTTAAAATTCCTAAAATTGGATACCTAGCAAAATCCCCCCTCCCTTTTGATAAATTACTTAAACATCAATTGATATGATTTAGAGCTTACGTATACAATGCACATCTATCGAACGAGTAGAAATAGGATGTCAATAGGTTACTTGAAACAAGGAGAAATGCTTGCAAAATGCGAATTGCACCCAGTCAGATATCAACCTTGAACCTTTAAGTAAATGTTGATACTCAATGAAATAGAATTATTTGAATGGTTTGTACACCATGGGTTTCTTAAGCTTTTATGTGATTAAACCCCTTTCTGTAACACAAAAATGACAACAGGTGCAAATCAAAACGACTTGATAAATAAGAACTCTTATCTAAAATTGCAACATCACACAACCTTAGGGAACTAATAAGTAATGTCCGTTGGATAATTGTACTCTCAACCTAAATTTGAGTGCTATTCTGAGAGATGCCACTGACAAAATAACAAAGCTTTCATATTGAGTGACAAGGTCGATAGAACTAAGTAACAATAGCGTCTTAAACTCTATCCAATTATTGAAAGTGAACAAGATAGGTTAAACAATACCTTATTCAAAGGAAAACAATATTTGTGTGCAAGTTGATTTGTCGCAAATTGTATTCATGTATTTAAGAAGACTATTCACAAATAGATATTTGTTTTGTCTAAAAACAATAGGCATGTGCTTTGAAGACAACGTAATTGATTCACAAAACAAAATATCCTTACAAGTCCTTACAATTAACAAAAAACATGAATCAATGTTTTCAATTTTAATCGTTTCCTGAAATATTTCAGTTCAAAATTATGACCGATTAATCTGTCAAAATGAAAATATTGTAGCTTTATCCTCCCAAAACATTGACAGTATTCGAAAGAGAAAAGTTACAACCTCGCAGTGTGCATTATGTAAAACACAAGTTAATATGTATTCAAACACAATTACATTTTCAAATCGTTAATCCAATGGATGAACTACATGCTAAACCTCATGAATTTTACTTCTTCACAGGAAACATGTAGTCAATCCTACTTTACCTAAAGGAGCAAAGTGTTTAGATCAAAATATTGCAAAACAACTGTAGCTTGTTTGAATGACAGTTTGGGATTTGCCGCATTAAAAGTGAAATGAGTTTCATATAAACTTACAAGACATCTTGACGAGTTCCACATTATTGTAGGCATGGATGTTAAGTGGAATCGAAATAAATAATTTGATAGCCGTAACTGTAAAGAAACAGTGTTAAAAGGAGTGTTATAAAGATGGGGAATCGAATCATATCGCGATGTGAACTTTGACTTACATAAGATTTAGTGAAGCTATGAAATATGCAACACATTTCCATAAGAAGGAATTAAAATGTGACTTTGTTTACAGAACGAAAGGACCAATCTCGAAGATACATTCAACATATTGTTGCTTATGTTCTATCTAAGAATACGTGTGTACAAAAGTAAAAAGTTGTACAAGAAAAAAACGTGCAGATAGTTACATAAGATATGTTAAATGAATATACATTTATTCAGTACAGCTTTCATGTCTATCTTTAAAAATGCTTCCTTATGAAATGTTTGCCAGACAATGCCACTATGTCATGTTATCAAAAGCGCCGCATATTTTGTAATGTCAGAAGATTGACTATCAAGATGAAGAAGACAAGAGTAATTCTATGGATGAACAACTTCTTTATTGGATGGTGGCGACGTTTCGGTATAGATTCTTATACCGTTATCAAGCATATGGTGAAAAATGAGGAATACAGCAATTTATACAGTTTGGTATGATAATGAGAAAACAATAACAGTAACAACAGGATAAGGTAACAATACATCAAAGGATAATTTACATGAAGTTTAAGAAAACATAGGATGAGTGGGATACCAGTTTGTGAGTGAGTTAATTAGGCAGATTAGCGAAGCCAGTTGAGTAGATAGGATTAATTATGGGCGGATTAAATGGTTGTAAGCTGATGGGATGTAATAGCCTTGATCTCTGTTCATAGATGGCCGGAAACGGGAAATTTGTAAAGCTTCGGCTAAACGACGTTGAGTGTAATCATGTTTGTTGGTTGTGAGTGTTTTGACAGTGTCCCAGTTGATGTTGTGTTGTGGGAATTTGGTGATGTGTTCTGAAATAGCTGATTTTGCGTCTGCTTTGATGGTGGATGTCTTGTGTTCTACTCTTGTCTTCCTTATACCATCAACTTCTAGAATGCCACTCAAACAGCTTATCAAGATGAAAGTAAAAAGTATTCTATCCACCAAAAAGATTAGGAGTGATTTATGAAAATTGAAGGTTTTGTTCTGCGTAATCAGGAGTGGTATGTGATCCATTGTACATTGAGGATAACCCCCATTACCCCTTGATATTGCTTTATTACAGAATTACAGATTTGTTAGATACATTTTGTCTGTCTTAAGAAAGAAGCATTATTAAACATAATCTCCTAAGTGGGATTTTATATCTGTTTTAATAATAAAAAGTTTTCAATCAATCAATTTGTTGTAAAAGGATATATGTCATGTAAGGGATGTCAATCAGATATACATTCAAGCGTTTTAAATTGAACGGTTGGTACTCTTTTTAATGATTCATACATGTATGTTAAATAAATTGTATATTTTGTATAATAGGACCTTTGTCTGATAAAATGGCAATGGTGTATAGTAAACAGAAGACAATGTGTCAAGTATGAAATCTTTTTTTAGTTTTATTCTTTTATTCATAGAAATATTTCAACCGGAATCACAATTACGAACGCCTGCATCATTACTTTATTCAACTAGATGTATGACTAAACTTTTTCTTTGAAAGAGGAAAGACTTATATTCTTATTAAGAAAGGAAGCATAGCAAATTTCTCTGTTATTTCAATGTTGATCATGGTAATATTTAAAACAATTATTTTACACTCTTTGAATTTGTTTTACAGAGTTGAGATTTTGAGAGTTGTAATTATGCATTCTACCATAAATGTGCAAAATACTCGTTTCTGATTGGCTGCTGTGAAAAATCAGAGGGCGTATAATTTGGTTATACGGTGCTCTGTTTACTTCGTCTAATGCGCAAGAATTCATTTATTGTCTAGCAACAAGTAGTTCTGAAATAATGCTGTTGTGTCGAACATTTTCACAAAATATGCAATTATTGCGTTGTATGTACAATATTTATATAATTTAACGCTTGCAGTCGGTCAAAACCGGTAAAATACACGACACTGAGTCACTGACAACTGTTCAGATTTCCAGTTCGAAGGGTCCATCATTCTGTAGCGTTAGACCAAAACGGGCTCGACAAAGTTTAACCGGCCAGAACTTAATGCGAATATGAATTGAAATGCAGCATACACTTACCTTAAATTTATTTACAACACCAATGCAATTATACCCACGTCAAGTTTGTGAATATATGCAGAACTTAACACAATGCTAACAACCGTCACAAAATAATATAACGTGTACTGAATAGAGTGAGCTCCCTTTGCAGCATTCGGAAATTTGTCGGTAATCTCGGAGGCCTTCTATTTGTAATGTTATAACCAAATCCGTCAACACTGTGTGAATATCGCTCCGTGGAAATCGTGCACAGGCATCATGACACAGCACACATGAGTCACGCTACGCGTTCGACTTTAAATTAAATTTAGAGCTATAATAATTCCGTTATATGCCTCTGATTTCCAAACACAGTATGTTTATCTCCTAATTGTATCAGTTTTCGATTATTTTTCCTGAAGTACATTTATCATTCATTGCTAACACACTAACTAAAAGGTCGGATTATAAATTTCATGACGCAATAAGATGCGACCTCGACCTCGACCAGGATTTAAAGGTTTGAGACACATATGACTCAGATGTTTACTTACAGTTACATTAAGAAAGTTGAGCACATCATTCCTCCTTCAAAATTTATAGTTCGATGTTGTTATTGATCTCATACCATGATGTATAACTGGTGTTATTATTGAGAGAGCAGACAAAACTTGTCTTAACCGAATTTGGACTTTGATATTAAACTTTCTACTTTATTTAACTGTATATTATTACAACAACGTTTTGTGTGGACTACAACTTTGACATTACAAATTGATTTTGTATACAGTGATGTTTCAAAGCTCAGTTCATAGATGGAAGTTTGAGTAATGACATATCTAAGCACTTGTTTCTCAACCAAATGATCGTATTTCAATTGTTCATTCAATCTTTATTTTCAAAAGGAGTATAATTTCGGTTATACATATCAAAGCATTAAAAGAATAAGAAATTAAACAAAGGATAAAAATGTAAATGGAATATTGATAATCAGCTTCTTATATGTATTAAAGACAACTTTTCTGCCTGAAACATCTATGACTGTATGATAGTCAAAATAGAAATCAGGATGAATCGTATAATTTGACATTCATCTGATATCCTAAAACTAAAAGCACATGGACACAATGGAAGGAGTAAAGCCTTGAACATGACAGCTCTTTGATTTTCTATACCAGAAATTAACGGAAACTCCTGAAAACTCCAAAAGATATAATTGAATATGAATAATACTTTATTGAAATTATATAATGTCTATTTTCACTACCTCGTTATACAATGTAGTTGAAAGCATCATCAATCTTATATTAAGTAATGACAACTTTTCATTTTAATGGCAGGTATTGAATAATTTAATCTTCCGAACACTTTACTTTCAAGGACATTTTGACAGGTTTACTATGGATTTGATCATGAACGTCAACTGAAATACAAAATCTATTGAATATTGTGAATGACATTTTCAAATTTCATAATTGCAAAATGTTGCTTTTTGTCTCAAAATTATACCAGAACGACAAAATAATTAAACATCAGTGGATGTTTTATAACTAAAATTAGTTTAGTTTGTTTCTGAAATTTCATAATAATTCCTGTTTATAGAACTCTTTTTATCTTTCAAAAGTCTCTATTTTCGTGATAATTTCTAATAAAGACATTGCAATACCCTTTCGTCTGCCATTGTTAGAATTATAGACGGTAAATGAGGATTGAATGACTCCATCGCCAGAAACCATTCCTGTCCACTGAAATCTAATACAAGATAGAATTTGACTCTTTCCTAAATGATATTGAAATGAGCAATCTTTGGTCAAAACTTTTGTTTTAAGACTTGAATTCTAAAAGCAAATATCGCTGTGCTGGTATTTATTGATCAGTCTTATCCTTTACCTTGCATAATCGCAATTACAATTCAAAACATAATATTGTTAATACCACAATTTTAAATGTACATTACATTTGTATTGTGTACGTGAAACAAGAATGTTTCATTTTAACTTATTCTTAAAGCTTATCTTCACTTCCATGCACGTTAGTACTTCATACAATTTTAACTTTACTTCTTTATTTCATCAAATTGATCAAGATAAGTTATGCGATGTAACGTTTTTTATCAGTAGTACATAATTTAAATAAGTTTCTTTACATACTTTAACAATTACATACCACTTTTACACAGCAAAAACATAAACTTTAGACAAGAACATGTACATTTACCGATATCATTTCTGTTTTGCTTGTTTTGGCGCGAATTCGTATGTGTAGTCTTCTGCTACATAGTCATTAAAAGTTGTCAATGAAGTCACTGCAGCCAGGCGCAAATGAAATAGATCATTTGCTTGCTATTCGTGTAAGTCAATTTCTATGTAACGGAAATAAGGAAACTTTTTCACTGTGCCATTTGAATTACAAAAAAACAATTGTTTATGTGTAATATTACGTTTGATCATATACATGATTAAATTTCAAGGATATGCCACACCAGCGGTTATGATTACCTATTTAATTGATAGCCATAACATTATACCAAAAAGGTATGAAGGCAAACAATTTTCAGCAAAATATCACACTTGGTTCATAAAAGTTATATGACACATTTCCTTGGGTAAAAACCTCTATTTATAAACGTGATATCTTTCAAAATAATAATGTCAAGTTAACAAAATTACAAGCCATCACTATTTGTTTGCATCTTAACTTTTTGTGAGCATTTTATTCCAATGTAAATACTGGTTGTTGATTAATTTCATTATATTATAATGTGAAAACCTTTTATTATGGAAGGCTAAGTAAATTGTCACAATTACTTTTCTTCAATAAATGTACCTTATCTTGTTCTAATGCTTGAAATTTGCAACTCATATAACAACGTTAGCTTTTATAGAGATGCTTCTGTAGTCAATGTTAATACTTCAATGGGTAATACACGTTTCAAAATTCCATAAATTAGCACAATATAGTAGAGAGGTTTTACCTATATAGAATTAAGATATAGAACAAACATATATTCAAATAAAACCCTGTTAATCATTATTATCAAATTGTCAGATGTAAAACATATCAAAGGAAAATAAAGAATGTTTGACCACTAACAAATCAACATTAACCATCCCTTTTCCTAAATAAGAAATAATGTACATGTATACAAACGTAATAGCTACTATCTCATAAAATGATTTTGTCCATGGATTTTACCCATGAACAAAATAAACCAACACAAAGAAAATCTTGTTAAGATGATTTGTTGTCGAACTGCCTGCTCATAAAAGCAGAATGTAGTTCTGTTCACTACTAAAATAATCTCGCTTTCATCCTGTAGCCAAATCTATTAGCTTGTGCTGAAATCCATTAATCTCATTGCCCATGACTGACTGAACTAAAATTCTGGTTACAGATTTAATAACAGAATAAGATTGACCCTCAATCATTTGTAGGAAGACGAAGCACTGGACAATAGATTGCAGTATTGTAATTGATTACACCTCACCATGTCGAGTGCAACGGACAATGTTGAAAGCATCGCAATTACTTAAGATTGTTGCCATAGTTCCAATTTACCCCAGTGCCAAACAAGCTAGAAGTGATGTGTACATTTCACAGATGTGACTTAACCACTCATCTTAAGTTATAATGGTTATGCAGGTAATGTGTGCATTTCTTGTCTTTTAAAGGTAAGCTAAGCTACACAAATCAATTGTTTGTGTAGTTGTATGAAAGAGAAACAAGTTCTTGTGGATGTGTAGTTGTATGAAAGACGAACAAGTTCGTGTGGATAGTCAAATTGTTTATTTGAAATGCAAGGTTTCTGTTAAGAAAATAGCCCTTATATCTAACATAGCAAAGTTTCCCTGTTGATCTATAACCGGTAGGGTAAGGTAAGAGTTCATTCAATGGATAGTTTGATTGTGTTGGTCTCCGACTGCTAATTGTAATATTTCAAGTGTAAGTTTGTCGCCACATTACTAACTTATGATACATTAACTCAACAATAAACATTTGTAACATATTGTCCAACTTCTCCACGGCTTTTTCAGCATGACACCAAGGACGTGGGTCTCTTCTGTCTTACCCTTTTTATTTTGCTGATAGATTTTGGGTGATAGAATTGTTTTCTGTTTATTTGTCATTAGTAGTCAAAAGACCTTGCAGAACGTTAGGGTATGATAAACGTCGAAACCTTTTTCTTTAATGATGTAATTGATGTAAATGTATTCTTTTTAAACTGATTCACCTGCCAAACACATAAATAAGTGAAACATTGAAGTGAAATATTCCATTTCTTTTCTTTATCTTAATTAGCTTCTAAAAGAGACTACAACAAACTTCTCTAAAAATTGTCAAGCATTGTCCATAGGAAGTCACAATGCTGAAAACACAGCAATTATTTACATTTCCCTGTAGATGCGTTATTTGCAGTTCTTATTTATATCTTTGGCAAAATTCAAAATAATGATAATATGTTTTTTACTCAGCCACAATGATCTATTCCTCGATAAACCAAAGATTCAATGACATCTGAGTGCAGATGAACAGTAACTATGTTGTCATTATGGGTAGTTTAATATCGGAAATATCAACCTTATTTACACACCATAGGAATAAATGAGTTGCATTGACCAACAAACTGATGGAAGATTAATGAATTCTGAAACATCCGACAACAGTCTTTCTTTATCAGGTCTGAACCAAGTATAGGAGTAAATGATCTCATTACATGGTCTGGTCACATATTCTAACCATTAGCAAAGATTTTATAAACATATTGTCAAGATGGTGTCTTGCTGATACGACGATACAGCAATGGTATATTGATCTGTGTAAATGCTTTCAACATTTGTCTATTAACTATGTTCTTAAATCCTTCCTAAAATGCAGAGTTTAAGCTGGTCCTTCAACAGTGCTAGCACGTCAAATGGGTGGTAATTCCCTGTAAGGTCGACACCAGTGACCTCTGTGTATTAAACATTGAATCTGAATTCAAACACTTGGAATATAAATTTTAGATTGTGACATGAACTTATATTTCATATCTATTTGTTTCCGAGCAGAAACGTTTGCGAATTATCAGGCATGCTGAGTGACAAATTTAATATGAACAAATTATCTAAAAAATAAACCTTGATGATATTGCCTATGTGACAATGACGTTGATTTACTTTTTAGCTTCATAAATAGAATATCTAAAACAAACATTCTTTAAACCTTAATTTTGACAATATATGTTCATATTTAAAAATTCAAAAATCAAGTTTTAATATGTTTATTTCAGTAAAAAGTGTAAATATGGAGTGAATGGTAAATCAGTCAGTGGTTTGCCCTTTTTTTTTTTTATTTGCCACCACAAAATATATTTTGAGAGTTAGATCGTAGGTTAAAATGAGTATTTTTCTATTAAGATATTCCCTTTCCTCCTGGACATCTACAAAGGGGATGAATAGTGTTGGACATATCAATATTCATGAATTGTTTGTGGCATTTTATAAACTACAATCATAGTCCCTCAGCCTCTTGTCGAAGTACGAGGACATGACAGAGGTTGTGAGAAGAGGAGTCTAGGGGAGATAGTTATCTGGGATCATGACTGGCACTGTCTGGCCTATAATTAATTTCAGAAATGATTTAACACACACTTAGCCCCTGCATACATATTGTATACTAATAAAGAGATACTCCTTATGTGTTTGAAAGTCAGTCTAATGTAAATAAATGGTAAATTATTATTATTGGTTAAGGTTATAGCTGCTTACACATATTATCATCTTGTTCTGCAAGAGGTTTGTGCTGGCCATAATTGAAACGGTGCAATTTGTATGTGAGTGCTTTAGTAGTGAATAATCTGCTCACCGTTCGTTAACATTGAATTGGGCATGAGTGTATCTATGCTACTATATTAGACAACATTAGAAATCAGAAATGTAAACATCACGTGTTGTGATTTTCATAACTTACTGTGCTTAGAATCTATGCAGATCTGACTTTAATCCTTTTTATCCCACCGGTATGTAATACCGTGTGATATACATGTAGTCATCACCCTGTCCGTCCGTCCGTCCGTCCGTAATTATTTCGTTTCCGGAGCAGAACTCAAAAACCGGTCCACATATCTTTCTGAAACTTTACATTTGTATTGCCCACCTACTGAAGTGGTGCCTTTTGATATTTTCACATTTTAAAATTTTATTTCTTATTATTTCCATGGAAACGGCTCTTATTTGGACTTATTTGTTCATGAAAGGTTTCGTTTCATATATATCAGCTTATACTATTATGAACCTTGCTTGAAAAATTTACAATTATCTTTCGAAGGTTTACATCTTACGATCATGTGGAACCGGTGGGATATGTAATCTTCCGATGACTCTTGTTTTATTTTGATGACATCACTCTAACAAAGAGATAAACAACATTAAAGGTGCAAATCTGTCTTTAACAAAACTTTCTAGAACTGCAAAAAATCGTTTGGTTTATCAGCATAAATGGTTTATAGAATGCTGCATCATAAGTACAAATTGCATTAAAATAGTGAAAACTTTAAATTTTCAGTGTTTTTATTTTGAAGGTTAAAAACACTGCGTGCAAATGTAGAAAGTCCAGAATTAACAGATTTGTAATAATCTGTCTTATGAGGAAAACATTTTTCAATCATAAACTCTTAAAAAATGTATCAGTTTCCAAGAAAAAGAAGTTCTTTTAGTTTGTTCTCTTATAAATAATGTCTGTATGAGACGAATCAAAAGGTTAAACTCGATAGTTTTGAAATGGATGGTTTATTATTACCTTTGCAATTTTCCTAAAATCTTATTTGCTTAAAAAGTATAGTATTTGATGAGAAAGGAAATTATGTTCATAAATCATAAGAAGACATATGAGCGAACGAACGTCAAGAGTAAGTGAGTTTACAAACCTGATAAGCTTTTCATTCCCTCTAAAAATTGAAGTAGTTTGGTTTTGAACTTTTTTTCTTTGTCAGTTATGGAAGTAAAAAAGTGAAAAAGTAAAAAACTGTCACAAAGCATAGATCATCATGTTTGTTACGATGAATAGTAAAGATTGTACCAGACAAATCATTCACATGTTCCCTGTAGTACTTAATTGTATGTTGTTAATCCTTAACCCTGAGTTTCAAAGGTATAGCAAATGTTTATGTTGACAAGCCACGATAAATAACTTTGTCAGTGTCATAAACACTCAATGTCGATGTGTAGATGTACTCCAAACATTAAATCCGTTTATGATTACTACGAAGTAATAGATAATGTACTTTTCTAATAATCATACGACTGAATGGGATGCATTGATATTTGACACTCAGACCAACGAATATAGTAAAGGATTCCTTAACATCCCAAAACAGTCGAAATGAACCGACCACAAAATGATATCCTTATGCTGTCTTGCTTAAGGAGTCTATCCAAAGGCAAGCTGAAACAATAATTCTCAAAAACAATTGACTTCAAATGGTTCATTTCATTTGTAAGTTTTCAAAACCTATCAATACTATCCAGAGTTTATTAATTGAGGAAAGTCTTTAACTATTTAGCGTGGTCGTGTTGTCCCAGGCTATAAAACAATAATCATATGAAAATATGATTTATAAACTGACCGTTTAATCATTTCAATTTTATTTTCAGCTGTAGCACTAAGACAAACTAAAACATATGTTTTTATGACAAAGACCGCCAGTAGTTGTTACTTTATACTTGATAATTTCTTTATGAATGAAGGCAACGGGTTTAGCAGTGAGATGCTTGTTCCTTTGAACATGATTTATTTATAAATAATTGTAGTGTAGTATATGTTTTTTTGTGTTAAAGTGATATATTGCTTGAAAAATTAATTTACTCCTTCCTTAAAAAAATGCAATTACCCTGGAAGACTGAAATATGGTCCGCCTTACAAGTAAATGATTTTGTTACTGAAATAATCTCTTAAATATATTTTCTCTCAGGACATTAGCAATGAAGATTGAATAACAAATAAACCCTATCAGCCTTAACTCACATCTTCAGGAAAAATTTGTATTTGGGTAAGAACAACCCTATCTTATCAGATGAACACGAGTATAAATCAGTTTAATACTCATTTTTCTCACTGATCCCTAAAGAATCAGTTGCATGTTATAGAATGTTTGACTTGGGACAATTTCACATGCCAAATTCGTTCTTCACTATATTTATGATAAAGAAATTGTTAACCTGAAATATTGCTTGTGTAATATTTTCCATTTCTAATTTCTGCTCTTTCATTCATCTTACTTGTAAATCTCATGTGACGAAGTTTTTTTGCCGTTATTGGATTCTTCTTTCACAAAAAATGCCTCTCTTGTAACTTGGTATTTAATTGTAGATTTACCATGGGATTTCAAATTGATTGGAACCTAAACTTGTTGAAAGAGTTTCGTTACAAAGTCCCTTTCTAAATAAAGCGATCAAACGATATTATAAATTTGAAGCTCCATGTACAAAACTTGCATTCCTGGTTTCAATCTCGGAACAAATGACCACAATTAAATCGGAGAGACTCTTGAATCATGAACCTTGTGTTAAGGTAAACATAACCGGTGAACCATGATAGATTGTATCTGGATGAACTATTTGGACCATAATAGTCCAACCAGTTTTGATGTTTGAAAATTAATTTAATGGAATCCGTGCTAATGAAACAATCTATTTTCACGAGAATACGATCAAATTTAATCATCGAAACAAACCCATGACTTTGAGAAAGGGCAATGGCCTCTTTTGTCCTTCAAGTGTAAAGTTACTGAGTTACTAAGTTTGAGTTACCAAATGACTATAAGAACTGGGCATAGTTGCAGTAATTCAATTGAAAATATAAATGTCATAAACAGTATTTACAGCTCATTCTCATCTTTCTTGACGATATCAGAATACGTATGTTTAATGTGAATTTAAATAAAGCGCACTTAAATGTGATAGCTAAGCAGAAAACAGATTTCTGGAACTCAAATATAAGTACATAAAAGTGGTATTATTAAGAATTTACTGGCAAGGTTGCTACTGAAATTCACATTAAACATATTATGAAATAGCGTGTTGAATTCATCACACATCTAATTTTTGTTTTATAGTAAATATTAATTCATTTAGTCTATACTTATTCCTGAATATAATCACAGATCTGACGTTTCCTGTAATTGTCCCCATATTTGTACAGCCCAAGCTATTGTGTCATGAAAAACTGCACCAAAACTACTTTCTTTCATCATCTGGTGCTAGGATTATGTAGAGAAATTATCTTAACATTCAACATATGATTGTGCTACAATTTACAATTTACCTACTTTAATCACCAATTTTCACTTAAAACCCTTTAATCGATAGAAATTCTTAAGAAGCACATACAATGAAATTGTCATACAAACACACGTATGTTTAAAGACTACCGTTGGCTTCATTGTCAAACAAATCTCCGACAGCGTTCTCCTGCTTTCTTCATTTATGTTGCTTGTTATATCCTGTTTCAAGGTTGAAGCAATGGATGGGAAAGAAAGGAATGAAGTGAGCAGGGTTTGAATTGTCTATTTTTAGCTCATCTGGCCTGTAAGGCCCGATGGGCTTATGGCATGGCATGGTTTCCGGCGTCCGTCCGTCCATCCGTCCATCCGTCCATCAGTCCGTCCATAAACTTTGTGGAATTTCGACTTCTTCTCCAGAACCAAAGGCCTAGAAAGCTGAAACTTTGTGTACAGACTCCTTGGCTAGTGAGGATTATCAATTATAGCTTTGGTGACCCTGTGACCCCTAATAAGGGCCACAGGGGCCACAACCTTAAAAACCTATTTTCATCTTCTTCTCCAGTTCTAAAAGGACTAGAGAGTTTAAAATGATATGTGCAGACTCCTTGGCCAATGGGGATTCTTAATTGTATATTTCGTGACCCCATGACCCCAAATAGGGTCACAGGGGTCACAACCTTCAAAACCTATTTTCATCTTCTTCTCCAGTTCTAAAAGGACCAGAGAGTTGAAAATGATATGTGCAGACTCCTTGGCCAATTGGGATTCTTAATTGTAGATTTCGTGACCCCATGACCCCAAATAGGGTCACAGGGGGCACAACCTTAAAACCCTATTTTCATTTTCTTCTCCAGTTCTAAAAGGACAAGAGAGTTGTAAATGATATGTGCAGACTCCTTGGCCAATGGGGATTCTTAATTGTAGATTTCGTGACCCCATGACCCCAAATAGGGTCACAGGGGGCTCAGCCTTAAAAATCAATTCACATCTTCTTCTCTAGTTCCAAAAGGACTAGAGAGTTAAAAATGATATGTGCAGACTCCTTGGACAATTGGGATTCTAATTTGTAACTTTGGTGACCCTGTGACCCCAAATAGGGTCACAGGTGTCACAACCTTGAAAACCTATTTTCATCTTCTTCTCCAGTTCAAAAAGGTCTAGAGAGTTACAATCTAAATAAATTTAGATCAACAGGTTTTACATTTGGTCATACTGTTGATCTAACATTGGCCCGTAAGGCAGGTCGTCCCGGTGACCTCTGACATCAGCCTCTCGGCCAATCAGAAAACTTGCCCTAGCTCGCTGGAAGTTAAAAAACTCAGCAGCGCATCTTTTGAAATGGATGATGTTTGGAGCTTTGTCATTCGGAGCGGATTGATTGGATGTATTAATAGATTAGATTTTTTCATTTTGAAATGATTTAGCGTATTTGCTAGTTGTCGATGACAAATGATAATTGCATGTCGCACAGATACTAACGTGGCGAATAATAATCACAAAGTTAAAGCTTGATAAATGCCAATATCTGCGAAAATCCATATGCAAGGGGAGGTAACTCCTTTTTTATCAAACTCGTTTATACTAATTTATTTCATTGTCATCCAAATAATGTTTAAAATAGTGATTTTTGTCAATCATAAAACTAAAAATATTTCATACAACCAAAATGAAATCAACCTATTGATATTTTTCATATCAGTATCGAAAACAAGATTTATTTTTCACAATGCACACTGTTATTGAGAACAGGCCATAAGCCATCATATATTTCTTCCGTTCATTCTTTGAAATAGCGACTATGAACTGTTTGTAACGTCGAATTTGATTGATCAAATCGCGAATTCCTTATTTGCATACGAAAGGTCACCGGGACGACCTCTCACACTGGTCAATGTTAGATCAACAGTATGACAAAATAAAAAATCTGTTGATCTAAATTTATTTAGATTGAGAGAGTTAATAATGATATGTGCAGACTCCTTGGCCAATGGGGATTATAAATGGTTGCTTTGGTGGCCCTGTGACCCCTAAAAAAGGAAATAGGAACGTCCTTTTAAATCGATTATCATCTTCTTCTCCTGAAGTATAAGGCCTTGAAAACTGAAACTTGTCGCCTATATACTTAATTTTATGATTTGTGACCCTGTGGCCTCTACAAAGGGGTAATCACATCGGCCACACTCTACAGCATAATATATTGATGAAGCCTGATGAGCTACAGAGCCAATGGCTCTATTTTTCTCTTTAAAATTTGTCGTAAGTGGTCAGCAACTTGTGCTTACAGTTCATCTCAGAGACTCGATATGGTTTGTTTAAAAAACATTTTCTTCTGATGTTTATGTTATGATGCCATGATTCGAAATTGTGCATGAGACACAAGGCGATCCCCATATAAGGTCATGACTTATTTCTTTTAAAACTTTTCAAATGACATTCAGAAGAAACCCAAATTTATTGATATTCGATACAGTAACAGGTAAATTGATATTCGATACAGTAACCGGTAAACAAAGTTGAGTTCCACAGTTGTACCTCATTGTCAGATTTGGCCTAAAACTAGGATGTTTATACATTTGATCTTATTCAATCACGCTTAGTCAAGTTGGGTGCGAGTGTAGTTTTGGCGTTGTATTTTTCCCAGTGCAAAAAAACCATTATCTTATGTTTAATTCTTTGTTGAATAAGAAATTTCTGTAAGGAAAGCAAAACAGGCAGGACAGTCGGAAAGGAGCAGTGCCTAACAGAAAAGGAACACAGCTTATTAAATGGATCGTGCATGTACTTGAAATTGTCTTTGGAAGTAAACAGTATGTATTCTAGGGATTACTCGTGAGACAGAGGGATTCACAAGAGCTTTACATTATTAAGATATCTTTTTTCAATGTTGTCTCTGGTACATTTTTGTTTTTGTAATCCTTACAATGATTGTCATCTATCCTAAGATGTTTGGGTAAGCCAGGCAAAATAAAAAAGGTTTACTGGATTATAACACAAACAATTTGACTTGGCTACAGGAAGATCAAACATCTTAACAAGATTGTCTGAACATCTTGTTGATGTAAAAAAGCCACGGACCAGACATTCAAATGGGTTCACAGCAATTACGTTTGCATCACTTGTGTCTGCTTGATGAAAACAGACTTGTTGTAGTGTGTTAGGGGTTCGTTACCCTGTCAGTGAGCTTAGCTTAGTGTGACTTTATAAACGTACTGTGTTTGTTCCATAGGTCAAGATGATTGATTGTGTGTGCTTGTACAATTTTGCATTCATTTGATTGACCTGTATTTTCTTACTTTGTTTTGCTCATATTTGGTATTTCGTTTTGACAATACGTTAAATTGGCATGAATTAAGTCAATCATCATTTGAATGTAAAATCTGGTCTGACAGAAAAAGAACATGTGATGCAAACAGCCTTCAGAAACATCAATATATTGAAAACAAAAAATGAAATGAAGTCAAGTTCAAGGAAAAACTGATATTACGTCAGAAGAACGTGACTAAGGCATAGGCCCCACCCCCGTCGGCGACATCACCCAAAGGTGAAGAAGACGTTAAACTCCAGCCCAACAACAACATGACAACTAAGTAGCGATAACCAGACAGGGGAGATTTAGAGAATAACCAACGAGGTACGAGTGATTACAGGATATCTGCCCGAGTCGAAATAATGTTCAAAGTCGCGAGCCTTGGCGAGCGACTGAACATTATTTTGACGATGGCAGATATCCCGTAATCACTCGTTCCTAGTTGGTTATTCTATATATTACCCATTTGTAATGAGAGATAATTACAAAACGACAGAAAACATGCGATTGAGAAATCGTAGTAATGATGTAGTAAGTGACACCAAACAGCTGATCAGTATTCATACGCGTGTCCAACCGAACATCTCCAGAGTGAATTACTCAACAACGCTTAAGAATCTAGTTCAGTTACAAAACGATACGAAACTGACGAAAATATTGACCCTGAAAAAAAAGTGAACACCTTTCAACATTTAACAAATTAACACACTTAAAACTCTTAACAAACGGGATTCTTTGACAGATATAATAAGTATTTGAATCGGCCGGTCGTCACACCGTAATATCGCTGCGATATTTTGTTGACGGCACAATGTTGTAACGAAAATCTAAAAAACCTGTCAATTTTTTAAAACTATAACTGATAAAAGTGGCAATATCTTAAAGAGAAACTTACAAAGAATGCGTCAAAACAAATTTGCTTGTCATGATAATCAAGTAATCTGTAGTTTGAATAACATTTGTTTCTTTCGATGTTACTTTCATTCACGTCGCCAGTATCAAGAACGATAACTCTAATCGGCCTGTGAAATTGATCACGGAGGCTTGTTCCCAGGGCTGATCGACTATGAGTATGTTCACTATGTTCAAGTATGTTGGTTTGAATGTATGTGTTGAATTTGATTCCCTACGGTGATTAGGTGTAATTAATTATAAATGGATCAGTGAAATACTTGTGCATGGGTAGATTTCATGAATTTTCAATGGCAGCCATGTTTGTTTACAAATAGACAGCGCTGATTGTACCTTGGGAAAAAGCGCAGTCTTGAGGTCACAATGAAATTAAACACGTAGGTGAATGGTGTCAAATAATCCTGCGTTTAAATATCAAACTGTAAGAAATATGATGTACAGTAATACATATTTATCTACGATTTTTTAAAACCTAATCGACATACGTTCGACACGTTCAATTTATCAATGAAACGTGAAAATAGTTCCGTCGACCAATCGTCTCTCATTCTCTTAGGAACCAACCAATCAACGTTGAGAATCACTAAAAAGCACATGTGCGGATATCAAAAAAATATCCACTCGTGTATCCTCGCCCGTATGGGTAATATAACCAGGATAACTCTTCTTGCAGGCCTAAAAGTTGGTTAGAAATCGGGGTTAAAACAGGGGGGTGGTTTTACGTTTTTTCGTACCGTTGCCTCTTATTGCACAAAAAATCGAAATACTACAAAAGAAAATAGGATAACAAATCCAGACACACTTATTTTTAGATTTTCATTTATGTGACGTCAAATGTTGACTTTGTAAGGAGAAAAACTTCAGAAATGTAAAAAACGTATTTTCGCAAAGCGCACATGTCTACAAAGAATTCATGATGTAGAATAATTATTCAGCTTCAATTTGCACTATCTATCGGATTTTTATCACAACGTACTCACATCAAATTAAATAAAAGAACGACCATACCGTCTCAATCGGAGTATCTCCCACATGCAATCGCCTGCTTTCATTGGCTGTCACGATAAAAGCGTGAGCTAAGATTGTGTTTGTAATCATCGTTTTTAAGACTAAATATATGGTAAGGAACACCTTTCTCGAATCTAATGTTCTGTTTCTTGAGTAGATAGACGCATCAAAACATAAAATAAAGCTTTAATAGTTTTAACTTATAATTTACAACTACTCAGATATAATAAAGGATGAGTAAAGATTTATATAACCAACATATGACACAATAACAAACTGTTTTTGAACTTTTTTCCCTAACACTTTTTGTTTTGTTAAGTGTACAAATGCGAATTTTAACTTGCTCGGTTTCATAAATCACATACATGAAATTAAGTTAATGAAATTCTTTAAAAACATATATTTTCAGGCATTTTATATATCAGAAATTTCTTATTTAACATTTCAATATTGTATACATATATATGTATTTTTAAAGTTTTAACAGGGTATATCGATAACTTATACTTAAATTTGGCAATACATGATACTCCTGTTTTGTTAAAGCTTATCAAATTTGAGCTATCGCTCGATATGTACATTTATCTTGAGATCTTTAAACTGCAAAGTTGAGTCTCATCTTAAATCGGTTGTAAAATATTCTTTGTTAACTTTAATTTCACATTTTTGGGTTAGACAGACTCGGATGACAATGACAGTGACCATGACAATATAGTTTGTGGAACATTTAAATAATTATTAACAATATTCAAGAAAAAAATAAGACATATTAAAAAAACGTGATGAGGGTACTCCCCTTGGAGGGTCAAAATTTTGTACCAAATGTGGCACTTAATTTTTTTGAATAGTCATAATTGATAGTCAAGAGAACATCGAAGACATTGAACACTCAATGGTATTTTTAGGATGAGTAGAAATATTTATATAAGACCCTAACCAAAAAAAATCGATGAAAAATAATTTTATTTTATTTTTTTCGAGGGTGGGTGTCTCTGAAATCAAATATCTTTTTACAAAAAATTTTTATTTTAAAAATTGAAATTGCATTTTCTTATTGAAACTTTGTTCTACTCACACACCAAGTTTGGTTAATGTTGGTTGGTTAATAAAAAATGACTGATTATGCCTAAACTAAGGCACTTACGGGGTTCTTGGCTGTGGGTGTACGTCCTTAAACCAGCCAAATATTATGCAATTAATAATTTCCTATTTGTTTAAATTTTTTTTATCTCTCTTGTAGCTTATCGAAGCATTGGCTGCTTTTGGAATGCTTCCGTTTTTGAGCAAACTATTATTCGGTTATTATATATGGCTCATATCTGAGACATTTAGCATGTTTGGAGAACTTATATGTTAAACTTATGACTTTATGTTCCCTGCATTCAATTTCAGTAATGATGTGCAATAACTGGGTGAACACATTGCGTTTTCATTGGTAATATACAGTTTTTATAATTATTATTGAACAGTTAATTTATTTGCTACGATCAAAAAACCATAGACTGCTGAAGATTAAATCCCAATGGCAGAGTTAACATTGACCGAGAATAGAAACCTCATTAAGAAACTCATTTCCTTTCTGTCATTTCCTTAGAGTTGATAAACGTGTATTATTAGATGAACTATAACAGTTTGTAAAGCATGTTTCCCTTAAATCTCAGTCAGGGAATAAATTTCGTTCCTTATTGTCACTACAACTTCTGAATTTCCAAACAGACCTTACATGGCCTATGAAATTCACTGGAAGTTGCATGAGCTCAGGTCACTTATATAATTCATAATCCATGTGGTTCACTCCATTTGTTTCATGAACATGACATAACATCTTGTTACAGGATTTCAAAACTTTCTGGGTATTTTAACCATAATAACACAGTGTTCTCTTTTGAATTTTATTCTGCACAAAAGTACTTTCTAATGATTTTGATGATTATTCATGACACAAAATGTACTATTTCATGCAAAATGCATGTTCCAAACTCAAAGGAGGATGTTTACTTTATATTTTAGTTTGTTCATATTGTTTTAAAATTGTTGAACATATTATTGCGTATTTGCCTATGAAATTCCCTTGATGTACATAAGCACAGGTCACGTACATAATTCATAATCAATGTTGCTTACTTTATGTATTTCAAAACATATCTATAAACCGACAAAAGCACAAAATGATGCATGAACATGACACAACATTTTGATATAAAATTTCAATAATTTCTGGGTTTTTGTTTACCATAATGACACAATGTTCTCTTTTGAATTTTATTGTGCACAAAAGTCTTCTCCTGATATTGTCGACATTCCGTTTCCTTTTGATTCGTTTATTTACTTTTTAACCTTACTTTGTTCGTCTTTTCTTAAAGTGTCGAACATATTTTTGCGCATTTTAATTTGGTAACAGGAAGCAGTGCGTCACACCAGAAAGAATCAGGAAGTAAGTCGAAAAGCTGAGAAATTCCTAAAGATATAAAAACCTGGACTTCCATCTTGTAACAAGAATAGGTATTCGCTTCCGTCAGCAACTTTGATTTGGACTTTCTTTTCCGAGAAGCAAGGAATAATCAGATATATTGTGCTTCCTAAATAGTCTTTATTCAAAGCTGTAACAGAAACCGTAGGTATAAATACAAGAAGTACTAGTAATATTTTCAGCCAATGAAAACTTTTCCCTGTCATCAGAACTTTGTCATGATTCAATGTGGAAAAGATGACTTTAGCACAACGTCGCTGATTAAACATAACTTTGATTGCATCTAACCAGGGTTTTTCCTTTCTAGGCCACACATTTGGCTAATTCGAACACCATCTAATGATGGATCGGTACACCCAACTATGCAAAGGGAAGATCTGATTGGACGATGACAAGGTACATACGATAGACATCAGGTGAAAGCATGATTGAATCCAGTAATTATGAATGTGAATGTAAATCTAGAGCTCACAGAAGCAGATAATCATGGTTTTCTATTTTCTTTACTAAAAGAATTGTGTAAATTAAAATTCTTAAAATATTTTTGTTTCATCGTATATTATAATGTTGGTTCTTTAATCAGACAAATTTTTGACATACAACTCGTTTGGGTTTAAAGCTTGGAAAACGTTGATATGATTGCTGAATGTGTTTAGTTCAAATATATTCATACGAAGAATGATATAATGCTGAAACAAAAATCTTATCATTTAAAGATATATCATTGTTACAAAAAAAAAGTAAACCATCATTATAACATCAATAATGATTCATATTTCCTTGACTGAAATCTTATTAAACAACTGAGATGGAAACTGTGGAGAATTTTATTTGAGCTTTATGATTGGACGAAGAATCATTTTGCCTCGAAAATACATGTTGCGCAAAATTTATTTAATAGCAGAATACAAAAATGAAATTTTCTGCTCATCCGTTAATAAATCATTGCTAATCGATAAGCATGATCATTGAAGTTCTCAACCTGTCAAGATGTCTTGTGAGTTGAAATAAAGGACTTGGAAAATTCAAGGAATTTAATTACAACCTTTCATTATCTAAACGTTAACATTTCTTCGAATCCAAGGACGTATCTCCTATAATGTGCATGGTATCTACACCATACTCCAAAAACTTTTAAAGACGAGGTTTTAAAGTGTATACTATTTTGTTAAAAAGCATGAATAACAAGCATTTATATCTTAGGACTATTCTGTGCATCATTATCAGTATCCTTAGTTTGTTAAAAAGGCATCAAATCTTGATGACTAACTATCTTGTTCCGTAATGCATCTTTTTGCATGTGAAAGGATATGTTTACATTATTCAAAAGTGATATAGTTTTTCTCGAAAATAGATTATCTCAATGCACGCAGTAATATTTGAACTGTCAAAACGTCGTGTGAGTTATTGAACAGTCCACTGACTTAACGATTTCAATTTCAAGCTGTCAATCACGCAAGCTACATTTGGTCGTCTTAAAACAAAAAGGAAAACAATGCCCTTGACTTCCTATTAGATATTACATATATGTATTTATTGAAAAAGGTGAGTTGGTTTCTCAAGCGAAGAAAGGTTGTATATAAGAAATAGTAAACATCGGATGGTTCAGACAGGATCAATCTTCTTTAATATGATGAATTCATTTCGACCATTATGTGAATCTTGTCAAATATATGAGTATATGAGTAAGTCGTTCTTTTTTCTTTACAATTAATATAGGAGTAAGTGTATGTCTTACATGGCCCAAAGGATCAAGCTCATGATTCATTGTGTATGAATACATGACACTTGGTTGATTACGTATGAACATAAAACAGTGATGGATAAAGTACCTCGAAAATCAGTTCAAGTTTAATATTGCCAGAAACTTTAATGAGTTTCCTTCTTTCAAACACTTTTCAAGCACGCCATTGGCGTGTTAGACAATTTGATTATAAAGACTATTTGGATATAAGAATAACCTCTACAATACTTAACATACAGGTCACACTGGGATTTTAGCTATCATATTTAAAAAGAATACCTCATTAGGAATAAACGAGGTTATTTAAACAAACTGTCATTCTGCGGTAAACTTTCATCTGTCAAACACTACATTGTGGATACCAACTTGGAATTTACTTCATTTTGTAATACTATATAAGGAATAAGTAGGTTGTTGAAATTTTAAAGGTATCATTAGAGTATAACTGAACATAATTTGTATTTACTAAACTTTTACTTATTTGTCTTTTCCAAAAATTGGTGTTTTGAAGGTTCATGCTTCGTAAACCATTGACTGTTAGGCTCCGAAGATGCTTTTATTATTTGCAAATCTTCCCTCGGCAAGATGAAACTATATATCTAAACATAGTCTCTCCGTTTCATACTTTGCCCTCCAGACTTTAAAAAAATTTAAAACAAAGCACCGACTGTTCATCATGAGTAACGCCCCTTACCAGCTACGTACATATATCCATTTACACCCCTTGGGCGGTAATATCCCTTCTTTTTTGTATTGGTTTTAACTCATAACTACCTTTTTATAGGTGTTTACCACTTACACCCCTTGGGAAGTTATTGCCTTTATTTTACTTGAATGTTATATGCCGTGAGCTCCATCCGCGTAGGTTGGTTATCTCATAACCACCTTGGTCGGTTATAAGATTGTAAACAATTGCAAACAATTGAACTTGTAAAATTTGTATTTTTAATCAAACAAGAAAGTAAAGATTTATGAACAACGAAAGTGGGATTCGAACCAGGGACCTCTATGTTGTCAAGCAGCGCTCGTACCTGTTGAGCTACCGTGGATCCATGCCAGTTGATGTAAATTTTTGTGTGTCATGTTTGGTTTTTTATTTCCCCCTATAAATATATATTAATATTGCAATACAATAGTTTTTAATGTAAGGAATCAAATTTTTAGTCCCAAAACCTTTAGCATGGGGTATTGTAAGTAGTATAACATAGTATTCTTATCAAGACATATTAAAACCCGCAAAATGGATCACTAAAACGTTTTTCAATTATTTGTATGTAAACCAATTTAGTTGAAACACCGTAATAAAATAGTTTTTATTGTAAGCAATCAAGCGTTTATATCTAAAACCCTAATACGGGGGTAATTTAAGTATTTTTTCTTATCAAGAAATGATAAACCCGCGAATGAATTCAGTAAAACGTTTTTAAATTAATTTTTTATAAACAAATTAAGTTGAAACTATTGCAGCAGTCCTCCGCGGGAGTGTAAGTCAAATAATGACCCGTTTGCCTCGGGTTATGGAAATAACCTCTGCTCGGGCTACGCCCTCGCGAGGTTATTTTCCATAACCCCTCGGTACCGGGTCATTATTTACTACATAACTTCTCTCTTTATATTATGGAATGAATTCCAATAATGAATCATAATCTCGACAAGAATATTCTCAAGAAAGGTAATATCAATCGTCAGTGGGCTGAATTGTTTTCCGGTATAAACTGAAAGTATCAAGAGTGTAAAAACATTTTCATTAGACATGCCATTGGCATTATTCAATTTAAGTTTTTCTTTACTTTTTAAAAATTTTCAAATGTTATTTCGATAAATCAGAAATATTTTATTACATCTTTGACATGCTTTAAAAACATTATTAACCTAACTAACGCTGATGTTTAATGTCGCCACAACAGTTGTAACACAACAATGTGTGCAAAGTTATTGAGTGCTGAGTTGAATTAATGAGAAAAAAATTACATTTATCTTCACTAGATATTCATAAACACAAATTTGGTTATCCTATCTTGAATGGTTTATGTGTCCGCTTTAACTCGGATAGACGGACATACAGATGAAAGAACGGAGGGATCCCAAAGCTATATCCCTGTCCCACTACAAAATGTTATATTTACAATGATAGAAAGCTAACACAACTTTTCATACAATACAGCTATGAAAATATCTTGGTATAAAACCCATTTTCTTGTCAAGTTTAAACAAATGTTGTTGTTTATATTAACAATACTCTGCATTTATGTACGTAAATATTCTAGATTTTCAAAATCTCAAAAATGTACTAAAATATCCGTGAGTAAAATTTTTAGCTTCTTCATGGGTTTTTAACCTTTCACATGTAGCTCAATCAAATAATGGAAATCCAACCTGATTAAATAATCATAGATAACTCGTTGATCATCCTTCCACACATTATCAACTGGATTTCGTCAAGAAACCAAAGCAGCAAAGTAGCACAAATGCATGTCACTGATGACTTTTTTAGTTTTCTATGACACCAACAGCAACCTTTTCAATGATATTCTAAGGGGAAATGCTTCATGAAATTATATGTCATATGAAATCAACTGAGAGTAGCTCCTGGAATTGAGTGATTTAACTGATAAGAAAAGGTAACGTCACGAGTGAACATGACAATTCA
Source organism: Steromphala cineraria (assembly GCA_916613615.1). NCBI lineage: Eukaryota > Metazoa > Mollusca > Gastropoda > Trochida > Trochidae > Steromphala > Steromphala cineraria. Next base: position 54,564,233 of record OU744734.1, on the reverse strand, counting down.
AGACAAGATTGATGCAAACTTCTTAAATATCGTTTCCCCAGAAGCCAACTTAAGCCTGTTTAGAATTTTGAATTTGCATTTGAATTTTTGCACTGACGAAGTCAACCATTTGGAACCTCTCAACTTGCTTAATGAGATAGCATGTTTTCGACCTCGTACATTAATGATATTTCAACAGATTTAAGTATCCCTGAAATTAAATATCCATATTTTATCGAATTTGTCTCTTAGATGCAAAATATTCTTTTGACAATCAATTTGAAAAAGAGATGATTTGGCAAAGAATGTATAAAGATGGCCAATGCCAGTTTTTGAGGAAGCGGTAATTGTTTTTAACAAACATATCAAGATGCAACTCATACCATATTTAAAGTGAAGTGACGAATGTCTTAAAAAGTTTTGTATGTACAAATTGAATAATTGCGTCCTTACTTCTCCATGAATCTTATTTCCTTTACATGATTTTGATTAAGAAATAGTTAGACCAGAGATAAAATAAGCACACTTTTATACACTGGCTTTCTTTATATCATATCTTTATGTTAAAAAATATCTGACATCAGATTTAAATCTTGTGGCAAGTAAGTACGAAATATGTTGATATACTTTCCTCTTGATAACAAGAATAAAATATTCTTTAACACGGCTGCGAGAATTCCATTTACTGGAAAATTTGGCAATTCTTCACAGTAGAAGATAGAATAACTGTATGGCATTTTGTTATCATTTCTCTCATTAATCCTTTACATGGAGTTTTCAGCCTACCCAAATCATTTACGATTGTAACTATATGACAAAATATATTTCTTTAAAAATATGTCTTCATACACTGGATAATGGATGCTGCTATGTGTACAACACCCTCTTGAAATTAAAGTATGGTACATTTCAGCTGCGTACGTTAATATTGTTAATATTGTTCATTTGCTAACGATCTTAGTGTTTCATGTAACTTGGTTTTTTTTGGATGCCAAACAAATAACTCAAGTAGGACTGACATAAGATCACCAATTGTCAATGTGTAAACTAGCCAAAGTGATCTTGCGAAATGTCAACAAGGTCACTTTTTTTCCAATGCCAGGATGCCTCATTCTGCCATGACATTCCAAATTACATGATATTGGCCCTAGAATATCCAGGTAAGCGAATTAACTTAAAGTACATAGCTGTATATGACGTTAAACATAAATGTTCAGAACACTATCATATTATGTTAGATGTATTTTGCCCATGATGGTAGATTTAAGCTTTTGCATAATCGGGGACTGTCTACCTAATACTAATTTTAATGAAAATTAGACTGGCTGCATTGCATTCCCCTTTCATAGCAAAAATCGGATTCATCTACCTGCATAATTTCTAACAGGTTTACTAAAACATATTTTTCGTAGTTGATATGCGGTAAACAGACCAATTTGACAGGCGGACCGCGTTTACAGACATATACATTAAATGAGCGGTGATGTCAAGAAAAGTTAGAATAAATGTTTCTAATTGAAAGAAAATGTATTTAGACTAAATCAATAAAGTAAAAAATCAAATATATAATGTAAAGTTCAGCCATGCGATTCATTTCACTTACACGCAATGAATTAAAGGTGTTCACACACATATAGCCGCCTATTGACTTTATGCGAATCATTATAATTTGTTCTCTGACTATGGATGATTGGCTTGTGCAATGAAATTTTTGACACTGTAAAAATAATACATTTAGCTTGATGTAACTACCATGTTTAGTGACAACTGATGTCTGGATTCGATGAGACTGTCCTCTGTGTGCTTTTGTGTACCTTGAAAATGTTTTATACACATCTAACTAGCCAATAATGATTTTTAAAACGATACATCATATATGCAGAGTTTCCTAGTTCAAATCAAAACCTGTCGGCACCAGTAACATCATATCATATCATATCTATATGGAATGGTTTCAATTAAATTATGTTTAGATTATGGTTGAGTATCCATGTTTATTCAGACTTGAAAGTCGTCGTATCGCTCTTGATATTACAGTTAAATGATGATAAAGATACAATAGTTTCAACCAATGTTGTAAATAGATTATGTAGTGAAAGTGAAGACGACCATGAAACATTATAATGGGTATTATTGAAAAACCGGAAATTGTTTACAAATCACTGTATTCAATATCTGATAAGTTACATAAACAAATGTCTTGAACAAGGCTATTTTCTTACAATATAAGAGCAAATTAATTTGAAAGATGCACTCATGATAAACGAAGTTGGATTTTCAATAGAGGAATAACATCCAATGATTTTATGTGGTTATTGTTGCCACGACACAATTTTATCTGAACCTATTGATCATATAATCCTGTATTAAACTAGGGGAGAAATTTGATGCTTATCATAGATAATAGTGATCACGTCTCCAAGATTATTTGTCACACATATATAGATGAACTCTGTTTTACTAGTATAAAAACTTCAGTTGTCCTACATCTAGAAAACGCCATCAGACGATTGTATTTTTAATTATAAAGATGATACTTGTTTTCAAAATTGTTTTCAAAATTGATGTCTCGTGTTCAATTACATGGACACAAGCATTACTTTGGTTTCGAAAATTGGGTATTTTTAAAGGTATCGTTTGATAGTTATTCTTTGCAACAGATAATAGCTTTGATTACAGAGATCTTACATTTCAAAATACTACCTGTGACATGTTTTCTCTGATTTAGGAACATATGAATAAATCATATTTTCGCTCAACGCTTTGATGTTTTGAAGAAATGTTTAAATCACCTTGCTTACTTCAATGTCCGACCGACTTGAAAAGTGGCAGGTGACAGGTGGCATATATGCATGAATGATTAAAGTAAATTTCTCTTCGTTAACATCGTGAATTTTTACTACTTTACTACTGCGAGGCATTATGCACTTGGCATTGGTATTTACACTTGGGCTAGATATTGTGATAAAGGAGAGAAAAAACGTCATCAATGTAAGAAAGCATTAGTAATCTTGACAGATTAACTTCTAAGTATATTAAAGTGACTCTGCCTCCAAATCCCATTTAACATCTAGGTTAATGTGAGGACGTCTTTGTCTAGAATCCACAGGAATCCCTTTAGTAAACATATCAGATAAGAAATCCTGTGAACACAAGAGTAACGAAATTAATAGTTTGATTACTTGGCTGTAGAAGCTGAAGATTGAGTTTAATAAAGGCTATTCCTGCTTCATCATCTTGTAATCCATATATCACATATATATGTATCACGTCCAGATATATCTCAAGAAAATATTTTGTATCGCTCTCTGTAAAATCAGCCAATGAAATGGTAAATGAGAAGTCACAACATTCTTTTTAATCAGTTACTCGCGGTGAGGTTGTCAGTCAGCAAGATGCAGATTAAAATTATAAAACAGACCAAATGTACAAAGATATTAGTTGAGGTCCAAGTCAATACTATTTTTTCTTGATTTCTCAAACGTAACTTACATTCTGCGATAAAGTCAAATATTTTGAATGATTTGGACATTTCAAATCTTACTTGCTCTTTCATGATAGTCCACCATGAGATTCATATTGTACGTTTTCAAAAGTTGAACGATTGTATACAAGATTTAATAATCAAGTAATGGCAGCATAACGACATATTTACAACATGGTATGAACATTGCCCTTACAAAAACAGAAACAAACCCAACAGAAGAGTAATGCTTGCATTATGACCTATCATATTGACCAGTTCAATCTTTCAAGCCAGATTCAACACAGGACTACTAGAAGCCATTTTAAAAAACGTAAGTGGCGCCACGGTAATTTTTTAATGACGTCAGACAAGACATATTATTCAATGTTCAAACGATAATAGTCAACTTAAAAATTCATTTACTCAAAACTATAAAAGTAACTGAGATTTTAAGTCTAATTATTATATGGTGTCAATATCCATCATATAAAGCCCATAATGGGTTTTCGATGATAACGAGCATACCTGGAATGACGTATCTGTACGATATTATGACTAACAAACCAGCAAAATATATCATTCAAAACATGTTATGAGTTCCACGACCACACTTATATGACATTTCATTGTCTTTCATGTCTTTTCATGCATCTAGAAACAGGAAAATTCAGGATGCACGAACAATTGTTGTTGCTTAAATTTTGTATTTCTACGTTACACCAGCAGTAACCTTAGATTAATAACGCGAGTCGGAAAGTTTCCCTTGTTCATGCAGAATCATCAAAAATAGTTGTGGTATGATATTTACTGACACTACCATCTCATATCGATCAATACAAATAAATCATGTGTGTAAGGATATAATCAGAATGTCTGACTTCTAGTTTGTACGCGACTGTTTTCATGATTTCACTTGACACAGTAAATCCAAAACCGAGAGACAAGTTTAGTATTTACATTGATTATTGTAATTTTATTTGTTATTGTATTTGTGTTTTTACAATATAAAGCGTCATTCAAAATCTCTGTTTTGATAGTTAAGAATTTCCCCTAATTACACATTGAACACATTATCTTTTTTTTTTTTATTTAAAGGAGAGGAAATAATTAATGTTGGTCTCTGGTTTCAATGAAGGTTATTTCAGAATACGATTTTCTGATAAAATCACAGAAAAAAACGATGAGGTAAACAACGTTTTGACATGGCATTTTATCAATTAAATGTATGTTTTTCACTGTTTTAAGACCTCATCATATCAAGGATACGATTCTTAAAATGTCAAAAGGCTTTTTGTAATAAGGAGGCATAAATTTGACATCAGTTATGATTCATTTTGTTGATAAAAATCTGGTGACACATTTTTCCCGACATGTTTAAAGTCCAGCAGCTGGTTTTTATTAAACTTAATTCACAGCAAAGAAAAGTTCATCTCGTAGATCAGATGTTTAATATTATTTAATGATACCACTTTAAAACCACTTTTACCTTTTACTGATCTTTTCAACCTAATAATGGCAAAACCGTATTTTTGTACAAAGTCGTCTGGAGCAACTATATAGGATATGAATTTTTATCAGTTTCAAGGTTTCATTTTATACAGGTTGAAATGTACGTTATTATCTTGGATATTATTAATTGTTTTACCTGTCATGTTTTAGTCTCGAGAAAGTATCAATAAATAAGTAAATCGAGTTAAAAACTGCATATCAATTATTTCCAGATATATTTTATTTCCAGACGTTATTCACTATTAATGAAATGATCAGTCAACTTGAAAAGAATCTTTTAAGTCGTCATTACTCATATCAAGAAAAAAATCACATTGCAAAAGTCTAAGCACAGGCACTGAAATTAAAACTTTGATGGATTATTTTGTATCCCACCGGTTTGTAATTCTTATTTTTGTAAACAGCAAAGCCCCGTCGAAGTTGAAACCATCTAAAACGTATATGTAGGGGGTGTTGGTGCTACTACATTTACTTTTCAAATGTTTTGTCCCTTATGAATGTTTTTACTGAAACCTTGACTTTCTTTTTCTGTACAGTGCTATAAACCTTTTACAAACACATTTCAATCGTAAACTCTAACTCTTACCTCTGTATCTTGTAAATTCAATAACGGTTAGCAAAGCAACAATTAATCACATACTTTCAAAGTTTTTGCCTGTGAATGTTGTCAATCTTCTCAACAAGAAAAAAACGCTCAAACACTGAGTTAGTGTTTGTGTTGAAATATAAAAACAAAATGTCATAGCTCATTCGGAGCATTATCAAGTTCATAACTTGACACTATCATTACAAAAATATTTTGCTTCGCTAAATGTCAAGTGTTTTTTATATGACAGTCTTAAGTAAGATCACACGATCTATAGATAACCACTTTTAAAATATTTAAAAAAAATATTTCTTCAAATACTGTTCTTTAAAAACTTACAGAGAGACTTTGTCCACAAAGTTGTCACAACAATGTGAAGGTTTTAGTTAAGGGTTGTTTTACATGTTTTGTGCCTCTATCGATGTATAACAGCAACAAATTGTATAAAATCGCGTAGCGTAGCGATTTTATAATAAATTTGTTGCTGTTATACATCGATAGAGGCACAAAACATGTAAAACAATCCTTATAATTACAAAATCAACATTTAAACAAAGTTTTTCCTCATTATTTTCAATAAATCTGTCATCAATGTCGTGAAATTGTGGTTTGTTACACGAAACAATACAAAGTTGAATTAAAATTGAGAACTCCCTAAACTAAAACGGCCGAAGATTTAATTTCGTTTTCGCTACCATTGACACCCATGAAATCACAATTCGTCTTAACCGGAATCTGCATTTTCGGATTAACCCTAATTAGCATATCACACGACGTTCAAAATGTCCGCCGGTTGCGAGACGCTCGGAGCGAACAAGCTTGAGGACTCGTAGTTATTAAAATACAGCCTTTCCGGTGAAGGTATGGATTGTGTTAGGGAGAAGAAAGTGTTAACTTGTTACAAAAGCAGGTTGGAAGTGATAAGATATGTTATATCTGTCTTTGCAACAGAAAATAACTCGCAACTGTCAAAACCGGACTATTGCGTCAGGTGATTGTGACGTCACAAGGAATGAATGCACATGGTATGGTTGCAAATTTTTCTGCATTCATCGAGAAATGGCAGCAGGTTTTTGAGCGCTCTCGTCCAATCAGAATCGCGGAGATTAGTGTAACAAAACCATTTTGTAATTATTTTTATATGCTTGACATAGCTAACTCCAAACACATAAAGAGGATATTTATGAGGGTGCTGAGTATGACAGTCCTTCTTTACGACACAAGTTTATTAGTTTTTTGCGAACGAAAACATCTAAGTATTTATTTAAAACATACTTTGTCATGGGATCATAAATGATATTCTGTCATAAACTGCCTCATGTGAGATACAAGAGATGCCCACCAATGGGGTATGTATGCAAAGCAGGTGTATACAAATATTGGAGGAATGATACTGAGGGAGATACACTGCACAAGGAGAGAGCTAAATGATTCAGGTCAAGAGCATAACCCCAGCAATAGATGCATTCCATAATGCAAACATAAAGGAGATGAGCAGCAGTGACAAATGCTTAAAGCAGGTTAAACTTGGCGCATTCTTTTGAGTGACAAAATACGGGTGGACGGAAAACAACATTATCAAAATTCAGCTATGCTGGCGAAATAAACATTCCGAAAATTGGAAGTTTAAACAAATATGGCCATTTGAAATTATTTAGATTTATTCTATTAATACCATTTTCGAACATTATGAAAACAAATTAAATGTTCTCAACCGATCATGCTTACTTTGATTTTGAATTTTGAATTGGGTTTCATAATCTAAATCTTCGCTGGACTCAAGAATGTCTTCATCACTTCACCAAATAGCATTTCATTGCAGTACATCAGTAAACCAATTTGCTTGAATCATATTTAATCTTTCTTCATGAGTTTAAAACACATTAAATTTTTCACCTGATTCATGAGGCAAGAATTTGTAACATATGCAGGAACTATTTGGAGATAACAGAACATTTATTATTGTTTTTGATTGGAAGTATGAGTTAAGTAAGTTTCCTCTAGACATGAATGAAACTTGCCTCTCATAGGATTGAGTTGACCATCCTGTCATAGTATCTATTAGAGAAGAACATCTGCTGAACATAAATGCATGTAGTCATAATATTTTTAAAAATTGCTTAAAAAGAAAAAAAAATTGAAAGAGAGGAAGTAAAAATCTTTTTGACATAACTGAATTGAACTAAATGAATATATATTCCGAATTCCAAAGTCACTGACAAATCTCTTCATAGTTTGATACAAGTTGATAAATATAATCATAACATTTTTCAAAACGTATGCAATTTGGGTAAAAATGGTGAATTTATTTGCAAGACAAGTGAGAATACCAGACATACCAAATTCAAATATACAAACTGCTGTTTTGCTTCAAGCATACATTCCCTCAGGAAGCTTCGAATCAAGAAGCAGAAATGTGCATATTTATTTATTACAGCTTAAACATGTATATTATGACACATGTTAATGTGGTTTTTTTTCTGGTTTTCAATGAAAGCCACCACACCGTTGAAAGTAAAAGTAGACTTTATAACATACGTGTATTCAGTACTAATTCATAAAGTGCTAAAGAGACAAGATCACATCTTGTGTAATTTGATTGCCAGACCCTAGCATATTCCTCTGGGGGAACTTCATGATTAGATGATCACAATTCGGCAGCATGTCTGGAAACGTTTTTACTTTAGGTGTTTGTGTCTTTTTTTTACCAAAGTATCAACCTAATCGCCTGACTTTGCAACCATCAAGATGATAGATACATCCAAATAGCAGATCAACCATATCCTAGGAATAAAAAGGACATAAGATAACTTCTTAAAGTTCCGTGTGGTTCAAAACAATTATATTATGGTCTGACAGCAAGTTCTTTCACACTTCAACAGACATGTTAATTTCAAATGTTTTTTACTATGTGACTAATTTAAACAGATCCTCAATAACAATGAATACCGCAATTTGGAGCTTGATGGTATATGTTTTCATTCATATTTTCTGGTGTTCATATCAACGAATGGTGGACATTTTTTAAACGCAATTTGTGAGCATTAAATCATCAAGCATACATCATGAAGTGTATGAAATTACCGGCCCTTTTTTTATATATGTAATAGTTAGACATTTCGTGTCTAACTAACCATTTGAATGATGCAACACCAAGCTACGTATTTAGACCAAGCTACTTATTTTTTATTCCTCAAACTAAAAATAAACTTGTTTTACCTAAGATAATACTATTTTTGTATACATGGTTGCTTATTTATTTTGAAAACAAATTCAAAGGGACGTTTCAATTTATGCATATAATGATATTTTTAAATCATTATAACGCTACCAAGTTTAAACATGTTAATGGGGATAGCATTTTTGTTGATATACATTTGACCACTTAATAAAAGAGACTGCAGCAGCTTCCTTAAAGGGGCAGTAGCACGTTTTTTGATAATTTTATATTTCAAAATTTTAACTGATAATTGAACGTTAATGCTAAATGTATTACTTTGATAGTGTCATAAATCTCATTACACAAACCAATCAGCCATAGTCAGAGGACAAAGTATTAAGATTCACATAAAATCCATTGGCGACCATTTTTTGTGAACACCTTTAATTCATTTTGTGTAAGAAAAAGGAATGGCACGGCTAAAGTTTACATTGTATATTTGAATTGTTACTGCTCCATTTAGTTCAAATACATTGTCTTTCAATTGGAACCATTAATTTTCATTTTTCTGACATCACCTTATTTCCCCCCTAAAACGTGCTACTGCCCCTTTAACTGTCAACACTGTGATAAGGAAATAATTGAGTGTCAACAGAGGAGATGCATCTAAAAGCGTCTCAATGTCTCATTTCAAGAGTCAGTACATGCTCATACTATTCCCCGAAAAGTTTGTATCATATCATAATGTAATAAAATGCATTTTATTTTCTAGAAGCGTAAGTTGTTTTCTTATAAAAAGTAGTTCCGTCTGTGGTTTGACTGAAAACGTTGGTTAAATACGCTTCAGCCATGGTCTAAAATTAAATGAGATGATCTCCAAAATGCAAAATCTTTCCTAATTTCAAAATAACACCACTTAGACAGTCAACAGAAAACTATTTCATTCATTAATGAAGGGGACTGGGCTATAGTTATTCAACTTAAAGAAATCCCTTTCAAGGTATAAACAGCATTTCCCTTACAACGATGTAGATGTATCTCTTCTTGGATAGTTTACAAAGAAAATACAAAATTACAATATTTCACAATTATGGTCATACTGCCAAAACGCATCATGTCTAACAGTTGTTCAAACATACATCATAATTATTTTATCAGTTTATGTTTTCTTTCATAGGTTACCGTATGTAATTTTGTTAAAGGTATTTTGTAGATATATAAACATTTCTAAATGCCTTATACCTGGTCCACATGGTATGCATTTTTATCTATCTATAGCAATAAAATAAATCACCGTTGGCACAGTTTTTTACATATTGCAGAACGATTAGAAGTAATTTATTTAAAAAGACTGTGGCATGAAGACCAAAATGTCATCTACTTTTCATATCTGAATTCAGTGTAGAGTATCTGGTTACTTATCTTAAATGTTTCTGGATGAAGTGTTTTCAGGCTCGTTATTTAATGATGTGAGATATGAAAATTTTTAACGAATCTGTGATATAGTAAACGTATGTTTAAAAGTATTTACTTGGTGGTTCTTAAACACCTCTCAGAAATCTAGACTTTTCAGAATGGGAAAAAAGAGTTATTATTAGTTTCCACTTTCATGCCACTCTAAGTATTGTTCACATCTAACTGTATTTTAAATTACTGCATATGTATATTGTGATATGTGTTTTGTAACAATCTTCATATCGTCTGTATCAATCTGTATCTACATGTAGCTACCTATCATACAAAGATTCATACTTTGAACCTCGTATTTATGACTCAATCTTATAAAGTCTCTCTAATACATGCAGATCTCATATATGATATTCATTTACAGGTACAAAAAGCCTTAGCATATACAATTTGGTTTGAAGTTATGAATTATATATTGTTCTTCATTAAATCAGTTGCATTACGACTTCTACAGTAGAAACAAAGTCTTAAGGGGGAGGTGACAGTTTGAAATTGAATGCACTACGGGTCGGAGTATCTCCATATTGATTTACAAGATATTTAGACAGGTTCAATTTTACAGTAAGTATCCGCGGTAAATGGAGTTGTACAAAAACATTGCTATGCAAAATAAAGAGAATATCATTACATCCTTCTAAAAACTACCATCACAATATTAGTGCAATAAGATCGAAGTTCCTAAGTGCAAAAAGAACAAATAATGAATAAAGAAATACTATCATTGTTGTTTCATCCATTTAATTTTGTTTAAAAACAAATGATCATTATTACGAAAATTATTTTGTTACAGGTATTTCAGTAATGCTGATTGGTAGTTGAATAGGCTAAGCTGCACGATTTTATACAAATTGTTACTGCTATAGAACGTTAGAGGCACGAAACAGGTGAAACAATCCTAATGATTAAATACATAGATTATGAAGTCCTTAGTTTGATATGTGTTTGACTTTGTTTGGACTTAACTATTTACAAATAGTTTGGGGAATCATTACACTTCAATGACTATGTGTAAAGTATTTTGAATTCGTTCATGTAGAGTTGAATAGCCAAAGCAGCCAAACGACAGCTCAGCTTATGCCTTATCAAATATTTTACCATTTACATACTAAGACAAGGTTGTTGCATTTTTGCATTTATACACACCTTTGACAAATACGTTGTGAAATGAATGACTGTATGTTTCAATAGTTATGAGTGTCTGTTTGAACGTAAACTACCTTGCAAAATAATTGGTATTTTTTGGGCATTTTCACGTTATATATGTACTTTTCTTTGCACGTTAGTATAAAAGAAAATTTTTAACTGTCAAAGTGATTTTTTTAACTTTCTGCTGACTTAGGTAGTTTTTTTGGCTAATACTGATAATATGTACAGGTAGAATTAATGTATCGATGGTGTTTTTCGCAAAAAGTAATGCAATGATAACAAGAAGACATAGTCATCAACATCCCCCGCCAGATTTGTTCTTATTTTAAATTAAGTCAGAACCTTCTCCTTAATACCCGAGTGTACTCAAAATATCATGACACCAAGCTCCGGAAAAATATTTGCGCGGTTCTGATTTTCGAACACCATCAAGGTATTGATACCCTGAAGGCACACACCAACTTTGATGATCCTATCTGTAACAGTTTCTGAGAAAAATTGGCTCCTTTGAAGACACCTCGAACAGAGTCCCAAAAAAACGTAACAAGGGCAATAACTCCGGACAAAATATTTTAGCGGTTCTGATTTTCGAACTCCATCAAGGTATTGATACCCTGAAGGCACACACAAAATTTGATGATCCTATCGTAAACGGTTACTGAGAAAAATTGGCTCCTTTGAAGACACCTCGAACAGAGTCCCATAAAAACGTAACAAGGGCAATCACTCCGGAACAAATATTTTAGCGGTTCTGATTTTCGAACTCCATCAAGGTATTGATACCCTGAAGGCACACACAAAATTTGATGATCTTATCTTAAACGGTTACTGAGAAAATTGGCTCCTTTGAAGACACCTCGAACAGAGTCCCAAAAAAACGTAACAAGGGCAATAACTCAGAAAAAAATATTTGCGCGGTTCTTATTTTTGAACTCCATCAATGTATTGATACCCTGAAGGCACACACCAAATTTGATAATCCTACCTTTAACTGTTTCTGAGAAGAATTGGCTCCTTTAACTCGGACGGACGGACGCACACACGGACGCACACACGGACGCACGCACGCACGGAGCTCAAACCTATATCCCCCTTCCACTTCGTGGCGGGGGATAATAATCATTACTCCTATTCGATCAGTAGAAGACTCTTCTGTACGTTATATTTGCAGATGACAGTGTGTAGAATTCGACACAACAACCACGAATGGGGCGAAGTTTTGATTTTAGTTACAATTGCCAATGCGGCAGATGCCCGTCATATAACCTTGTTGAATATAAGATGTGATAGATATTATGATGAATGTGTCAAAAAGTTTTGAAAATTGATTATTTTCATTCTCTTGTTGTTGTGTTCTGTGGGCGAGCTCGTATGAATGACAGTTTGAGATTGAATTCATTGAGAGTCATCAGACCTTCATGAACTTGACATGTTTTGACAGGTTTAAAATTACTGTGAGCATAGTTCATGTCAACCGGAATTAAAATAATAAATTGATATGCTGAAAAAGAGAATATCAATTGAAAGTTAACATGGTTATGAGATGATGATAAAAAATGAAGATGTCATGAAATACATCGGAAGTTATCTAAAATGCTATATAATCCGATACATCTATTTTTCAAGTATATGTATTTATCAATGACAAAACATGAGAAAATGTTACATATCTGTTTGACCCCTGGTCCCCCTAATGAATGCCAAAAATGTTACAGATAACTGGTAGGTATGACATCCGAATATGTTATCACAAAATGAATCTTAACTTATAAAGGGAAATTTCAACATCATCGGTTTCGTTTTCATTTTGCCTCAAAGACATTCAAAATTACTTGATATTGTGCACTAGAGTATGCAAGTAAGTGAACAAACTTATGGTACGCAGCTGTAGATTATAGTTCTCTGTTTACATTGTTTCTCAACTATTTAGTATTGAAAGCATTGAATTAGTATTGAAAGAAAACCAGGGTGTTCTCTTGGTCTCTTATATAGGTTAAAGATACTTACAAAACAACCGCAAGACTTTTAACAAGCAAACATGACTTTAAACTGCAATTTTCCGAAAAAGAACAAAACAGTGATCATATTTTTTTTTGCTCGATGAATGACGTATTATTAAAAGATAAATGATTTTTCAATTATATATTTTGTGACAAAATCAAATATAGGGCACCTAGTGATATTTAAGGTTTTGTACACATGACATCACAACAACCAAATCAAATATGCAAACGCGTGCTTAAGGAATGATAACTTCAGAAACTTTTTGTATTTTTTTATTTACATTGATATTTACTAATTTCAAGTAAATCAAATTTCAATTTGTTTAGGTTTCATTGCCCACATTAATAATCAGATTTTCAAAATGTTGTTGGTTAATAACTTTTTATGAGTTGAATTCAAGCTAAGTGAATCAAAATAGGCTACATGTTATACAGAATGTTTTGATGTACATGTATGTGATATGTATATTTAAAACAATTCTAATAGTCCAATCGTTCCCATGACTCTCTCGGACTAATGGAAGAAAAGGACAACTCCTATGAAGCAGCAATAGAATTGATCTAGTTGATTTCAATGAGGTTGCAAATGTTTCCATTACCTTATTCCAGTCTTGGCATTTAATTACAACTTTCGTGCTTCAACTGAACAAAAATCTCTATCTTGACTATCTAAAAGATTTATAGTTTAAATTTGTTCAACAATAAACGAAAATGTCATGTTCTAAAGATGACCAAACTCGCAAATGAGTTTAGCGGCAAATATTAATTCCACTGACATTAAACAATATAGACATAGAGAGGAAATATAGCTTGACCAACCAAATATAGTAAAAGAAAAGCCCTTAACCAGGTTTACCTTTCGTAAAACAAGTGCTTATTCTGTTGCATACATCATCATATTCAACAGGCATTCAAGGCATTTTCTATGTCGCCAATGTTCACCCTTTACAATTTACAGAAATAACAAATCTTTTAAACAATAATTTGGCAACGTAAAAACAAACTAGGAATACATCTCTACTGTTATATATATATATATATATATATATATATTTGAATAAGGAGAGTTGGTTTCTCACGTGAAGAAAGGTTGTATATAAGAAAGAGTAAACATCAGATGGTTCGGACTGGATCAATCTTCTTTAATACGATGAATTCATTTCGACCATTATGTGGGTTATGATACTTGACAAGACCCACATAATGGTCGAAATGAATTCATCGTATTAAAGAAGATTGATCCAGTCCGAACCATCTGATGTTTACTCTTTCTTATATATATATATATAATTTGGCATATTGGCTTATGGAAACAACTATAAACAAATAATAGTTCAGACATCTTAACATTGTTACATTCATTCTGTTGATCAATAAAGGAGGAGAAACACCAGTGGATTCCATGCAGCAAGTATTTGCAATAATTCATAAAAAAGAGGAAACGTGTGTTTCCCTTAGGAAATTATTGTAAAGGTCAAGCTGATGTTTTAGAGGATATCAGAAAAAGTACCAGCAACATTTCTAGTTATCTGAGCATTTATAGATTTCTATATAAGAAACTTATGGTAGAATCAGTTTGCTACATTTCTCTAGTAATAAGTTTCCAGGTTGATTTTCCTGATTTTATTCAAGATAAATGAATATGTTTAGGATTAACGGTAATATTTCATGAGAAATCTTAAGCATTGACAACATGATCCACAAGTTAGCTAAATAAGGATTTAGTGTGTGTGTGCGTGTGTGTGGGTGTGTGTGTGTGTGTGTGTAAACACATCTTTTCGAAATAAATATTTAATATGTTCATACTTATTGCTAGATTGTTGATTGGGTGACATTACATAGTTTGTATGTGACTATGTTACTTACATTGGTAGGCAATATTGAATTGACAAGGTAATTGATAATGAAGTCAAGGATGAAACAAAATAGAAATAGAAATTCACACAAAAATATAACACTTTATATCAAGTAACTTGTATATTGTGATGGAATAAGCCCCGGTACGGTAAGCTTAATATAATGAATAATTAATATGAATAAACACATCAGCGAGATTGCAAAAGACGCGACCGGGAATCGAACCCCGGTCTTCCGGGTGACGAGCGGACACTCTACCACTGAGCTACGCCCCCGGTTATCAATGCATTTTTGGATCAGGTACAATGTATCTCTACCAACCATCTTGTAATCTTCATTCTGGCTCTTAACCCCTGTTTGATGTGCCCAGATACAAACTGAAGACATCTCAGTGGTAGAGTGTCCGCTCGTCACCCGGAAGACCGGGGTTCGATTCCCGGTCGCGTCATACCAAAAGACGTTAAAAGTTGGTAGTTGTTGCTGTCTTGCTTGACACTCAGCATTGTAAAGGCAGAATAACGATTTAACTGGCGCTGCACTGTGGCTGCCGGGTGCTGCGGCACAAGAAAAAATTCCAATATGTATGTATGTACTGAGGATAATAAAGTGTTATTATTAATTAAAACACAGAAGCAGAATCATGCAGTGTAATCCAGTGAAGTGACTTGAGAACGGATGCGTATTGTTAGTCCTGGGTGATTTTGTCACAATTCTGGCGGCCTTATTCTGAATTCTCTTTAGTCTTTTGATGTTTTCCTGAGATGTATTTACACGCAAGGCATTGCTATAGTCAATTCTGGACAGTTTGAAGCAACTCGCAAGTGCAGCAGCTGTATCAGAATTCAGAAGATGACAGATTCGCCCAATATTGCTATCTTGTTTGGTATTTATGTTTACCTGGATATTACAATTAAATACCAGTTGTTAGAAAAGACAGATATTCAAGTTGTACAACGTACAATAAAAATTGAAATTATAAAATTTTCAAATAACGTGCTACTGCCCCTTTAAAGATAATTTTATATTTTAAATGTTTCACTGATAAATGTAAGTTCATGTTAAATGTATCATTTTGACAGTGTCAAAAATCTGATTACACAAGTCAATCATCCAAAGTAAGAGGACAAAGTATGAAGATTCACATACAATCCATTGGCGGCCATTTTTTCGTGAACACCTTTAATTCATTTTGTGTAAGAAAAGGGAATCGCATGGCTAAACTTTACGTTATATATTTGAATTATTACTGCTCCATTTAGTTTAAATACATTGTCTTTCAATTGGAACCATTAATTTTCATTTTACTGACATCACCTTATATTCCCCCTAAAAACGTGCTATTGCCCCTTTAAATGTATTTGGGTTTTTATATTTTTGTTTCAAAACAACTCTTGTTGACAACCTGTACTTTATTTGTCAGCTCTTCTATTATTATTTCCTTTTAAAGATATAGATTTATGTATTGTATAAACTGCTTCAATTCAACATAGCATCTCAAAAGGAAATAAATGATCGGACATGTCATTATTAGTCTCTGCTTATTATCCTGACAACCTTGAATGTGATGTTGTGGGAGAGAGAAAGTATAAGGGGATCACGCTGTCGTTAAACTGAGCTCGAATGTCCTTGGAAACTCAATCAAGATCTTACCCAAATTCACTGTTTGTCAGTCTAACACCGTGGATGTATTTCCAAGGATGATACTAGTGCTTCAACTTTTACAAGACAAAATATAAAGTTTCTTCAAGGGTTACAAATTTAAGTTAATGCTTGCAATGTACATTGAGTAACCCTTTGAACAATAAGAGATTAATCAACATTATTTCTGAAATTTTATGGGATTATCAATTTTGTTTTAAATTTTACCTAAAAAGATTTTTCTTCACGGGATGTTAACAAACTCAGACATTTGTTAACCTTTAGATATCCATGTACTGTAAGCAAGTATGTTCTCTAACTTTCTATTCTAGATAGCATAATAATTTTGGCGTTTTCAATATAATGATATGTAATAAGTGTATGTGAATAGAACAGATCTAATTATTTCCCGTTGTAAACATAGGTATATGTTATGTTAGTAGAAATTGCTACAATTCAATAGAGAATGTCAATACGGATATAATGACCGGAAATAAGAGTATATATATCCACTGTAATCATGTCTGATAAACTTAAACATAATGTTGTCAAAACCTGACTAGATGAGGGATCAAGCATCCATTCAACTGAGCTTAATTACACGGAAACTCCATTAAGGTCTTAATGAAATTCAGATAATGGAAGTTTAACGCTAAGATCTGTGGCTTAGGATGGTACCGACCCCATTGATCTGGCAGCCAAGTCTCGTGACAGCACTCAAGGCGGGATTTAAGTGCAAAATTGATCTTTTAGAACGAATAGAGTTATATTTCTATATAATATAGACAGAGAAATATGAAATTGTGTATGTATGTGCGTGTAAATCAGTGTTATGTTTTTAAAACAGTTAAAATTCCTAAAATTGGATACCTAGCAAACCCCCCTCCAACCCTTTTTGAGTTTCGAGATATAACCTACCGCAAAAACCTTCCTTTTGATTAATTACTTAAAGATCAATTGATATGATTTAGAGCTTACGTATATAATTCACTTCCGTCGTATATATATAATGCACTTCTATCGAACGAGTAGAAATAAGACGTCAATAGGTTACTTGAAACAAGCAAAAATACTTGCAAAATGCGAATTGCACTCAGTCAGATATCAACCTCGAACCTTTAAGTAAATGTTGATACTCAATGAAATAGAATTATTTGAACGGCTATACCAAAGGTTTCTTTAGCTTTCATTTGATTAAACCCCTTTTGTTTAGCTAGTTCATTGCTGAAACACAACAATGACAACATGTACAAATCAAAACGATTTGATCAATAAGAACTCTTATCTAAAATTGCAACATCACGAAACCTTTGGGAACTAATAGATAATGTCCGTTGAATAATTGTACTCTCAACCTAAATTTGAGTGATAATCTGAGAGAAGACACTGACAAAATAACAACGCTTTCATATTGAGTGACAAGTAACAATAGCGTCTAAAAGTCTATCCAATTATTGAACGTGAACAAGATAGGTTAACCAATACATGTACCTTATCCAAAGGAAAACAATAT
Source organism: Steromphala cineraria (assembly GCA_916613615.1). Lineage (NCBI taxonomy): Eukaryota > Metazoa > Mollusca > Gastropoda > Trochida > Trochidae > Steromphala > Steromphala cineraria. The sequence continues at coordinate 54,545,909 of OU744734.1, read as the reverse complement.
TTTTGTGCAAGTATAAAATGTTAGGTTTGTGTCTGATTTTGAAAGTTGATTCGTTGCAAAGTGTTTTCATGTATTTAAGAACAATATTCACAAAAAGATATTTATTTGTTTGTTTAAGAACAAAAAACATTTCTAAGATATTTGAAAAAGCGATTTTGACAGATTAAACCAATGCATTTGTATTTTGACATATTACTAAAACTGTAACATTATAAATAAGACGTCGCTGCATGAACGACAAATAAGCTACTGAACACTGATTTGCCATACAGTAAGTGAATACACATTTCAATATCTTACATCTCTAAAAAGTGGTCGATATTGTCTACACCCAAAATATTGACATACAATTAAGATTACTGTAACCTTGTCTTTGTTGTTGTTTTTTTTATCTCAATATGCATATTTATATGACTATGTAACTATTTGGGAACAGTAAAAAAAAAAAAAATACTGACATACAATGTTTTTCAGGGATTTTACCAGATTAAAGTAAATTCATATTCATATTTAATTTCTTAAAGAATATCATTTGAATTGAGAAAGTATTTCCATTTTGATAACAACGTGCTATGAAGAAAACGTCATTAGTAGTGTATTTTGTATGATATCACTCCAATACAATAGAAGAACAATACTTTCTCCTCCAGAGCTACTCGAGCGCGAAAAGAAGTTATAGAATGTTCTGGATGTTATATATAGAAATCTATAACAGGGATAGTCCAGTAAATAAAGTGTAGAGGTTGGACAAAATTGCTTTATTTTGTTTCTCACCTGATTATGGCAGGAAATCATGTTTACAAGCCAGGAACAAAAATCTAGCAAAATCTGATAGGTGCTAGTGCACTAAATTTGACGAAATCCAAGATGGCCGCCATCGCGAGCTCAAAATACTCAAAATTGTCATATCTTCAAAACTAATAGAGTAATATCTGTAAAGAAGGTGTCTAAACCCATGTTTTCGTGGTCAGGAAACTCATTTATAACATTATATTTCATGTATGTTTACTTGTTTTAGTGAAATTTTAAATATCAGTGGGTATTTGGAAATAAATACAAGATGGCCGTCCATGCAAATCATGGATAAAATAATGAACATCATCCTCATTACAATGTCATTTAATAACCTTTTTTTACATGTCAATGTTCAAAAAAATATTTTTAAAAAGAATTCCATTAGACGACTGTCACTGTATCAATACATAAAAGCAGTCTTGCGACGGGCTATATGCAAATGCTGCACAAGAACCTGCCACATCCTGGAAAGAGCTCGGATATCTTCCTCCCTATGATAGACCCGACGCCATCAGACCCAACCTGTGTCTGCTCAACGCTGGAGCTTATTGTGGGTCATGCCAGCAAGTACAATACCACACCAGTCATCATCTTCGACCAGCAGCTGTGGTGGATAGCTTATATGATCATAGAGTCTCAACGAACACAAAGTTATCTGCACCAAGTTGTCCTCATGCTAGGGGGTTTTCACACTCAAGATGAGTTTCTTAGGATCCAATTTGCAGTCTGATGGCTGGTTCTGGCTTGAAGGAAGTCATGACTCAAGTCTATGCTGAAGGGAGTGTTGAACATATGCTGTCCGGTAAAGCCATGGCACGAGCTGTGAGGGCTCATCTATTGGTGGATGCTGCTTTGAACACGATTGCAACAGCGCATATGCTTGGTGTCCCTGTACCACTTGTCTCCATGGAGAAGGTTTCGAACTCTGATGACCAAATAGAAGGTACGACATTCCCTTTCTAATTGTAATGTTGGTCTTCTAGCTCTGTTTAATTCTTAGTAAGTTGAACATATGAAAAGAGAATTTATTCCTGTATTGAAAGCCACGTGGCCCAGAGTATTTGGTACATAATACATTTCCAAGGTAACATTTATACATTAACCTATTAAAATGTGAACAGGTGTGCGAAGCATATTATTTGTATATATTCCTTTTCAAATACATTGGTAATGGTTTTAATATTTCTTTTTACATAACATCTGGCAAGTTGAACATATAGTATTCCCTTGAAGTCATGAAAAAGTCATGTGCTGTTGTATCTTCTTTCTGAAAATCTCGCCCCATCCTCTGATGAAACAGATAAAGATGTCAACAATGAAGTGGAAACTATGATTGATGAGCCTGAAGATGATGGAGCTATTCATGTTTGTAAGTTGTATTCTAGTTTCATCTATCTCGTATATGCATATGTACATAAGAGCAGAGTGGTATAATAATGTGTGTGGTATTGTTTTTCAGCTCATCAGACTGGAGCAGAGGTTCTGACAGCAATGCATCATCTTAGGAAACAAGTTTCGGAAGACATTCTCCCCCTAGATGAAGCTCTCTCTTCTGCCCCTGTGTCACAGCTAAGATCAGCTTCCTCAAGATGGCGTGAATCACTGGGTGAGTTTCTATTCTCCGTGCCGTTATTAGAGCAGGTCGCACAGGAAACTGGGGGTTGTTTCTACAGACTCTACATCAGATGTTGCTGTACCTTGCCGCATCTGGACACCACAATTATACAAAGTCCCTTGTCCTGTACCTCAACAAGATGGAGAATCTTAAGGAAACTCACCCCCACATACACAACAAGTTTGTTGATGGGTTTTTTGTCCTAAGAAGATCAGACAAGTACTGGGCACGAATTTACAGTGACCTGTTTATTGAACAAGTGCTAATGAGGAATGTTAAAGCAGTTGGTGGTCTTACAAGAGGTCGAGGATTTGAGCAGTCAACCAGTCTGTTGTGGTTGCTATCCACTCCTGCATGTGCAGAGGTCAACAAGGCTATGGGAACGGTTACTGATATTCAAGATAACAAAGACACAGATTTTCACAAAGACATATCAGTGGCTCGGATTGCAAGAGACGCAAAAGATGTACAGACAGTCCTGAATTATTTCTCAGAAAGGCAACCATTTTCACAGAATTCAAAGGAACTACGAAGTCTCTCTTCTGGACTCGTAGGTGACAAGTCTGTCAATGCTGACAGAGCAGACACAGGAAGTAAATATTGGACGTTCTAGAAACATTGATCAAGTGGTTCAACAGTGAGGTGTGAATTTTTACTTTCTCAACTCGACATCTTTTTAAATAAATATTGTAAGACTTATTCTAAGATTTATGCGAACAAATTGATTAACATCTCAATGATGAAAAATGAAAAAATAAATTAATCTTCTACTTTTTCAGGAAAGAATAACAATCATGTCGAAGACCAGATTTTACACCTGGAAGTATGTCATCAGATCGAAAACTGGATTGTCTGAAACTATTGTTCAAAGTTCTAGCGACTGGTTTAAAAATAGAGCCGAATGTGTTGCTAATGCAAAAGACTCTTTCGTAGATCACACAGAAGTACATGTACCAAACGAGTCATCCTGAAGAAGACCGTACCCGTTACAGTTGATGAAATTGATGTGGTAACCCGCTATTCGCAACTGGAGAATCTGTTTACCTTGTGTTATGCTTTGGAGTTAGCCAAGCGTGTCAGAAGGTTCGCTTTTGAATTATGTATGGGATGTTTACTAGACTGTGAAGAGAGTGGACACAACTGTAAGATCTCTACAGCTGAGGATATTATTTCTTGGTATTTGAGTATGGCTTGGAGAGAGCTGGATGAAGATAAAGTAGTAATGGACTGGAGAGATTTAGTGCTTGCAGACCCTGCACTGTGTGATACTCAGGAATTTGTGTTGTGTCAGTATCAGTGTGTAGACTTTAGAAATGCTCATCTAAAGACTGAACAATGGAAAGAGAATTTAAAGAAACAAGTTGTTCGTTTAATCAAGTTGGAAAAGAACTTTAGTTAGAAGGATGAGAAAATGTTTTTCTATTTACATTATGAAAGAATTGTAAAATTTGTCAACAATAAATAATGAATTCTTCCTATGGCTTGTATCTTTTAACAATATGTCATCTGAAGGTAAAGTTGATAGGAAATCCTCTCTTGATAGTCACTATTCAAAACCTAGCAAGGCGGGTGCTTATTTTGGCTTCAATAAGTTTCAAAAAGCTTTAAAAAGAAAAGGTTTGGCATTTAGCCGGAAGGAAGTAGAGAAATTTCTAGAATCCAAAGATGGCTACTCTCTTCACAAGTCTGTGCAGCATCGTTTTCCTAGACTGAGAGTAAGAGTTAATGCGATAGATGAAATGTGGGATATGGATTTAGCAGATGTTAGTCGCTATGCAGCGAGTAACAATGGAGTGCGATATTTGCTCATTGGCATATGTATATTATCTCGATCTTTGTTGGTTGAACCATTGAAAAACAAAAAATCTGAAACTGTTTTGGGTACGTTAAAATAAATCATTAAAAAGGGAAGCCCTTCCTCAAAGTTACGTTTAGACAAGGGAAAGGAGTTTTTCGGGGTTTTTAAAGAGTATATTTTGAAAAATAAAATAAAATTGATTTTTACTCAAAATGAGTCGGTGAAATCGAACTACGCAGAGAGAGTGATAAGAACATTAAGAAACTTGATAACGAGATATCTTTTGCAAAATAACACGAATAAATTCACCGATGTACTTCAGGATTTAGTTCACAATTACAACCACACAGTTCACAGCAGTCTAGGAAAATGGTCACCAGCCGAGGTGAAACCGAGTAACGAAATTGAGGTCTCACCAGTACATGAATCCAGCATCAAAGCAAAAGAAAGTTTAAGAAATTTCGCTATAAAGTAGGTGACATTGTTCGATTAAGTTACTTGAAGAAATCTTTCAGTAAGGAACACGATCTAAAATGGACAGAGGAGCTTTTTAAAATTTACAATCGCTCCAGTCCTCAAAATATCCCCATTTACCATCTAAAAGATTTCCACGACGACAATCTTAAAGGGTCATTTTATGAACAGGAGCTTCAAAAAGTGGATAAGAATTTAGACGAAGTGTGGCACATCGAAAAAGTGTTGTAAAAAAGCGAGAGAAAGGAAGAGAATATTTTCTGGTTCGATGGGCTGGTTGGCCATCTACTTTTGATTCTTGAGTGGAAAAAAGCCAAGTGGAAAACATCTCGTGAACGAATAAAATATGGACAAATATTTTCTGTTATGTTATGTTATGGACTTATGAAACAACCCTTATCGTTTCCGTGTGAAACTTTCTCAAATGCTACCTTTGGAAGGGTTGTGGTTTTTGGCATTGGTTGAGCTGAGGTTCGGTGTTGTTGATTTGAAAGATATGAACCAAACTAACATTGACATAATGTGCAACTTGTGTGACAGTAGCAATGTTGAAAACAGCATGGAGCCTGTGTTAAGACGCATTGATTTACGACATGGTGCAAATTTCACTTTCAATCCTCTTTGGTTTATACCCGTGAAACTTTAAAATGTAGAATACATTGAAATCAATATAAAGACTGCAAAAGGGGAAGCGCACTCATTCATCAAGGAAAGTACTCGCGTATCACTTCTGCTCTGGATGGTTTCTACTTGCCAAATCTAGAACAATTAATAAAAGAGGAGCAGAAATTATGGGAATGCGAGGGGTGTAAAATTAACCACCCCTTACAACATCAACACCAATGTCTGACATTCGGAGCGAGAGAGAGAGCGGGGTGGTACTTCAGCGATGTGTTAGAATCGTTGAAGCACAAAGACATTTTAGAAAAGTGTCTTGATTACGTTAAAATCTATGGTCCTTTTAACCTTGAGGATCAAAATTTTGATCAGTACAAGTCTATTGAATGGTTGAAAAAAAGCTATTTAACCAGATAGAAATTGGAGTTCCTAGAAGAAACATTAAAAGTTGCAATGTCTTGAAGTTGTATCTGTGACTGTATGCTTCAACTGGCCTACTCACTAATGAGCATAACTTGCCAGGGTTGGTGTGAGCCCAGTAGATCAAAACTTCGCATCCAAATAGTAAATATTTCCAATCATTCAATGAAAAGATATGTCTGCTATTTGTCAACGTTAGTATTCCATAACTTCACAATAAAACCTTTAAAAAGAGCGATTGAAACTCTCAAGATATGTCCATTGCTCACAGAACTGAAAACATTTACTATAGGGTGTATTTAAAAACTTGGATTTGAATTAAATACGGAAAATGAATATTTTCCAAAAATATGTCATGTTCTTTTAGGAAATAAACTGTAGAATAAATTTATCATTATCATTTATGATATGTGAGAGAACTTTAAAAACGGGAAAGTATTCATTTTCGTTTTTCTTTACCTTTATTCAAATGAATATTTCACCCACAGCAATTCATCATACAAAAGTGACTACCTCCGCATCGAGTGGAGCCACAACAATCAAGACTATGTCACCACCACCTCCAAGACTACGTCTACGTTCCCATCGAGTGGAGCCACCACCGCCATCAAGACTACGTCTACATCCCCATCGAGTGAAGCCACCACCACCACCAAGACTACGTCTACGTCCCCATCGAGTGGAGCCACCACCACCACCAAGACTACGTCTATGTCCACATCGAGTGGAGCCACCATCACCAGCACCAAGACTATGTCTACGTCCACATCGACTGGAGCCACCACCACCTCCAAGACTACGTCTACGTCCCCATCGAGTGGAGCCACCACCACCACCAAGACTACGTCTACGTCCACATCAAGTGGAGCCACCACCACCACCAAGACTACGTCTACGTTCCCATCAAGTGGAGCCACCACCACCACCAAGACTACGTCTACGTTCCCATCAAGTGGAGCCACCACCACCACCAAGACTACGTCTACGTCCCCATCAAGTAGAGCCAACACCACCACCAAGACTATGTCTATGTCCCCATCAAGTGGAGCCACCACCACCACCAAGACTACGTCTACGTCCCAATCGAGTGGAGCCACCACCACCACCAAGACTACGTCTACGTCCCCATCGAGTGGAGCCACCACCACCACCAAGACTACGTCTACGTCCCCATCGAGTGGAGCCACCACCACCTCCAAGACTACGTCTACGTCCCCATCGAGTGGAGCCACCACCACCTCCAAGACTACGTCTACGTCCCCATCGAGTGGAGCCACCACCACCTCCAAGACTACGTCTACGTCCCCATCGAATGGAGCCACCACCACCTCCAAGACTACGTCTACGTCCACATCGAGTGGAGCCACCACCACCACCAAGACTACGTCTACGTCCCCATCGAGTGGAGCCACCACCACCACCAAGACTACGTCTACTACGTCTATTACGTCAAGTGGAGCCACCACCACCTCAAAGACTACGTCTACGTCCACATCGAGTGGAGCCACCACCACCAACAAGACTACGTCTACTAGGTCTACTACGTCAAGTGGAGCCACCACCACCACCAAGACTACGTCTACGTCCCCATCGAGTGGAGCCACCACCACCACCAAGACTACGTCTACGTCCCCATCGAGTGGAGCCACCACCACCTCCAAGACTACGTCTACGTCCCCATCGAGTGGAGCCACCACCACCTCCAAGACTACGTCTACGTCCCCATCGAGTGGAGCCACCACCACCCCCAAGACTACGTCTACGTCCCCATCGAGTGGAGCCACCACCACCTCCAAGACTACGTCTACGTCCCCATCGAGTGGAGCCACCACCACCTCCAAGACTACGTCTACGTCCACATCGAGTGGAGCCACCACCACCACCAAGACTACGTCTACGTCCCCATCGAGTGGAGCCACCACCACCACCAAGACTACGTCTACTACGTCAAGTGGAGCCACCACCACCTCCAAGACTACGTCTACGTCCACATGGAGTGGAGCCACCACCACCAACAAGACTACGTCTACTACGTCTACTACGTCAAGTGGAGCCACCACCACCTCCAAAACTACGTCTACGTCCCCATCGAGTGGAGCCACCACCACCTCCAAGACTACGTCTACGTCCCCATCGAGTGGAGCCACCACCACCTCCAAGACTACGTCTACGTCCCCATCGAGTGAAGCCACCACCACCACCAAGACTATGTCTACGTCCCCATCCAGTGGAGCCACCACCACCTCCAAGACTACGTCTACGTCCCCATCGAGTGGAGCCACCACCACCACCAAGACTATGTCTACGTCCCCATCCAGTGGAGCCACCACCACCTCCAAGACTACGTCTACGTCCCCATCGAGTGGAGCCACCACCACCTCCAAGACTACGTCTACGTCCCCATCGAGTGGAGCCACCACCACCTCCAAGACTACGTCTACGTCCCCATCGAGTGGAGCCACCACCACCTCCAAGACTACGTCTACGTCCCCATCGAGTGAAGCCACCACCACCACCAAGACTACGTCTACGTCCACATCGAGTGAAGCCACCACCACCACCAAGACTACGTCTACGTCCACATCGAGTGGAGCCACCACCACCACCAAGACTATGTCTACGTCCCCATCGAGTAGAGCCACCACCACCTCCATGACTACGTCTACGTCCCCATCGAGTGAAGCCACCACCAACACCAAGACTATGTCTACGTCCCCATCGAGTGGAGCCACCACCACCACCAAGACTATGTCTACGTCCCCATCCAGTGGAGCCACCACCACCTCCAAGACTACGTCTACGTCCCCATCGAGTGGAGCCACCACCACCTCCAAGACTACGTCTACGTCCCCATCGATTGAAGCCACCACCACCACCAAGACTACGTCTAGGTCCCCATCGAGTGGAGCCACCACCACCTCCAAGACTACGTCTAGGTCCCCATCGAGTGGAGCCACCACCATCTCCAAGACTACGTCTACGTCCCCATCGAGTGGAGCCACCACAACCACCAAGACTACGTCTACGTCCCCATCGAGTGGAGCCACCACAACCTCCAAGACTACGTCTACGTCCCCATCGAGTGGAGCCACCACCACCTCCAAGACTACGTCTACGTCCCCATCGAGTGGAGCCACCACCACCTCCAAGACTACGTCTACGTCCCCATCGAGTGAAGCCACCACCACCACCAAGACTACGTCTACGTCCACATCGAGTGAAGCCACCACCACCACCAAGACTACGTCTACGTCCACATCGAGTGGAGCCACCACCACTACCAAGACTATGTCTACGTCCCCATCGAGTAGAGCCACCACCACCTCCATGACTACGTCTACGTCCCCATCGAGTGAAGCCACCACCAACACCAAGACTATGTCTACGTCCCCATCGAGTGGAGCCACCACCACCACCAAGACTATGTCTACGTCCCCATCAAGTGGAGCCACCACCACCTCCAAGACTACGTCTACGTCCCCATCGAGTGGAGCCACCACCACCTCCAAGACTACGTCTACGTCCCCATCGATTGAAGCCACCACCACCTCCAAGACTACGTCTACGTCCACATCGAGTGGAGCCACCACCACCACCAAGACTACGTCTACGTCCACATCGAGTGGAGCCACCACCACCACCAAGACTACGTCTACGTCCACATCGAGTGGAGCCACCACCACCACCAAGACTACGTCTACGTCCACATCGAGTGGAGCCACCACCACCACCAAGACTACGTCTACGTCCACATCGAGTGGAGCCACCACCACCACCAAGACTACGTCTACGTCCCCATCGAGTGTAGCCACCACCACCTCCAAGACTACGTCTACGTCCACATCGAGTGGAGCCACCACCACCACCAATACTACGTCTACGTCCCCATCGAGTGGAGCCACCACCACCTCCAAGACTACGTCTACGTCCACATCGAGTGGAGCCACCACCACCACCAAGACTACGTCTACGTCCCCATCGAGTGGAGCCACCACCACCACCAAGACTACGTCTACTACGTCAAGTGGAGCCACCACCACCACCAAGACTACGTCTACGTCCACATCGAGTGGAGCCACCACCACCAACAAGACTACGTCATCTACGTCTACTACGTCAAGTGGAGCCACCACCACCTCCAAGACTACGTCTACGTCCCCATCGAGTGGAGCCACCACCACCACCAAGACTACGTCTACGTCCCCATCGAGTGGAGCCACCACCACCACCAAGACTACGTCTACGTCCCCATCGAGTGGAGCCACCACCACCACCAAGACTACGTCTACGTCCCCATCGAGTGGAGCCACCACCACCACCAAGACTACGTCTACGTCCCCATCGAGTGGAGCCACCACCACCTCCAAGACTACGTCTACGTCCCCATCGAGTGGAGCCACCACCACCTCCAAGACTACGTCTACGTCCCCATCGAGTGAAGCCACCACCACCACCAAGACTATGTCTACGTCCCCATCAAGTGGAGCCACCACCACCTCCAAGACTACGTCTACGTCCCCATCGAGTGGAGCCACCACCACCTCCAAGACTACGTCTACGTCCCCATCGAGTGGAGCCACCACCACCTCCAAGACTACGTCTAGGTCCCCATCGAGTGGAGCCACCACCACCTCCAAGACTACGTCTACGTCCCCATCGAGTGGAGCCACCACCACCTCCAAGACTACGTCTACGTCCCCATCGAGTGGAGCCACCACCACCACCAAGACTACGTCTACGTCCCCATCGAGTGGAGCCACCAACACCTCGACGACTACGTCTACGTCCCCATCGAGTGGAGCCACCACCACCTCCAAGACTACGTCTACGTCCCCATCGAGTGAAGCCACCACCACCACCAAGACTATGTCTACGTCCACATCGAGTGAAGCCACCACCACCACCAAGACTACGTCTACGTCCACATCGAGTGGAGCCACCACCACCACCAAGACTATGTCTACGTCCCCATCGAGTGGAGCCACCACCACCTCCAAGACTACGTCTACGTCCCCATCGAGTGAAGCCACCACCAACACCAAGACTATGTCTACGTCCCCATCGAGTGGAGCCACCACCACCTCCAAGACTACGTCTACGTCCCCATCGAGTGGAGCCACCACCACCACCAAGACTATGTCTACGTCCCCATCAAGTGGAGCCACCACCACCTCCAAGACTACGTCTACGTCCCCATCGAGTGGAGCCACCACCACCTCCAAGACTACGTCTACGTCCCCATCGAGTGAAGCCACCACCACCATCAAGACTACGTCTACGTCCCCATCGAGTGGAGCCACCACCACCTCCAAGACTACGTCTACGTCCACATCGAGTGGAGCCACCACCACCACCAAGACTACGTCTACGTCCACATCGAGTGGAGCCACCACCACCTCCAAGACTACGTCTACGTCCACATCGAGTGGAGCCACCACCACCTCCAAGAGTACGTCTACGTCCCCATCGAGTGGACCCACCACCACCTCCAAGACTACGTCTACGTCCCCATCGAGTGGAGCCACCACCACCACCAAGACTACGTCTACGTCCCCATCGAGTGGAGCCACCACCACCTCCAAGACTACGTCTACGTCCACATCGAGTGGAGCCACCACCACCTCCAAGACTACGTCTACGTCCACATCGAGTGGAGCCACCACCACCACCAAGACTACGTCTACGTCCCCATCGAGTGGAGCCACCACCACCACCAAGACTACGTCTACTACGTCTACTACGTCAAGTGGAGCCACCACCACCTCCAAGACTACGTCTACGTCCCCATCGAGTGGAGCCACCACCACCACCAAGACTACGTCTACGTCCCCATCGAGTGGAGCCACCACCACCTCCAAGACTACGTCCCCATCGAGTGGAGCCACCACCACCACCAAGACTACGTCTACGTCCCCATCAAGTGTAACCACCACCACCACCAAGACTACGTCTACGTCCCCATCGAGTTGAGCCACCACCACCACTAAGACTACGTCCCCATCAAGTGGAGCCACCACCACCTCCAAGACTACGTCTACTACGTCAAGTGGAGCCACCACCACCTCCAAGACTACGTCTACGTCCACATCGAGTGGAGCCACCACCACCACCAAGACTACGTCTACGTCCCCATCAAGTGGAGCCACCACCACCACCAAGACTACGTCTACGTCCCTATCGAGTGGAGCCACCACCACCACTAAGACTACGTCCCCATCAAGTGGAGCCACCACCACCTCCAAGACTACGTCTACGTCCCCATCAAGTGGAGCCACCACCACCTCCAAGACTACGTCTACGTCCACATCGAGTGGAGCCACCACCACCACCAAGACTACGTCTACGTCCCCATCAAGTGGAGCCACCACCACCACCAAGACTACGTCTACGTCCCCATCGAGTGGAGCCACCAGCACCACTAAGACTACGTCCACATCGAGGGGAGCCAGCACCACCACCAAGACTACGTCTACGTCCCCATCAAATGGAGCCACCACCACCAGCACCAAGACTATGTCTACGTCCACATCGAGTGGAGCCACCACCACCACCAAGACTACGTCTACGTCCCCATCAAGTGGAGCCACCACCACCAGCACCAATACTACGTCTACGTCCACATCGAGTGGAGCCACCACCACCACTAAGACTACGTCCCCATCGAGTGGAGCCACCACCACCACTAAGACTACGTCTACGTCCCCATCGAGTGGAGCCACCACCACCACCAAGAATTACGTTTTACTCAAGAATTAAATCAGCGAACAACTGAAGAAGATGAAACTCAAATGTAAATATGGAAAATTTTAACCCATTGCCTTGGTATTTTTTAAAAAACGTTTCATTGATGCTTTAATGTTATTTGTATTATTGAAATAATTCTTGATGAATGTGTTTTGCAGTTCTCGGTGAAGTTACAAGTATTCTTGCTATAATCGTAATCATCATCCTCCTGGTCCTTGGTCGCTACATTATAAACTTTATTCGTGCTCGACTCACTCATCAAAATCATCGACCCATGTCAATGTCCCCATTGGAGTTAACCCAATCTACCATACCTTCCACCTCCACTCCTATATCATCAACAGCAACTACCTCTACCATCACCGCCCCCACCTCTACCGCCACTGCTTCCACCTCAAAGGCGAAAACTTCCACAGCACGTACCGCCACTGCCTCCACCTCAGCCCCCCTCAGTACTTCACCAGACACGTGAGAAGACAACTTGAAACCGAGTTTTAAGTAAGGGAAAAGAAATGTTCTGTTTCGGGTAACCTTACTATTGCTAATTACTGTTCACTTGGAACATAGAATATTATGATAGTAAGGTTACCCGAAAGAGAACATTTTGTTTTTTTCCTATCACATTAACGTTAACCAAATGGTATGGTGTTTAACAGTTTTTGTTTGTTTTTAAAAATTAAATGATGATTTTTATGTAAAAAAGGTTCAGCTGTTAAGTTCATGTTCTTTTGAAAGTGGTGTTCTGTGCAATCTTTGAAGTTTTTTCTATGTCTAGTCACTGTTTGAATGTTTTTTTGGGGTTTTTTTTAAAGTGATTCTGTGATCTGTGATATAATATAAGGTGCTGTGATTTAAAATAAAAAAATGTGTGATTTTTTAATGAAAAGAAATCTGTTTTTTGTTGAGTTTTTACATCTCCAAATATCTTGAGATTATTTTCTGTACATGTTTTTTATCGAAATATATCATACAAATTTTTTCTGTTTCTATTTTTTAAACTAGTCAACTTTGAAATAAAACAATTTACTCTTTTTCGTGATTAAACTTCAAAAGATATTTCATAAGTGATTTATTGTATTTTTTAAATATTAAAACAAGTTTTTAACTAATAGAAATTTACATGACAATATTTTTAAAATGTTTTTATCAAAATATAACATCTGAATTTTTCAATTTCTATAATTAAACTAGTCAACTTTGAAATAAAAAATTTACTCTTTTTCGTGATTAAACTTCAAAAGTTATTTTATGAGTGATTTATTGTAGTTTTTAAAATATTAAAACAAGTTTTTAACTTATTAAAATTTACATGACAGTATTTTTAAAATGTTTTTTATCAAAATATATCCGCATTTTTCAATTTCTACTTTTAAACTAGTCAACTTTGAAATAAAAAAATTACTCTCTTTTTCGTGTAAAACAAGTTTTTTTAACTTATGGAAACTTACATGACAGTATTTTATTGAAATTTATATGACAGTATTTTTAAAATATATTCCAATATTAAGCATTTAAGAGGTAATCATTTTTTTACTTTTTTTATTTTATTTTGTTTGTTTCTTTTGCAAACCCTTTTTCTGTTTTGTTATTAGTTAATATTCAAATAATAATTTTTTCATTTAATGTGATTGAACGTAAAATCAAAAGGCTTAAGAATTCGTTTTTAGTTTGCTTAAAGCTTTATTTTCAAGTATCCGATCCAATGATCAGTTTAGTTTACGTATATTTTTCTTCTTGTTTCTGTTTTGTTAATATTAAAAACAAAAGAACATTTAAAATCTAGAATAATATTTAGACTGGGATATGAACATATTTTGTGCAGTGAAATCCTTATTTCAAAGTTTCATTTTTAGAATATTTTTTGTACACGTTAATATCTCTGGTAAAAAAAAAAACGAAAAACCAACAACTCCAACCTAAAACAACAAAAAACTTTGTCTTGAATATTGAAATATGTTTGTAATAAAATTATTTTCTCTTTATATATTTTGTTCATGTTTGTTGTAGAAAGCTGTAATTCTGTATTGGAATCTTATTTCGATACTAAAAAATCTATTTAAAATTTGTCAGTTTTTGATTATATTAGCTATCAACATTTATTCGATGAGATAAGCCTCTAGTACAAATTTCAACTTGTCAAAGGGAGATAATTCACTCAGTAGTCATGTCCTACCAGATGGAAGTGCAACTGGTCAAAGGGGAGATAATTTCACATACAACTTAACTTTAATAAAGACAACACGTTTTCAATTTTTAATTTGTTTATTCTTTTAAAACATGATCTTTCAAGTCTTTATTTCATTTCTTCTAGAAGTTTTAATCTTTTTACATCAGGTACTCAAAATTTTATCTTTTGCTTCACAAACATTCCTTTTTCCACCAGTCTTTTCAGTTTTCTTCCCCATTTCAATCTGAGAAGTAGTAGTCCGTCTTTGCTTGGACAATTTTGATAGTATCTTCCTGAAGATTTGATATCCGGTTAAGTCATCTCTATCAAATGAATTTGATAACGTACTGTCGAAGTTAATCGATAATATTTGATTTTTTTATTGTTTGATCGTCCTCAGTAATAAGTTCAAGTTTTTCGTTCCAGTTTATTTTCCCTAGTTCTCTTTGTTTTTTCATTTCTCCCCAGAGTTTTTTAAGTTCTTCGATGTCACGATGACATGTTACACCTTTCAGTAGATGTTCGTGTAAATTATTTTCATCTTCATCACTTATGGTATCCTTGGGAGTTGTATCATAATCTTCAGTTTCAACTCGCTCACTTTTTCGCTTGTAGATTTTTCATAGTTAGAAACTTTATAAGAGTCATTCTGTTTCGGAACGAGAGATCTCGTCTTCTGTAGGAGTTGATGATAGTTCTCCCTGCTCAAAAGTATCATTGGTTTCGTCATCTGAATCGCTCTCCACTGATTGATCTTCTTCTTCTTCTTCGTCTTCAAAATGTTTTCTTGAACAGTTGTCCTTTTGGATGACAATGAACGAATTAGGAATCTGTGTCGATAGAGCTTCTTTTTTATCTGATCATCTAGTTCTATATTCCCTATCAAAATGTTGTGTAAAAGTGTAATGATAGCCTTGAACTGTTGTTTGGTCAAATGATTCAGAAACAGTTTCCACTGAACTGGTACAACATCCCCTAACAGCATAAGAAAATCCAAACTTTTGTGAATAGTCTCCATCAAACTTTAGCAAAATTCTTTTCTCTTAAAGATATAAGAGATGGGACCCCACAGCAATCTGGAACATCAACACCCTTAGCAGGTTGCTTCTTCAGAGATTTTATACAAGCTTATTTTGTAGTAAATTCAGTATCCGAAGCAAACAGTGTTATTTCTTCTAGGTTTTTGCTCTCTTTGATTCGTGGAAATTTACAACAAATTCTCCAGAAGTATGTTGCGCTCCTTGCGAAGGTAAACCTCTGACTAAAGTGTGATGGCTTGAGCGGATCCTTTTATAGACGTCATTCTTTCGGTAGATAGATTGTACATAACTCCGTTGGTAGAATTCCAGTTCCGAGTCTTCCATACTCAGGGTTGGCATAGGGTGATGTGTTCCATCAACAGCATCTCGATACGATTCGAGAAAATATTGGGATTGACTAGGAAATATTTGAGACGCAAGTATCCTGTGTTCATGCGCTGACCTAGGGTTCGAAAGTAAGATAAATATGTGCATGTTCATTGTTCAAACTAATGGCACGAGCATATTTGCCTTTTGGATATGCGGTTTGTTGAAGATTTATCGTAGTAATTCCAAGATAATGAGACGATGTAGTGTACAGATTAAGCATCAGTTTACTTAAAACTATCTCCATACACACATCGTCTAAAACTGAAATCATATTTTTTTGTGATTCTGAACTCCATTCATTGAGATTATTTTCAGTGGGTAATCCTTCGTGAAATCGAATGTTTGATAAGGATGATTGCATATCTTCGTACAAACTTTGCCAGACCGAGAAACAGTACACTATAAGTTGGGGTGGCTTATCGAACATGGTGTCAGCATGTTTGAGGATACAAAGAGAAAGTTGCGTCTTTCCACTGGAAGAACCTCCGATAATACTTATTGATGTAGGATGAGAAAAAGGGAGTAGACACTCTTCTCTCATGTTTGGTTCAAGTGTTTTCTCTTAAATGAAATCCCTTGATATCATAATTTATATTGATTCTTATTTGACATTTTCATCTCATCAATGACAAACTCACAAACTTCTTATAATTCTTTTATTGACAAAAAGCACTAGTATTATACGTACAGTATCTAAAGTAGCGACAGACAAACTGAGATACAAACATATCGTTTTGTTTCTTGTTGATAGAAAATAAGCTGAAAGCCTCTTTCATGGAAGCATGAGCTCTACATTTCTGTAATAAATAGTATAGACAGTACAAGCCACATGTTTTGTCTGAGAGCTGTTGCAATGGAAAAGAATTATACTTAAATGATTTACAATGTTTTTTTATAAAATGTACAAATTTAGGACTGTAATATTCAGGAGGGTGACCAAAACTATCAAAGAATTCTCCCTCTCCATTGTTGAAGTAAAACACTATCCAGTGTGTACCGGGTAAATGAGCATCATCAGTATTGACAATATAACTCCATTCACGATTTAAGGGAAAATTCATCCTAACCCTCAGGACGGTATCTTTAGGATAGATACCTACAACACATTTACTAAGTTTCTCATCACTCTCAATAGCACACTGAAGTTGAAATGGGTTCATTTCTTTCTATTTTATTTTTTCTGTTTTTGCTTTTCATTTCAAGAAAACATTTCTCGACTTGTCCACTTCGAACATTGCATTGCTCTGAGAGAAAACTATGGCTGTCAAAGTGTGCATGAGAGCCGAGTTGAACTGAAATTCAAGCCTAAGATTCCCAGTTCTCAACAAATTCAAGTAGCTGTCATCAACAATAGAGAGTGGTTCTAAATTAAACACAAAGAGGGCATTCCCATATTTAAATTCATTTCTACCAATGTCATTTCCCTTGTCTAGTCTCCATGTATTCATTCCATCAAATAGGTTGACAAAGCTTTCAATACCACCAGTCAATGGCTCTCCGGGTACACTTACCCCATCCAGATAGAGAGCTACACTTTTAATGATGTCACCTTGGAGGTTGAATGGATTTTTGGTGTAGGAACCGCTAGCTCCCTCTTCGATAACGAAACCAACTACAACACGATTAGGACAGTTGTCTAGAAACAGGTTATCCCAGGAATAGTAGTTCTGTGTTGAAGTTATACTAGCCTGTCTCATTTCTGTTTTAGTGTAGGGATAAAGTGCATTAGATTTCTCAAAATGCTTATCATGTGCTAGAATTATATTATATATATATATTATATAATAAAGCATTATTCATCCTTAGCTTGCATACTTTCAAAAATACATCTAAAATTTCTATCCTATAACTTTTTCCACTCACTCCAGACATGAGAGCAAAGTTAGGACTTGTACGGAACAATTTAATAGCGATGTCAACACCATTAACCAGGTTTCGACTCAAGTTGAACACATCTTCCACTAGAGGAGCCTCCATAGAGAAACTGTTGCTGAGCATTGAGTCTCTACTTATCAATCCATCATTCCCTCCAGTATAACAGTCGGAAGAATCAAAATCAGCAGTACTCTCCCCGGTGTCTTTGAAAAAAATTGGGATTGGAGTTGAGTGTCTTTAGCTTCCACTCCAAATGAGAGCAGTGTCTGAATATAGCTTTTGTAAGGATATCCACCTTTGGCCGAGCTGATCAATTGTCCTTGTAGGTATATCGCAACCTGTGACCATAACGCGTCACCGGTGCACAGCTCTCCTTGTCCGCAATATTAGTCCCATCCTCATGTGTAACTACAACTTTTACATTAAGGCGAGTACGCCGCAAGTCTACGTAGTCTGATCCTCCGTTCTTGATGAGGAAATCGGATTTCCTTCCGTTATGGTAGTCTGAGGGCGTACATTCACATAATAATGCTGTAATACACTAGTCTGTTAACTAGGCATTTCAAAAAGTGACAAGCTGCTAGGAACGGCTTCGGAAAAAAAAAATTTCTGTCAGGACCGACATATTCAATTTTTTTTTTTTTTTAAATGGTTTACTTTTTTATGAATATGTCTCGCTTGTCAATGGCAGGGATGTCCTTGAATTTGAGTGCTGGAGATGAGGTCCTTCCTACACGACGTACCTTCTTCGAAGTGATGATTTTTTTGCCCCTCCTTTCTCTTTAAAGATTTTTGTCTATTTTGGGCTGATTCGGCACGTTCTATAACATTTTCATTTGTGGAAGAAATCTTCACTGTATTTCTTTTCTCTTTTGCACCACTATCATTAATATGTTCGATTCGTAGCAATTTGCTCACTCCTTTTGATGAAATATGAAAGTGATTGTTCCTTTGTCTTGACTCGAAGAAATGAATGAATTTCTTTGGATTAGCGATGTACAATTTTCTTTCCATCTTTTAAAATTCAGTCGAGGAAAGGATAGCGACGGAGCAGAAGTGATACGCGAGTACTTTCCTTGATGAATGAGTGTGCTTCCCCTTTTGCAGTCTTTATATTGATTTCAATGTATTCTACATTTTTAAGTTTCACGGGTATAAACCAAAGAGGATTGAAAGTGAAATTTGCACCATCTCGTAAATCAATGCGTCTTAACACAGGCTCAATGCTGTCTCCAACATTGCTACTGTCACACAAGTTGCACATTATGTCAATGTTAGTTTGGTTCATATCTTTCAAATCAACAACACCGAACATCAGCTCAACCAATGCCAAAAACCACAACCCTTCCAAAGGTAGCATTTGAGAAAGTTTCACACGGAAACGTAAAGGGTTGTTTGGAAATGTTTTCTTAGAGTCCATAACATAACATAACAGGAAATATTTGTCCATTTTTTATTTGTTCACGAGATGTTTTCCACTTGGCTTTTTTCCACCCAAGAATCAAAAGTAGATGGCCAACCAGCCCATCGAACCAGAAAATATTCTCTTTCTTTCTCTCGCTTTTTCTTCAACACTTTTTCGATGTGCCACACTTCGTCTAAATTCTTATCCACTTTTTGAAGCTCCTGTTCATAAAATGACCCTTTAAGATTGTCGTCGTGGAAATCTTGTAGATGGTAAATGGGGATATTTTGAGGACTGGAGCGATTGTAAATTTTAAAAAGCTCCTCTGTCCATTTTAGATCGTGTTCCTTACTGAAAGATTTCTTCAAGTAACTTAATCGAACAATGTCCCCTACTTTATAGCGAAATTTCTTAAACTTTCTTTTGCTTTGATGCTGAGCAGGATTCATGTACTGGTGAGACCAGACCTCAATTTCGTTACTCGGTTTCACCTCGGCTGGTGACCATTTTCCTAGACTGCTGTGAACTGTGTGGTTGTAATTGTGAACTAAACCCTGAAGTACATCGGTGAATTTATTCGTGTTATTCTGCGAAAGATATCTCGTTATCAAGTTTCTTAATGTTCTTATCACTCTCTCTGCGTAGTTCGATTTCACCCACTCATTTTGAGTAACTATCAATTTTATTTTATTTTTCAAAATGTACTCTTTAAAAACCCCGAGAAACTCCTTTTGTCTACATGTAACTTGGAGGGAGAGGGTCCCTTTTAATGATTTCCTTTAACGCACCCAAAACAGTTTCAGGTTTTTTGTTTTTCAATGGTTCAACCCACAAATATCGAGATAATATACATATGCCAATGAGCAAATATCGTACTCCATTGTTACTCGCTGCATAGCGACTAACATCTTCTAAATCCATATCCCACATTTCATCTATCGCATTAACTCTTACTCTTACTCTCAGTCTAGGAAAACGATGCTGCACAGACTTGTGAAGAGAGTAGCCATCTTTGGATTCTATAAATTTCTCTACTTCCTTTCGGCTAAATGCCAAACCTTTTCTTTTTTTAAGCTTTATGAAACTTATTGAAGCCAAAATAAGCACCCGCCTTGCTCGGTTTTAAATAGTGACTATCAAGAGAGGATTCCTATCAACTTTACCTTCAGATGACATATTGTTAAATGATACAAGCCATAGGAAGAATTCATTAATTATTGTTGACAAATTTTACAATTCTTTAATAATGTAAATAGAAAAACATTTTCTCATCCTTCTAACTAAAGTTCTTTTCCAACTTGATTAAACAAACAACTTGTTTCTTTAAATTCTCTTTCCGTTGTTCAGTCTTTAGCTGAGCATTTCTAAAATCTACACACTGAAACTGACACAACACAAATTCCTGCGTATCACACAGTGCAGGGTCTGCAAGCACTAAATCTCTCCAGTCCATTACTACTTTATCTTCATCCAGCTCTCTCCAAGCCATACTCAATTACCAAGAAGTAATATCCTCAGCTGAAGAGATCTTACAGGTGTGTCCACTCTCTTCACAGTCTAGTAAACATCCCATACATAATTCAAAAGCGAACCTTCTGACACGCTAACTCCAAAGCATAACACAAGGTAAACAGATTCTCCAGTTGCGAATAGCGGGTTACCACATCAATTTCATCAACTGTAACGGGTACGGTCTTCTTCAGGATGACTCTTTTGGTACTTTCTGTGTGATCTACGAAAGAGTCTTTTGCATTAGCAACACATTCGGCTCTATTTCTTAGTACGCTAGAACTTTGAACGATAGTTTCAGACAATCCAGTTTTCGATCTGATGACATAGTTCCAGGTGTAAAAGCTGGTCTTTGACATGATTGTTATTCTTTCCTGAAAAAGTAGAAGATTAATTTATTTTTTCATTTTTCATCATTGAGATATTAATCAAATTTGTTCGCATAAATCACAAGTCTTACAATATTTATTTAAAAAGATGTCGAGTTGAGAAAGTAAAAAATACACACCTCACTGTTGAACCACTTTGATCGATGTTTCTAGAACGTCCAATATTTACTCCCGCTCCCTTCAGCTAATGTATCTCAAATGACAGGAGTGAAATTTAAACAACGTTTTACTAAGTATCATTAGCATATGAGTAGTCTACTAGATTATTTTAAGAAACTGAACTCTAGCAGTCACCTGTAGCTTAACATAAATTGGAGGAGAAAATACCTTTGTGTTATAGATTTCTATTCATAACATCCAGAACATTCTATAACTTCTTTTCGCGCTCGAGTAGCTCTGGAGGAGAAAGTATTGTTCTTCTATTGTATTGGAGTGATATCATACAAAATACACTACTGTCATTGATTCACAAAACAAAACAAAATATCAATGCTGTCTTGAAGACAGAGTCCTTGATTAACAAAAAACATAAATCATTGTTTTAAATTTAATAGTTTATTCAAATATTTCAGTTCAAATTCTGACCGATTAATCTGTCAAAATGAAAATATTGGAACTTTATCCTCCCAAGACACTGACAGTATTCGAAAGAGAAAAGCCTCGGTGTATATTATATAAAATATGTAATCATACACAATAATTTAGATTGTCAAATCGTTAATTCAATGGATGTACGACATGCCAAACCACATGAATTTCAATTCCTCACAAGAAACATTAATCACTCCTACTATACCAAAAGAAACATAGTGTTTAGATCAAAATATTGCAAAGCATCTGTAGCTTGTTTGAATGACAGTTTCAGATTGGCCACATTCAAAGTGAGAAGAGTTTCATATCAACTTAACCAGACATTTTGACAGGTTCGACATTATTGAAGGCATGGATGTTAGGTGAAAACGAAATAAATAACTTGATAGCCATAAGTGTTAAGAAGAAATGTTAAAGGGTCAGTAGCACGTTTTTAGGGGGAATATAAGGTGATGTCAGAAAAATTAATGGTTCCGATGAAAGACAACGTTTTTGAACTAAATGGAGCAGTAATAATAATTCAAATATATAATGTAAAGTTTAGCCATTCGATTCTTCTTTCTTATATCTTAAAAACGAATTAAAGGTGTTCACACAAAATGACTGCCAATGAATTTTATGTGAATTTTCATACTTTGTCCTCTGACTCGTGTAATGAGATTTTTGACACTTTCAAAATAATACATTAAGCATTTACGTACAGTTATCAGTGAAAAATTTAAAAATAAAATAATCAACACGTGCTACTGCCCCTATAAAAAGGGTGTTATATAGATTTTGACTCCTGGAACTCAAACAATATTTACACCAACGTGGTTATCCTATTGCCTTAATAGAAGACGGAAACAGTAAAGCACTTTCTTAAGATAGAAACACTTTATTAGTTGTTAAAGAGAAACCAGTCACTGAACAACGAATCGCTGCATATGTTTCATCAAACAATCCAAAAAATCCAGACCTTTTTGGCACCATACAACAGAACATGCCGATCCTAGAATAAGATAACAGAATAAAGATGATCATGATAGATGTCAATCTTGTCAAAAGTAAAAGACAGAGTTCGAACCTGAAATAAATGCTTTCTAGGGTGCGTTCCGACACACATCTAAATCCTGAAATTATATGTGTCACTTAATGTAATAGAGGGAATTGTGAAACATGCGACCATTTGAATGAGGGGAAATCAATTTGAATTTCTGAAAATCCTGCAATAATTATTGTTCACTCAAACATGAACTACAGTGCCCGGAATGTTATTTATCAAATCACATGTCAGGGATGCCATGAAAAGTATGTTGGCCAAACTGAATATCTGAGGGGAAGGGTGAGGGTTCATAAACAGCAAATAAAGGACCCAAACGCCCATTGTATTCTCCTGAGTGAACACTTTGATCTAAGCCAAAGGGAAAGAAGATTAAATTTATCATCTTCCAATTCTATCAACTCTCAACAGATGATCCTATGGTACGCAAAATAAAGGAAGAATTCTTTATTAAGCAAAACTGTCCATCACAACAGGTAGAGCGCAATCTTAACATCAGCTCCTTTTACATGTCCAGCATTGTGACGTCATAATGGCGTGACGTCATAGACACTGTAAACATTCTCCCTGAAGAGTAAATCGGAACATGTAGGAGAAAACGTTGTGTGCTGTTGATTTTTATCAATACTTTTTACTATGAAGACTGTGCACTTCATTGAACTTCCACCTTAGACAGATACACCTTATACTCTGGTAAGCATTTATCAAACAAAGTCAGAACTTTAATCTTTATAACTGAATTTTTGTTTGGCTTCTTTTTATCTCCTATCAAGATGAAAGTAAAAAGTACTCTAACGTCAAAAAAGATTAAGAGTAATTTTTGAAAATTGAAAGTTTCGCTCTACTTAATTAGGAGTGGTATGTTTTAAAATGATCCATTGTACAATGACCTTCTCTTGAGAGTAATCCCATTACCCCTTGATATTACTTAATTACAGTATTACAGATATGTAAGATATTTTTTCTGTCTTAAAAAACTATCAAACGTTATGTCATACATGTACTTGTGTTAAGCGTCAAATAATTTATGAAATCCTTTTTTAGTTTTATTCTTTTATTCATGTTGTTAATGTTATACATTACTTCATTTCGATAACAGGAATGAAATAATTATCATGAGAACATTTTACAAAATATATGTTACACTCTTTGAATTTGTTTTACAGAATTTAGATGTCATAGTGTTATTATGCATTGCATCAGTTTTCATTTATTCGCCCCCCCCCCCCCCCCCCCCCCCCCCCCCCCCCCCCTGAAATACATTTATCATTTAAGTGTATTGCAAACAAGCCAGCTAAAAGGTCGGATTATAAATTTCATGACGCAATAAGATACGACCTCGACCTCGATCAGGATTTAAAGGTTTGAGACACATATGACTCAGGTGTTTACTTACAGTTACATAAAGACAGTTGAGCCCATCATTCCTCTTTTGAAATTTATAGTTCGATATTGTTATTGAAAATTGACGACGATACTTGATCTTATACCAATATGCATAACTGGTGTTATTAATGAAAGGGCAGACAAAACTTGTCAAAACTGAATTTTGAGTTTGATTTTAAACTTTATACTTTATTTTACTGTATATTATTACAGCGACGTTTTGCGTGGACTACAACTTTGACATTACAAAGTGATTTTTCAAAGCTCAGTTCATAGATGGCAGTTTGAGTAATGACATATCTAAGCACTTGTTTCTCAACCAAATGATTGTATTTCAATTGTTCATTCAATCTTTATTTTCAAAAAGAGTATAATTTCGGTAATACATATCAAAGCATTAAAAGAATAAAAAATTAAACAAAGGATAAAAATGTAAATGGAATATTGATAATTAGCTTCTAATATTGATTAAAGACAACGTTTCTGCTTGAAAAATCTATGAGTGTATGTTAGTCAAAACAGAAATCAGGAAGAATCGTATAATTTGACATCCATCTTATATCTAAAAGCACATGGATACAATGGAAGGAGTAAAGCCTTGAACATGACAGCTCTATGATTTTCTATACCAACTACTGAAAACTCCAAAAAATATAATTGAATATGAATAATACTTTATTGAAATTATATAATGTCTATTTTCACTACCTCATTATAGTTGAAAGCATCATCAATCTTATATTAAGTAATGACATCTTTTCATTTTAATGGCAGGTATTGAATAATTTAATCTTCCGAACACTTTACTTTGAAGGACATTTTGACAGGTTTACTATAGATTTGATCATGAACGTCAACTGAAATGCAAAATCTATTGAAAATTGTGAATGACTTTTTCAAATTTCATAATTGCAAAATGTTGCTCAAAATTATACCAGAACGACAGAATAATTACATTAGTGGATGTTTCATAACTAATAGTTGTTAACGTTGTTTCTGAAATTTCAGAATAATTCTCTGTTGATAGAAATATTTTGATCTTTCATTACTCACTATTTCCGTGAAATATTTTAATATAAACGTTTTAATTCCGTTCATTCAACCTTTCGTCTGTCATTATTAGAACTATAGCCGATAAATGGGGACTGAATGACTTCATCGCCAGAAACCCTTACGTCAACCTGTCAACTGAAGTCTGAGACAACATAGAACTTTCCTATATGATATTGAGCAATCGTTGGTCAAAACTTTTGTTTTAAAACTTGAATTCTTAAAGCAAATATCACTGTGCTATTATTTATTGATCAGTCTTATCATTTACCTTGCATAATCGCAATTTCTTTCTCAAAACATAATATTGTTAATAACACAATTTTAAATGTAAATATCAGTTATATTGTGTACGTGAAACAAGAATGTCTCATTTTAACTTATTCTTAAAGCTTATCTTCACTTCCATGCACATTAGTACTTCATACAATTTTACTTTTACTTCTTTATTTTATCAAATTGATCAAGCTAAATTATGTGATGTAACGCTTGTTATCAGTAGTACATAATTTCAATAAGTTTCTATGAAATACTTAAACAATTACATACCACTTTTACACAGCAAGACTCATCAATAAACTTTAGACAAGAACATGTAACATTATTGCAAAAAGGTATGAAGGCAAACAATGTTCAGTAAACCTTCAACTTGAGTGTGATGAATAGAAATTTATTACCTATATGGTGATTCAAAAGCAGTGGCATATTATTCATATCCGCACATGTGCACGTATCATTTTTGCATAGCAACGATGGTATTAGTCGGATATCCCGTATATTTACATCTGTTGCGTCATAAAACCATGTTTATGAAGCCACTATAATCGCAAGGGAAGCAACTCGTTTTCTGGAAATTTCGAAGAGAATAAAATCGGTCATAAAGAATTTATCACCCTCGGAAGGGTGTCATATGACTTTTACGAATTCTCGTTGTTGATTAATTATTATTATCTTTAAGTTTGATTAACCAGTGTTATGAAAGTTGAGTACGTTGTCACATTACCCTTTTCTCCAATAATATACCTATAATATTGTTCTAAAGCGTGAAATTTGCAACTCATATACACATAAAAGCTGTTACATTGATACTTCTGTACTCAATGCTAATACTTTCAAATGAAATTCCATGAATTAGCACAATATAGTAGAAATGATTCACATGTATAGAATTAAGGCATAGAACATAAAATGTATTCAAATTAAACATCGTGAAACAAATTTATCAAATTGTCAGATGTTAATAAAATTTGCATTCACTTAAAAACTTTTTGACCACTCACAAATCATCATTTATCGTTCCTTTTCCTTTTCCTTAATAAGTAATTATTTACACAAACATAATAGCTTGTATCTCATTAGATGATCTTGTCCACGGATGTCCATGAACAAAACAAACCCCAAAAAAACAAAATCGCGTTAAGTTGAATTGTTGTCGAACCCCCTGCTCAGAAATGCTGTATGGAGTATGGAGATCTGTCACTACTAAAATAATCTCGCTTTCATCCTGAAGCCAAGTCTTTTAGATTGTGCTGAAATCCATTTAACCTCATTGTCTATGACTGACTGAACTAACATTCTTGTTACAGATTTAATAACAGAATAAGATTCGCCCTCAATCATTTGTAGGAAGACAAATGCACTGGACAACAGACTGAGATATTTTCCTTGATAATACCTAACCATGTGGAGTGCAACGGACAATGTTGAAAGCATCGCCATTACTTACTTGTTGCCATATTTCAAATTAACCTGAGGAATTTTGCATGACATTTGCAACATGAAGCCCTTATACTATCCAACCCTGATCTATTTATGACAAACATTTCTAGGTTCTTTTATGTATTCAAAATAAATGTATGTCTTGTAAGCCAAACTAGCTAGAAGTGATGTGTACATTTCCACAGATGGGACTTACCCACACATCCTCAGGTTTCACACATCCTAAGTTCTCATGAGTTATGTAGGTAACGTGTGCATTTCCTTGCCTGTTAAAGGTAATCTAAGCTACGAAAATAAAGTGGTTGTGTACTTGTATGACAGAGAAATAAGTTCTTGTGGATGTTTAATTGTATGAAAGACGAACAAGTTCTTGTAGATTGTCAAATTGTTTATTTGACATGAAAGGTTTCTGTTAAGATACTGGCACCTATGATATATCTAACATAGGGAAGTTTCCCCGTTGATCTATAACCTATGATCTATAACCGGTAGGGTAAGGTAAGATTTCATGCAAAGGATAGTTTGATTGTGTCGGTATCCGACTGCTATCGGGTCGTCACATTACTAACTCTAGATACATTTACTCAACAATAAACAGATTGTCCAACTTCTCAATGGCTTTTTCAGCATGTGACCAAGGACGTGGGTCTTTTTCTGTCATACCCTGTTTTTTTACTGACCAACAAATAATTAAATGTGGCTTTGCAGTTGTGGAGGAACCACATATACGAAGATTTGAACATTATAGATCGGTAGCATGTTTTTTTTAACATTGTATATTTTCAAGTTTCACTGATAATTGTACGTGACTGCCAAATTTATTATTCTGTAGTGTCAAAAATATCATTACACAAATCAATCAGTCATAGTCAGAGAACAAATTATCAAGATTCTCATAAAGTCCATTGGCTGCCATTTTTGTGTGGAAACCTTTGACTATTATTGTGTAAGAAAAAGGGACCTCATGGCTAAAATTGTCATTATTTATTTGATCTATTGCTGCTATGTTTAGTTTAAATATGTTGTCTTTTAATTCGAACAATTATTTTTAATTTTCCTGACATAACCTTATATTCCCGCTAAAAACGTGCTACTGCCCCTTTAAGGGTGACATCAAATTGGACGACATGGCACATTTATAGTGACCCATTTCAGCTTGACCTATTGATCACGTTATCCTTAATCAATCAAGAGAATACGATTATCATCTCGTGGTTTGAACTAGATATCAGCGATCAGGTCAGTGGAGTTCCTTTAAAAATATCTTATCTGACATTCTTACTAGATTTTTAATGGATACATTTAGTATTAGCTTTCAATAATCAGTGACAATTTTAGAATATAAAATTATCAAAAAACGTGCTACTGCCCCTTTAAGCAGTAAAAATGTATATTGCCTGTCTTCCGAACGTCAATCCATATATATTTAGCAAGTATTGCTTGGAGTGTATTTTGTTTAATAAGATAGATTTTGGGTGATAATTTTTCTCTTTTTTTGTTATTAGCAGTCAACATACTTTGCAGATCGTATGATATGCAGGGTATGATAAACCTCGAAACCTTTTTCTTTAATGATGTAGTTGATGTAAAAGTATTCTTATTGAACTGATTCACCTGCCAAACACATAAATAAGTAATATATAATTTTTTTCTATATCTTAATTAGTTTATAACAGAGACTACAACAAACTTCTCTTAAAATTGTCAAGCATTGTCCATAGGAAGTCACAATGCCGAAAACATAGCAATTATTTATATTTCCCTGTAGAATTGCATGTTTGTAGATTTTATTTCAAAATAATGATGATATGTTTTTGACTCAGCCACAATGATCTATTCCTCGATAAATCAAAGATGCAATGACATCTGAGTGCAGATGTACTGACGAGCTCTATAGATGAACAGTTACTATGTTGTCATTATGGGTAGTTTAATATGGGAAATATAAACCTTATTTACACACCATGCGAATAAATGAGTTGCATTGACCAACAAATTGATGGAAGAATTAATTATCAGGTCTAAACCAAGTATAGGAGTAAATGATCTCATTACACGGTCTGGTCACAGATTCTATCCATTAGCAAAGATTTTACAAAAATGCTGTCAAGATGGTGTCTTGCTGATACGACGATAGAGCAATGGTATATTGATCTGTGTAAATGCTTTCAACATTTGTCTATAAACTATGTTCTTAAATCCTACCCAAAATGCAGAGTTTAAGCTGGTCCTTCAACAGTGCTAGCAGGTCAAAAGGGGGGTAATTCTCTGTAAGGTCGACACCAGTGACCTTTGATAACAATTTCTGAATTTAAACACTTAGAATATAAGTTTTAGATTGTGCCATGAACTTATATTTCATATCTATTTGTTCCCGAGCAGAAACGTTAGCGAATTATCAGGCATGCTTAGTGACAAATTTAATATGAACAAATTATCTAAACAATAAACCTTCATGATATTGTCGATTTGATATTGACGTCGATTTACTTTTTAGCTTCTTAAATGGAATATCTAAAATAAATATTCTTTAAACCTTAATTTTGACAAAATATGTTTTAATATGTTTTTTTCAGTAAAATGTGTAAATATGGGGTGAAAGGTAAATCAGTCAGTGGTTTACCCTGTTTTATTGATTTTCCATCACAAAACATATTTAGAGAGTTAGATCGTAGGTTAAACTGAATATTTTTCTGTTATATATTCCCTTTCCTCCTGGAAGGAAACACATAAGTATTGAGTAAAAGGGCATCTAAATCTAGAAATCTACAAAGGGGATGAATTGGTTTGGACATATCAATATTCATGAATTGTTTGTGGCATTTTATAAACGACAATCATACATGTAGTCCCTCAGCCTCTTGTCGAAGTACGAGGACATGACAGAGGTTGTGAGAAATGGAGTCTAGGGGAGATAGTTATCTGGGATCACGACTGGCACTGTCTGGCCTATAATTAATTTCAGAAATGATTTAACACGCACTGAGCCCTTGCATACATATTGTATACTACTAGAGAGATTCTCCTTTGATGTGTTTGAAAGTCAGTTTAATGTAAATAAATGGTAAATTATCCGATTCCTTAATGTCAATGCAAATTGGTTAAGGTTATAATTGCTTACACATATTATCATCTTGTTTAGCAAGAGGTTTGTGCTGGCCATAATTATACTTGAAACGGTACAATGTGTATGTGAGTGCTTTAGTAGTGAATAATCTGCTCAATGTTCGTTAACATTGAATTTGGCATGAGTGTATCTATGCTACTCTATTTGACAACATTAGAAATCAGAAATGTAAACATCACGTGTTGTGATTTTCATAACTTACTGTCCTCAGAATCTATGAAGATCTGACTTTAATCCTTTTTTATTTTGATGACATCACTCCAACAAAGAGATAAACACCTGGATTCTTTAAAGCAACATTAAAGTTGCAAATTTGTCTTAAACAAAACTTTCAAGAACTGTAAAAAATCGTTTGGTTTATCAGCATAACAGGTTTATAGAATGTTGCATCACGAAGTACAAAGTGCGCGGTAAAACAGTTAGAACTTTAAATTCTCAGTGTTTTTATTTTGAAGAAATTAAATCTAAAAGGTTAACGAAAACTGCGTACAAATGTAGAAAGACCAGATTTAACAGATTTGTCATAATCTGTCTTATGAGAAAAAAAATGCTCAATCATGAACTCCTAAATAATGTATCAGTTTCAAAGAAAAAGGAGTTCCCTTAGTCTGTTCACTCATAAATAATGTCCGTTTGAGACGAATCGAAAGGTTAAACTCGATAGTTTTGAAATGGATTGTTTTATAATTACCCTTGCAATTTTTCTTGAATCTTATTTGCTTTAAAGGTATACTATTTTATTAAAATGAAATAATGTTCATAAATCATAAGAAGACATATGAGCGAACGAACGTCAAGAATGAGTGAGTTCTGCATAGTCTTTTCGAAAAATATATATCACAAAATCTCAAAATCTCAAAATCTACATAACAAACCCAATAAGCTTTTCATTCCATCTATAGTTCCAATTATTTCGCTGTTAAATATGTGTCTTTGCCAGTTAAAGAAGCATAAAAATTGTCATGGATAGATAATCATAACTGTAACATGACAACATTGTTCTTGCACCAGACGGATTATAAACATGTTCCATGTAGTAGTCAAGTAATAATATATCTCTTCGGAAATTTCGAAAGCTCCCTTTTAAATAAGTACAATTGCCCTTAAAGACTTAAATATGTTCCGATTTACGAGTAAATGATTTTTTTTCTAATATGATATTTTTTTAATGAATAGTTTCTATCAGGACATTTGCAATAAGATTGAATAACAAATCATTTTTTTCAAATAACCCCCAAAGCCTTTTGTATTTTGGTAAGAAAAATATTGTTTTATCTGATGAACACGAGTATAAATCAGTTGCATAGTACTTTTCTCACTGAACCTAAACAAACGGCTAAAATAAACTACAAAAGGCTGTGTTAATAGGATATATTTTTGGCCACTATATGTAAAGTTGCATCTTACAATCTACATCTACAATGTCTGATGGTCACTTTTCTTAACCCTTACATACAGGAAAATCATCACATTTACAGTTGTGTAAAGATATAGATTAAGATCATGACTGACTTATATGAGAAATGCTATATCTATGCTATGATTAATAGCTGACGAGTACAGAATTCTTGCATATATATATATATATATTCAAAAGTTAAAAAACACACAACACCAATAGACTCCTACTAGTTTCATTGTAATCTTTAGGGAGTACAAAAACAGTTGTGACGTTAGATTGTCACAATAGTAATGACGTAACACAGGTATGACGTCATAACATTAAGCAAGCGAGAATCAAACACATTTATACATGAATATATAATTATGCATTCAAATTTGGTTTAAGCATTCTAATGAAGTAATCTTCTTTCAATTTTCTGGCCAGTCTGTCATTTGTTTCCATTTTATAGAATGGAAATATTTGAAATTTTATTTCTTTGCCTTTAGCACAATTGTCAATGTGCGCACTAAGGGGAATACATCGTGTTTCAGGGCATTTAATCTGCTGCTTGTGTACCCGGACTCTGTCTCTGAGACACTCAGTCTGTCCAAAGTATTCCCCTGAACACCCCTGACATATTATAACATTTCTGTATTATACTGGATACATACGAGGCGATTTATCTATTGTGTTTTAAAATCAGATATATAAATATTTATACCCCACTTCCGGTCTCGTTGCTATGGTTTCCTTTGTTCTAACTGTAGGTATATTGACCGATACACCACAACTTTTCTAATACACCTAATCTTTTTTGCACACCCAAATAAAGTCAAGTGAAGAGATCTTCAACTTAGGCAAATCAACCAAGTTGTAAAATTTAGAAATTTTGAGAAATGGTAATGAGTTGGAATCGAACCAGGGGCCTTAATGTTGCGACGCAACGCCTCTATCGACTGAGCTATCGAGGCTTGATACAGGTAGCGGTACTTTTTATTGTGCCATGTCTGGATTATGTATTTTGCTATATAAGCCATGTATAGGAACTAGTTTGTACCAAATTGTAATGTAATGAAGTCAGTTTATGTTTTTAAAAACGTAAAAAGAGAGTATTGTTAATATTTTGTTGATCTAGTTAGGTCAAGATAAATATACATAGAGAAAGGTGGACAGCTCTTTTTCGTCAAATCTAACTCTACCAGAGTGGGGTATAAGTCAGATATACCCACCCTTCCCTCGATGCATCACTCAATATACCTCCTGTTTGAATCGTGGGTCTCTGAGGCGTAGCGTAGCGATACACCTCGGGAAGTGTGGGTATATCTATTACATCATATACTTGATTGACAAGAAGTAGGAGTTACATTAAAACCGATTTGGAAGTATTGGAAAATAAAATTACAATGGCTAAAGTTAATGTCTAGCGTTAAACAGAATGTTTTCATAATTTGGTCATGACACTCGACTATCCAAATCATATCATATCGAAAGTTTTTTCCTCAACTATGCGTAGCTAGATAACATGGCTTATGGTAAGGGTTAAATTTTACCTTAAGAACTGAATGTCACTTTGTGTGTTTGTACTTGAAAATAAAGTTCATTCAAACCTGTGTTAACCACAAGAGATTGTGAGCGGGTTTACATGAGACTTTGAAGTTAGCTTTGAAATTTTTTTCAGGAAACACTCTTCAATTTTTACAATTTTGCAAAGTGTATGAAACTTATCAGCGGAGATCAGCCTTTGAATGATTAACATTACAACAAGAACTATTCCCATTTTATAAACTACAGTTTTATTCTAAAGGGTCAGGGGTTGTGTACTTACGCGTTGCATTCAAATATGTTTAATCAAAATAGCTTCACGAAAGGACAGGAGTTAGAGTTAATTAAACTTAAAATGCATAACATGACATCATGTTTGCCGCTAATTCCTTATATAATGGACCTTCTTCAAATTATGTTGGCTAAGCAACAGTTGTTACAATAAGAAATTGAGTACCATTATTATATTATTATCTAGTGTTGAAGGCCTATACAGCTATCCCCTCGATTTCGTGTACACATGTCGTGTTAATTGATGGAAGCTTAAGAGTCACAGAACAGGACACAAGACCCATACAGGGCGGTACTCAGTATTCGTGTTTTCGTGATTGGTTACAACTGAGACTGGGGTTTCCGTTTCCAAGACTAATCTGTTTAGATTTTCTTACTTATGATGTGAAGGATACTGAACGCAGACCACTCGCTCGATTTGTTGCAATGCTTTCATTTGAGTGTATGATATTGGGCTTGACCGTGAGTACACCGAGTGAAAAGAAGAAGAACAAGGACAAAGAACGAGTGAAAAGAGTTGAAAGTAAATAATCCCTGCTCATATCAACTACCAGAAATACAGACGAAAAACATTGTTTTTACATGAAGCCATTTCTGTGCTTGTACTGAAATTTATACTTTTTTCTACAGTTCAACAATAAAATATTTTATATTGGATAAACTCCGAAAATCTTCCTTTCCTTAGATAATAAATAATCTGTAATAAACCATGAAAAGGAAGAACATAATACTTGACAAAAACGACCTTATTTTTTATCTATTGTGGATTTATGAGTTATAAAATATTGAAATTCCTACTTGAAAAAAGTAATGTCTACAAGTATAAGTTTTAATTAGGTTAAGAGAATGATAATATCGATTTCAATTTCACAGGAATTGGAAAAACGAAAACAAAGATACGTATCGTGCTTAAGGAAAGACTCTACAATTCATAGGGCTTATCATGATATATACATTTTCATCCAGAGAGATGATAAAAATAAAGCTTTTCCAATGCTTTATAGCACAGTGCAATGAGTCCGATTAAATTCGACTGTGAATGATATAACAATTCAGACAGGATTCACAATCAATCAAGTTTGGTCTCCCACCTTCCTTTTTGTTGCAAATTCTGACAAAGTTCATATTGTCAAGGACTCTTGCAAACGCTTTCAGTATCAGTAGCCGGATGCTGTGTGGGGGAAGCTCACTGATAGACCTGGGGCCGTACTTATAAAGATTCTTAGAATTTTCTTAGTTTTACACTAAGAGTACATAAAATAATTCTTAGTTAAAAGTTACTCTTATGAAATATTTATAATGGGTCTTAGAGTAACTTTTAACTAAGAATGGGAGTTCGGTCTTAAGAAAATTCTTAGCGCTGTAACCAGGGGGAATCCGGGAATTCCCTGCGATTATTTATAGCTCAACGTTGGTGTCATTATGGCGGCGCCTGCGCTTGCCTGTACGGAAGAACAGCAGACCGAACCGAGTTTATTTTGTTTACACACTGTGGCCGGAAATGAACTTTGCTATCTGACTGTTGACTGTAAAAGTGGGTAAGTAACTTTATTTTGTCTAAAAATGGTTTTATTAAATAAAATATGATCTGCACGTTTTAAGCTCGTGCGAAATTGGCTTTTAACTTCGGAATGAATTCTACGAAAAAGGGTAGTAGAAAACCTAACTGGACAAGTGACGAATGTCTGTCGCTTGTCCAGTTAGTGGAGAGCAATAAGAGCATTATTAGAGGCAAATTTTCCTCGCGATTGACCTCGGAGGACAAGAAGAGGACATGGGGGACGATTACAGACTCAATAAATGCCTCCCACCCTCATGTCGTAAGATCGATCGACGAGGTAGAAAAAAAATGGTATAACTTGCTGTCAAAATCCAGGCAAGATATCTCGACATACAGACGAGGACTGACTGGAACAGGTTGGCTGATGTTAAATTAAATTTAGTCAAAGTCTACTACTCAGTATCGTCTATTTTGAAAAAACCCATCAAAGAATAAATGTTATTGATTATAATTTATTCATAGATATATTGTTTATTCAAGTATATTATAACATAAACTAGGCCTACAATACAGTAGTCAAAAAGACATATCCTTGATATACATATACACATCATATTTAAATGAAATCTAATGCAAGGACTATCTAGTGACCCTATTATCGTGGTAACCCTATTATCGTGGTAAACTCATTTAAATCTCCAATGCCTACAAGGAATGTTTATATTTGCAAAGCACATATATAGATGAATAAACT
Organism: Steromphala cineraria; assembly: GCA_916613615.1. Classification (NCBI taxonomy): domain Eukaryota; kingdom Metazoa; phylum Mollusca; class Gastropoda; order Trochida; family Trochidae; genus Steromphala; species Steromphala cineraria. Next base: position 54,510,304 of record OU744734.1, on the reverse strand, counting down.
AAAACCGACGCATCTAAAAAATGCATTTTGTTCAAATTTTCAGTAATATTTTCTCATATTTTAAGGGATCTGAAATAATGAGAATCATTTTCATTTATGAAATTATATTAACTGCATATGCAATTAATTAAAAAACCGATCCTGTCTTCACAAAATATTTTTTATTTTGTATGTGAATAGTTTGAATTGTCTGATTGATAACAAAAAGAAATGTATGAAAGGAAAATGCATTTATGGTTTCAAAGATGTTGAATGAAGAATTACATTTACAGTGAAAATAAGACGCAAAACCCTAAAATTATAACATTTTCGCCATATTCGAGTAGGTTAATGAGCTCAAAATAGATTGCAACATTTTCTTTTCATCGTATAGGTTCAACTTATGTGAAAACAATGATCTCAACTTTCAGGAGCAATGTAACTTGAAAATAATATATATAATTTAATTGTAAAAATAGGCATTTTGTTCAGATAGTGTTCAAATCACTAATCAAAAATGGCCGCTCAGTAAAACTTTGACAAGGTGTCATATTATAAGAATTTTCTTGTTACAGCTTTGCAAATACTGTGTTTAATATCCTAATATCAAATAAATTTTCATTCAATTGGAAAATAATAATATTTAATTGGTAATTTTATCTACAGAGTATAATTTATTTATCATTTACTGATTACCTTGATAAAAGGGACACTTCGGATTAAATACATCACACAGTGACACAGATAAGATTTTTTAAGTCTTTGTCCAAAAATATATTTCCCATAGATAGAAGTTTAATTAACATATTTTGGTAGGACATATGTGCCGAGTTTAAAAACAAGAAACAATATTTAGATTGTACTTATTTAGAGGGTACATTACATGTGAAACATTATTTACATGTGAAACAATAAGGCCCAAGATAATAGGGACAACCTTCATACATTTTAGTTTGCAAATTGAAAAGTAATCATCTGTGATTTAGAATTACTCAAAGATATAAATCAATTAATAAAACTTGACAGTTTCAATAATTGACAAACATACAAACTGTACAATTAAAATAATTTCTAAATTCAAAACAATAAATATGGGCAAATGACAACATAGTTGTAGGTATAAAGACCTATCTACAAACAATAATTGACAGGAAATTTTAATTTCATCAATCATGTTCTTCAAACAGATGTAAGTATTTTATTTCTACATCAATAGAAGCATTTTTTTAACATTCCTTATATGTTACTGACAAAATCACTGCTTTTTCAAAATGCAATTACATGAAATCATTAAATTCTTAACCTTTGGCCACTCTTCACAAAATAAATATAACACCTTGATTCATTACATGTCTACTACAAAGAAGGATGTGAAAATAGGTGATCACCTTTGCTATTTGTACTCTGTACCGTATGTGCCTATAAAAAGAAATAAAGTGACAAAAAATGCAAAAATTGTTCACCAATTTTAAAAATCACTAAAATTTCACTTTTTGGAGAAGCTAAGTATTACATTTCAAATTATTACCGTAAATAACTTTCCCAATTAAATTTTTGAAATTGTGATATGAGTTGTATAAATATTTTCAGGCGGAGGACCCAGTACTGCACCCCTATCTGCCGTGGCTTCCACCGTGGAATCCATCGTGGGGGAATCCAATGTATCAATAAGTGGTATTGATAATGGGATGGATTCCACGATGCTGCAATTCATCAGTATCAGGTAATCATCAATATACACTCCAAAAAATATTTAATATTTTTAGACAGTCACATGATAATATAACTGCTATTAAATGATTGAAAATGAAATACTCTGTTCTATTAGTGGGAAAAAAACTGGCAAAAGTGGTTATATATTTAACATAACTTTATTAAGTGTGTGATAAACTTTGTCACTACTCAAATGACATCAAGTTAAAAAGTGCTACGTCATTCAATGAGAAACAAATACTATTAGTCAAGAAGAGACAGATATCATATATATTAATAATTTATTATATTAACAGTTGCATTATACATTGTGTAATGATTATCATTTTCTAAATAACATTATCTGCTGTTTATTGTCATATTAAATTTGCAATTTTGTACCTTAAAAAATATGATATTCAATTGGCCCACTAATCTCAACAAACTCAATAGTAATGCAACTGAAATTGAATAAAATATATAAGCAAGTGGTAAGTAAATAGTAAATAAGTCCTGTCAAATGCATACTAGCAATACTTTCATAAGTCAACTTGCATGTGTTTATTTCATGAACAATTTCTATTAAGCTTAACATAAGTAAATTTTTTATTACAAGCCAATTACACATAGATTAAACACTTCAAGGTAACTGCCGTATTCGTCCTATTAAGCACCCCGGGCCCAAAGGGGATGACGAATCACTGATTATTTGCTAATTAATGAAATGTTATGTTTCAGTCCACTTGACAGCAGGGAGGAGGTACTGGACAGCGTGGACCCAGTCATAGTGCCTGACCAAGTCCTATTGCCAGACCCAGTCTCAGCTGGGGGCCAAGTCTCCGTCCCTCTACCTATGTCCATGCCGATGTCCATGCCGTTGCAGGTTCAAGTGGACAGGAAAAGGGAGCTCAAACTGAAAGTGTTAGAGGCACAGCTTGAGTACCTCAAAATCAAGAAAATGAAATACAACTAGAGAATTTTGTTTTATTTACCAAATACATCCCTTGAATTACTTATTCTAGTGAGATTGATTTTTTAGGATACCAACCATCTCTGCTATTCTCTTGTTTAATATTTTGAAAATATTGTAAATATATGATTTAAATATGAATTCAATAATTTACTTTTTGATTTGTACATCAGCATGCATGTGTATAATAGTAATTCTGAAAAGTGGATCTGTTTCTGATTTAGAAATATCTTCATTACCTTGTAATTACTGTATTTATCATCCAAAACTGTGTTCCACAGGAGATATAGTTTTGACAGTAGATTTTGAACAATGCCCTGAAATCAGAAAATAAATGACATCACAAACGTTTTACATCATCAGAAATGACGTCACAATGCTATGACGTCATAAACACTACGACATCACTGGCATAGGAGTTTTAGGGATGTTCGATCGTCAACGAGTTAAGATGAGCGAGGCGTGTTTATTGAAATGGCAGACTCCCACGAACCTATGCGTGACAGCAGCGAGCGGTTCGGGTAAAACGTATTGGACGAAGCGTTTGTTGGAGAATGCTAGCGATGTTTTTGATAAAGCTCCCAATCTGATCGTGTATTGTTATGCAGTATGGCAGGATCTCTATACCGACATGCAACGTTCGATTGAGAACATTCAGTTTCACGAAGGGTTACCAACCGAGAACGATCTGCGTACGTGGTCGGAACAGACTAATAAAAATATGATTCTCGTGTTAGATGATCTCATGACTGAAGTGTGCAACAGTAAACTCATGTTAAACGTGTACACCACGTTATCTCATCACCTCGGAGTGACCGTTGTATTTCTATCTCAAACATTATTCGGAAAACAGGCATGCTCGAGATCAATCAGTATCAATACACATATATTCGTATTGATGAGTAATCCAAGATCCGCTAACGAGTACAAGATTCTAGCCTCTCAGATCTTTCCCGGACAAAGCAAATACTTTTCTGAATCTTACAAGGACGCCGTCAAAGGCAGAAAGTATGGATATCTCATCGTGGATGTTTCTCCCTATAGCGATCCTGACTACGGTCGATTGAGAACGGGTATTTTTCCGAATGAATTGTGTACCCTGTACTTTCCGAAATAAAAGCGTTGGTCGCATCGAGCTCGCCTCATTTCGTGTACGGACGAGCTATGAGCAACAAGGTCTATCGGTGGAAGATCACCTGTACCTCGCCCGGTCATATCCTGTCGATAAGAACCGTAGAGCCACGCGAAGAAATCACATTGAAAAAGAGTGTACATTGGTTTTCAACGAAAGAAGCTTGTAAAAAATCCCTACAACTCGCATGGAGCGCGGGTGTCGACTTGCCTAATCGTTACGGAGGACCGACTTGTTACGTTTACTCAAAGGTTCTCTTCACACCATGAGTCGCGTCATTCGCGAGAATTTGGACATACTACACGTGTTGAAAAATTGTAAACCTTCCAAACGAAAGGCTCTTCTGTCAGCCACGTCTCGTACTCAACGTATTGCCATCATTACGCTGTTCCATAACATTTTAATCGGGAACATCCCTTTAACCGGAGAAGAGGTAAGGAAGTTGCGTCGACACAGAAAGGCCATTCGTCTAATAACCAGCAAGCGAGGAGGATCTCTATCCGGTTTAAAAGAAGCAGGATTTAAACACAAGAATCTGCTCGACTTGTTGTTTTCCATACACTTTATTATACCTACGTGTGTAAAAGCCCTAGACCGCTACCTAAAACATGACGAAAGCCATGATCCTGTTGAGTCGCGAGACGTATCAGCGCCTACTCCAAGCGTCTCAGAAGATGGAAGGGAGGGGGGATGTTCACCAGTCTCCCCCGACTCACCCTCTACAGATAGCGACCGTGAAGACATGTGAAGAGGCACCTCCGGTGAAGCGGGACATGACGACTAACGCTAACACGCTAAACGATAAACAGCAGACGGGAAACGCAAGCAGTCTCGACCCGGCGGTAGCGCAACCATCCAGTGTTTTAAATCAACTTTTAGCAGGAGTTCAATCCGATAAACAAAAGGGGAAATTAGTGGCAATTTCTCGATCAACAGAACACTCTCGGTAACATAGTTTGGAATGAGAACTTTGAATTGTTGGACAAACAGGGACATAGCATCAAACAGTCAAATGTAATCGAGTTAATTCGTCAGTTTGTGTTACGAGATAGTAAGAAACCTATGGTTGGGTATGACACGTTTATTCGTGTAGTAAAAGGACTGCCACATTCACACCCCTTTTTCCCTCAAGTGGGTAAAGGTAAAAGAAAACCATCTCAGGCTATGTATGTACAGGGAAAAGCGAAAGACGGCGTCCCCGGTGTAAAGAAATTCAAAACCTTGGAATCTTTATAATACATGCTCTTATGGTGTTATAAAATGAATGTCATTGTAATACTAATTCACCAGACTAGATTGTTCTTAATTTCTGTCAATGTACTTTTTTCGTGTAATAAAATGTAATGGAATGAAATCTCTTCTCTCGTGTGTTGTTTATAGGAATGTATTTCTCACAACGCTTATGGATATTCCCGTCACATAGCCTTACTTTCCGAGATTCTGTCATAATATAACAATATTGCTTGTATCTGGATAATAACGACAAACTTAGAAACGATTGTTAAACTGAGTTTTCTCATCACGCCTACACCTCATTTCGCCTATGGCAAACACATCAGGTCACCTGTTATGACTTTGAGTTGTATTTTAAAGCAGTTATGCCACGTTAGTGATTATTCTCGTTTTGCCTACGATAAAACGTTTATATCTGAAATCATTTCCTTTGTTGGTTAATGTTACTTGACGTGATGTGTTTCCATTTTTATATCAGATAAAGATAACACCAAAAACCTTTTAAGATAATAACAGGGTTTTATTCATACACAGTTTATAATTTAAGATGATATCACAGTTGATTTATACATATCACAATTTAATACTTAAACGAAATAAATGAATACTGGTTGTGGGAATCACAGAATACTTTATGAATAAATTAAACTACGCTATGTACACTACTAGGAGAGTTGAGGAAACACGCTGGGAGATTTTATTTATATTTTAATTTTAATTTTAATTTAATTTTCGGCAAGATCGTTTAACACTTCGATAAGAAAGGCGTCGTCGATGTCATCCGTTTTCGCGTCACGTGAGGGATAGGGACAAAGCTCTATATCGAGAGGAGCCGTGTGAATGCCATCGGCGAGCACTCTCCGCTTGCAGTAGACATAGCTCAACCCGCGACGCGATTGCTTATAGGTACACATGGTGTTCCCCTTGAGTCGGAACCCTCGGTTCAGCCCCTCCCCAGGTACTCCCGTACGCAAGACATGTCTAAACGCCTTGAGGGGTGTTTTCAACGTGCGTTTAGTGATGCCTTTACAGGAAAATTTGACCTGGTGGTTAAAACGACCAACGATAGGAGGCGTTGAACGGCGACCACGCGCTTTGTTCACGGTCCTACATTTCTTTGGGTATCGAGCTCGTCGTAGTAGGCGTTGTGCCGTCCGTACGCTCGAGCTCGGGGCAGGCTTTGCAAGGCGTTGGAGACGAGACTGTGAGACCAGATAGGTTTTACTACACAGTCCAATCATCTCGTCTCCCTCGTACTCGAGTTTAAATAAACCCGGAGTACGTTTGTCATGACGGGCGTGATCTGCACAACAAGTGCGTGGAAACCAACGCATCCTGTTGTCTTCGTGCTCTGGGGAGTCTACACAAAAACCCGTTAATTGTTTCTGGTAAGCCTCCCGTTGACTGGGTTTGATGATATCGGAGAGACACCGACCGCTCAAAGCCATGTAGGCGCTATCCGTGTCCATCTCAATGTATTCAAAATCGCTACGGTCAACGTAAACGTCCACCAGGTCGAAATAATAGCGAAGCATGTGCAGTTTCGCCAACTGGAGGATAAAATAGCCTAACTGGACGGGCGTATCGAGAGACAAGATCTTTTTAGCCTTCTCCACCTCGAAATAACCCTCGCCCAATTCCGTCATTTTTCGGAATTGAGGAAGATTGGCTTCCTCGCTGGCCTTCGTTGACCCGGAAATGTAGGACACAGTCTGGTGTTTCTCCTTGTTAATCAAGAGAGAGCCATACGCCGAGTTGCCCGTCAGTTTAGCCGTATCGCCACGAATGGCGGCTGCGGGGTTGCGGTCGGCTTCCCGTCGAGCCGAACACACATCTTCAACAAACGGGTGAAAACAAGCGTTCGACATGTACTCGACGACTTGGTAGACTCGATCCACTACCATACCGTGTTGTAAATACCACTCCAGTAGAGGGGTGGCGATCAACATCTTTCGCGCCCTGAGCCCACCAACCAGCATACGCCGCGGTTTCGTACTCAACTCGTTCTCCTTGATATAGTCCTGCATGTGTTCCCCGAGAGACTCGAAGGGAACCTCTGCGTTACAAAAGAGGGGTGTCATCTCTTCAAAGTACTCGTAAGGGGAAAGACGAGTGCCGTGTGGATTCTGTCCGGGAAGCCATTGCTCGGGAACGCGTATGTCTACTTCCACCATGCCGAACAGTTTCCCGTTTAATACGGCCGTCCAAATCTCCTCTTCCGAGACTTTCCACCTCTTTTCTCGACTAAAAGGTGGGTAACGAGAACGGATGAATGATTTGAGTTGAGCATTACGTTTACACTCGGCGCGGAATTCACATTCCCAGATTTCCACGAACTCGTACTTTAGACCGGTGATGTATTCAGCACGCGCTTTAGTCTGTGTTAATTTATTCGCCAGTTTTTTGCGGCTTTCCTCAGACTTTGAACGCGCATGCTTTGTGAGGTTGCAGTCGTGCCCGTGAAAATAACACCCGTTAAACTCGAATACTTTGTTCGAGTTGGGAATGAATCCGTCTACCAAGTAGGACCCGATACGTTTCTCCCTCCCCCAATTTAACTTATGCCGAATGTCCACCCCTTCTTGTTCCCTCATCCAATCCATCCAATCGTACATGGACGTGTACTGGTCCCGACGTTCAGGCTTGAAACCCGTCTCGGCTTTCCTACGCACAAAAGGGCCGGAGGGCATAGGTTGATCTATCGCCCACAAGTATAACGCATTCGCGTCATACCCAACCACTCTTTTGCACATTTTATCAGGATTGCCTCTGATGAACGTTTCGTCGGCCTTGTGGTACCTCGTAAAGATAATAGAAGGACCGCCGACCACGTTTGCTTTCACCGTGTGATAGAGGTCCTCGTTGCGCTTATCGAACAGTGCAAAGGATACCCCTTTCTTCTCACTCTCCCGAAACAGTTTCTGTCTGGCCACACCGGGTACGGACATGGTGGTTTTAAAGAGGTCGATATCATCCGCGAAATAAAACCGTTGCATGGCTTTCACGGCTTCCACAAAGGGACCCACGTCTAGATTGTTATACCACTCGAGGAAGTCACGAAACGTGGACATGTGTTCCCGTTTCCAGACCGCTTCGAGCTCGGCATAATTCTCTTCAATGGATTTTAAGCCGTCGTCTAAAACAGACTTCTGTTTGAGACTGGAATACCAAGCCTCGCCCAGAGGTGGAAGTTGAGTCTCGTTCAACTTTTCTGGAGTGTCGAGATACTCATAGGGGAAAAAGCCCTTACTTTCTTCTACCCCAAAGGCTTTTAGAAACTGAGCATAACTCGTACCAGGAGAGAGATATTGCGTGACGTCAAGAAATTTTAATGTATCGTTACTCTGACACAAGTAAGCATTATTTTTCTTGACGGTGAAAGCTTTTGATTCAGTGTTACATAGAGAGAGATGTTTAGGAAGCTTTTCTTTGATGATATTCAGGTCGTAGCGAGCTGAATTAAATCCGAGGACGGGGACTTGAGAACAGTACCCCATAAGCTTTCCATAGAGCTTTTTCACACGTTCCTGCCATTTGTCTACGCCTGATGAACCCGTATCGATTGTGTCACCATCTAAATCGTCATAGACATTATCATTATCATTAAACATATCAAAGTCATTGTCATCTGTATCCCCAACGTTAGCATTGTCATTGTTCTTATTCTTATCGAGTTTGTCATCATAAACAGTTAACTTGTTACCGTCAGAAACGCTTTCCCGCCACCCGTTCAAATCTTCAAAAACCCCTTCATATCTTTCCTCACTAATTTTCTTAACCTTATCAGCAATGTGATACATGTATCCCAACATGTCGGACACCAGTGCATCGGGATCCGAATCCACGAAGCAACAGGGCGATGTAAAGCCTGGCACGTTGGAACACACGCTCACCGAGATGGGATGGTGTTCTTGCATCCATCTCAGTTTCTGGGTGCCACAATTAATAGGTTTCAAATAACATTCAAAATCATAGACAATGAACCATGGGAAAAATCGATCTCTCATCGGGACGTACAAGTCGTTCTCTTCCATTTCGTCAAACACAGTTTTAGCCTTGTGGTGGAAACCACCTGGAAACTGCAACTTGGTTTGACCCGTACAATTCCGCTGGTGTCTGTTATGATTAGACTTGTTCTTGAAGAGACGCTCGCACGTGCAACACTGATAGCGTTGACAATACACGTTGATGTTGGTGATGAGGGACAAGTGCTTGTCATGTTGATTTAGATAAATTGTTTCTTTAAAAACCCCTCTAGATTTATACACGGGATGAGCTACCTTACTCTTATCGAGATTGAATACGTTGACATTCACACGGAAACACGACTCAAAGTGCGGAAAATGAGTAGAAGAGAGACCGGTGTACTGTTGGTGTTGAACCTTCTTTAAATCTATAATACTGTTGTCCCGACAGTACACCACCCACTCATAGTATAGATCTTTAGTAAACTTTTCTAAGTCGCCACGTTGAGAAGGACCTCGAAACAAGGCTAGACACCGGAAAGCGCAGAGGTGGTCATTATATAAGCTTTTGGTATTCTTATTATAATCTAAAGAGATGATGGATTGATGATCCTTAATATAATCGGGAAGGGGACTAGGGGGATGGCCTAAAAGGTAATTTGTTGTATCTGTATAAAACTGTACATTGGTAATCAAAACGGGTTTCCATTTGGTATCGGGGCGTTGTTGCATGAGAAATGAGGTGACATCTATGCTTTCCAGTTCACGGCGCAATTGATCGAGATCCTTCGTGTTGGTAATACAGAGTGGTGATAGAAAGAGAGGATTGAGAGCGTTAGGACGAAAGTAGCGATAGTGTCCCGTCTCCACGTGACGCAGGATGACACCGAACGCAAGATTAAGTCTAAAGCTATGGTTTAAAGATTGATAGATATCCCTTGCGTGTTCCATCAACTCACCTATCGAAAAGTCTTGATTGAGGGGGAGGTTGAAGGTTGAATGGACCTCCCCGGGTTGGTCCTGAGCGAGGATGAACGGAGCGTCCAGGTTATAGGCCGTCTGAAGACCGGGCTCCGTCACCTCGCCAGTGGTCTCGTCTACCCATGGAGCGGGACCGTCTCCCCATGGACGCCTCTGAAGCTCTTCGGCATTATTCCCGCCGGACTGTAGGTTGCGATGTCCCCGTTCCGCTTGATGACGGTAGAGGGACACCCGATCCTCAAAATGTGTATGGCAAGTTCGGCAGGTATAGCCATTCGCTCGGGTAGCGGTGGAGGGGGTGATGATGTTGAAGGTTGCGCTGTCGATGTCGAGGGTTGTGGCGTGCTTGTTGCTATAATATTAAGATAGACAAGTTTCATATGAAAATCTAACCATATGGAGAAAACAAAACACAAGGCTAAGCTTCAGGAAACGAGCGTAGAACGAAACTTAAGTACATTTAACTGAAGCGTATTCATGACATGTGACCTTTCAAATGAAACCCTTAATGCAACCACCATTCCCTGATAATCACGATGTATTGAAACAGAGATATGTTTAAGACTGTATACTTACGAGGTTTATGACAGCGCCTCATATGCAACCCTAACTCTGGAGGGGAAGGGAATACCTCGGGGCATTTCTGTGTATAGAAAAACCGCAATGGGTTTGAAAACACATAGCCGCGTCCTTAAAGGGACTGAACGAGCATAGTAACGATTTACTTTTAATATTACAAACTGTTTTACTCAAGTTTGTTGCATGCTGATAATGTTAGCGTTCAGATAGGTTTCATAAAATGAACTTTATTTCAAGAGCTTTTGAATGACCATATATATAAAATGTCTATAAGGTACTTACACTACATTGATATTCCGACAGAACTTGCTGCTGTGAGAAGGCACAATGGTGTTTCTTTAAATCTTCTTTTCTTTTATAAGATCTCATACACTTCTCACAGCTAAACCGTTTCCCCTCGTGTGCCGAACGAGTGTGTTGGAGAAGGTTGTCTTTTCGAGTGTAGACCTTTCCACACTCGTCACACTTGAATGTTCTAAAAATGAAATAATAAAACACTCATATTACACTGATTATCTAAATCATTACAAAGACTTATAAGGTAAGACGATAAAATGTGAAACGGGAGCAAATTACTTACGGTTTTGGTGAGTCCATGATGAGAAAGATATGTTCGATGTTAACAGCTTGAGGTTCTAGACTTGAATGCTCTAAAATTATCGCGCGGGTTTATATAGCCAACACCATTCTAACCTTTTCTAGAAGTACGTGTGAAAATAAGACCCAATAAACCACGTATAGAAAGGAGATACATAGCTCTAAAAACACGTACCTTGAAGCATCGCTACCCTTTTGAAGGGCTATACAAAGGATTCATGCTTCAATGAAGTTGATGTGTGCTAAGAAGTATAATGTAATATATTTTTAGTTGGGACTCTTTAAGATGTGTTTTTAAACATGATGAAAGTCCGAGTTCTTTACACTACAGACGAAAGTTTTATGAAGAGTAAACTAAGATTTCTCTAGTAAACATCAAGCTGTTCCCATAGTTTCTTTACTAGATCATTCACGGATGAAGTTGTACAGTACACGATTTATTTTCTTTAAGATATCCACTTCTTTCCAAGTTTGCTTTTATATGATTTAGCGATTCTGTTCATTTCACATATCTATACTTTAAATGTATAAGTTTTGTTTTAAAGTCGCGCTCAAACAGGGTGGGTACATTACCTACTCTCCCTCAAATATATTTTACGTGCTATGTAATTTCCAAATTAGCATTTTAATGAAGATTCTCAAACCTGAAACCTCGATAAAGAGTATTAAGTATTCATTCCCTATTCCAACTATAGACATCACCATGACATGTTCGATTATATCCGCTTAAAGTGAAGCATAGTTCATATTTAGAGGTTTTGTAAAGTATGTAAAGTAATGTAAAGATTATTATTATTCTTATTCTTATACTGACAGTTAAGCATAATATGACAGTGTCTCTTAATGTCTATGTTTCAAATATACTTTTGCTGTTTACATGTTTACTGTTTATGAAATTAACACAAATTAAACTTTAGTATTAACCTTGATAACATTATTTATAAAGATATTTCAATTATAAATCTGTTTTTCGGACGAACATTTATTAAACTGAAGTTTATTAATCAAATCATATACCAACTGAAATATACCGACATAAGTCAAATAATCAAATGAAATTGTTTTATGTTTCTTAGATATTAAATTCATTGAACGAGAATATTACATATTTTAGAAGAAATAACCTATATTTTATCGCCATGTTAAAAGTGGTAACAATGGTCAAAACCATAATTACAGAGTAGCACTTTATTGTTATAGAGTAGGTCAGGACATCGCTGGCTTTGTATATGAGCAAACATTCAACGAATAGAGACTCCAAAAACCTTTTCACCCGTGACGCCATACGTGTCAGAACATGATTTCAAGCAAAGCGGTATCATTAGGGCGAAATGGAAGTGTCTAGACTTGCTCATGAATGCTTTACACATAATTCATAGCATCTCAATCAAAGCTAAGCTACGTCAATAAAAAAAGCAGAACAGCGATCTATCGACAGTCCCTGAATAAATGAAATAGCTCTCGAGGTGGCAAACCAAAACAGCCATGAATGAAACTAGTCAAGCAAACATGACAAGCCGAGTTGAACTGACTTGGTTAAATGAATAAACCGGGGTCTTCTAACTGGTAAACTTTAGACTTCAACAAATATGTTTTGGATATGGAGTTGACACTCCTTTTTGAGAGACAGTTATGCTATAAATTATGTTTAAGCTTTTCGTAATTAACTTACGGTTTCTTGACCATGGTTATGTTTATATTTAGGGATTACTGATCCCAGTCAAGTCTAGATTATTTAGGGATGGAGTATACGACTTATTTTCTTTAAGATATACACTTCTTTCCAAGTTCTTGTTACAAAATAAGCAATACGATTCTGAACACGTTTCAACGAAGCTATATAGCTATGATAAAACGTCTTTAAACGTATACTATCATTCTAGAAAACCAGCTGTAAGATTTGTCTAAATGAAATCACTGTATGAAACTTAGTATCAAGAATATTTTATGTGTCAACAATTTATAGAGATAGGACTCGGGATAAAACTTAGGAATAAACCTCCTTTATAGGGGATAGGATGTACCGATATGAATAAAGATCCTTTGTCCTTCAGTAGGTCAAAACCTTTCCTGAAGCTACAGACGGTTGCAGATATCTTTACCGGTACCTACCGCGATCAAACTGCAATCTGATTGCAGTTGACCGCGATCAAACTGCAGTCGGACCGCGGTTGACCGCGATCAGATTGCAGTCAGACCGCGGTTGACGGCGATCAGAATGCAGTCGGACCGCGGTTGACCGCGATCGGATTGCATTCTGATCGCGTTTGACCGTGGTCAATTCAGAATCATTGAAAGAAGGAAAATTTGATCTATAAAGCCCATCAGTTGATATAAAGAGGACAGTCAATTTGTACAGATATGTTTGTCGCCAGTTATAATTTGAAAACGCATAAACAATGTTATGGTTGATTTACATATGTATGGAAAAGGCATATGTTTTATGACCAAATAAAACATGTTAATTTTAAAAACTATACATATAGTTGTTATATGCAACATCGGTATCACCGTTTCACTTGTTACGGCCAGAAGTGATTATCAGTAATCAATACCATAATTTTCTTTTACTCAATTCGAATTGAATAAGACTAGGTTATGTGTTTTTTAATAAACATTATATTATTTAAAAAATTGCGTAAAGTTTGACAAATCGTATTCTGGAATTAACATATAAAGGATATTTTAAAGGGACAGTAGTACGTTTTTTGGAGGAATATAAGCTGATGTCAGGAAAATGAAAATAAATGGTTCCAATTGAAAGACAAATATTTTAACTGAATGAAGCAGTAATGAATTAAATATATTTTGTAAAGTTCAGCCATTGGATTCTTGTTTTCTTACACAAAATGAGTTAAAGTTGTTCATACAAAAATGACCGCCAATGGTCTTTATGTGAAACTTTATAATTTATTTTCTTACAATGGATGATTGTGTAATAAGATTTTTGACATTATCAACATAATACATTAATCATTAACATTCAATTATCAAGGACAAATTTATATTGTTTTTCTTCAAGAAAGAACGTGCTACTGCCACTTTAATATAAAGAATAATTCGTCTACAATTTCATCTGTACACATCGGTTATTTGAGATGAGCAATATTTATTTCATTATATTTTCAGTTTCTGCTGATAATAAGAACTGTTGAGTAGACAAAGTGTAGGTTTTTCTATACATATTTCATACAATGATATGTAATAGATTTGCGTTAATAATATTACAGTGAACATTAAACAAAAGTATTATTACGCAATGAGCAAGATATTTAACTGGGTGATATGGTAATAATCATTTGTTTTTTCAGAGACCCCATATTTAACTGTTTATAAGAAAGCCTATTGTTTTAACACTGATGAATAATCTATTCAATCTATAATCATACTTACATGAAATTAATGACAATAACAGTATACGTTAAACCTGAAACGTGGGAATCTGAACAGGTTAACGAAAAGCTTACACCAATATTTAGTCATACTATACTGGTTTTCAGATAACAATGGACAATGAACTAATTTTTCAATTACATTCAGTTCACGTGTATACACCTTTGAGTTGGTATCTAATTCCCTCAAGTTATTACACATAATTCGGTCGATTACATGTAGGTGCTGATCCTGGTACTAATCATTACAATATTACAATCGATACTTGGTTTGAACCACTGCCAAAACGTATCTTCGACAAAAAATTGATTTAGAGCTGCAGCCCTCTTCCTCATTTGGCATACCCAACAACATGACACTTTTCATAATGTATTCACTGATTTGATGTTTTAAACACATTATATTGTTCTTTTCATTTTTGATTTCATTGATTTGGTTTAAACATATTCATTTCATTAAAGATAAATGAATCGGTTTGGCCAACAAGTTATGCTAAGGCGGTTCCAAGATATATTTGCAAAAATAATAATGGGTGACGTTCACTAACAGAACAACAGAAAGTTTCATACGCTACATAAAAAATATGGCAGAAAATTATACAGTATATTCATTGAGTTTGATATTTGTTTTTCATCCAGATTTGAGAAATATGAATTGAAGCGGCGTTGAAATAAATACTAAACTGTACGAATCAGATACGCTAGCAATCCTTCTTGTCTCACACTATCATAACACATAATACATATACATAATACAATATGTGCATGGGAATATTTGTGTGTGTCGATCATTTTTATTGTCAAAATGGTGCCTCATTCAAAGGTGTCTAAACGGTTTGATGAATTTGTGACCCAGTAGTTATACCATATTCGAAATTAACCTGCTTGTTGGATGTTTATAACACACTGTGTTTCGCCATATCAGTCAGATCCCTTGAACTTGAACATTCGAGCGGGCATTTTAATGTGTGAACATTATGGAATACAATGTGGCCGCTCGAAGGGAAATCGGCTCACATGACGTAACCGAACATTGTGCATTCGTTTTAGAACTATTTTTATTGATACAAAGTATTATTACCCATACGGTTGGAAATAAGTGGTGACGTATTTTCAATATGAGCACTAGTGCACATATCAATTTTTCCTAGCAACGATTGTTGTAGCGCGAGTTCCCGTATGTTTTCGCCTTGGACGTCATAACACCATTGTTCGTGACGTCATCGTAGTCGGCCGTCGCAACGGAAGCGGCCCGTTTCTTGGATATTTTTAAGATGATAAAATGGAATAGAATCGGTAATAAAGAAATTGTTACCCTCGGAAGTGTGTCATATGACTTTTACGAAACTCGTGCAAATTTGTGTATAACCCTCGCTCTCGCTCGGGTAATACACAAATTCACACTCGTTTCGTAAAATTCATATGACACACTTCCTCGGGTAATAATCTCTATTTATTTAGCCATTGTTAACACGTATTTATCTTTTCGTAAGATCCCTTTATTTCAGTAAGAAAATCGTGCTTTAAATTGCCATGTGAGCATATTAATTACCGTAAATGAACTTTACATGTCAATCGTTAAGTTAAACATCCACTAACCTCGACTTTACCACTTTTCGATTTTTCAAAAAATAAAAAAGGAACTTGATTTTTGTTAATTTGTCAAATAAACACCTTTAATTGGCCTTTCATTAAGACAGCGTAATTATCGGCTGTGAAAAACCCACCTGGGTTAGTGGCCATAAAACTTGCGCGGTTGTGACACAATAAACATAGAAAGTAACGCATCATTAATTCAACTGATATACCGCCTAAATAATTGTTTAAATACCATTGATATCCCTTTTACACCAAATGCTTAGTAGTGTTACATCGTCAAATGATTTATCTAACTGAGTGGAATCATTTTCTGAAAATCGTTATTTATTGGGTTTTTTTTCTGTGGTATTGTTACGATAGATGTATAGATAACGAGGCTGATTCTGTTAACGACGCCCGGTCACAAAAAGGGGGCGTGTGTAGTCATGCATTCACTGGTTTGTGGCCAGACAAGTCTAAGCGACCCATCAAAGTGGCTTCCATTACCAAACTGAACAATTACAGCCTGATCCGTCGAATTTTCAAAACTGATTCTGTACCTATCCGTCGAATAACGCTTGGGTGATTTTGTGACGATCATTCGAAGTTTGACGAGCAAGAGACACTGGGAGAATCTAAGTTAATAAATGAAGTAGGCTACAGTACCGATCCGTCGAATGGATTTTTCCTAAAACTATAAATTCGACGAAACCGTATGCGACTAACTGAACTTATTTGAGTAGCGACCTTTGACGCACTATACAATATTGTAATCAGACTTTCATATATTCCAAAGAAATAGAAAAAAATATGTTTGTGGTTATTAGAACTTTCAAAAGAGTTTCCTTTCATTTTCGAGATGAAGATTTAGTGTTTCCGGGAGATGGGGGTGTTGGCACAATAACATAACAATCTAAAAAACGACTGCAGGTGGTAATTATTCGTGCTGATAGATTGGTTGTGTAAACAAGTGAGACCTAAATATTCTGTCTGTCTGTTTGTCTGACAGACAGACAGACAGACAGACAGACAGATATTTTATTTCAGTCTCACCTCATAATTACAAAATAAAATACAGAAGAAGAAGAGAAGAAAGAAGAAGAACATTAGTTTATTAAAGTGTCACACTTTGCAAGTATACATTATATATAACATAAAATATCACAGAAGAGTAAAAAAGCAAAGTCCAGCCTACCTAGGCTTATGAGACACAATTCAAATAAAACATTATAAATACACGTAAATGAGACAGTTGAGAGATGCACACACACTCACACATATATGTTTTTATATAAACCATAATATATACATAAAAAGTTATAATATAGAAGGGTAAAATATTATCTTAAGAGACTGCGTTTGTACATTTTATATAAAGTAGCGGCAAGGGATTGGGAGAATAGGTTGTTGATACTTCGTGTACATACAACAGGTGTACATGTGTATGTCTCGGTGATTAGCTAGCTCCCTCGGTGAATCAGGATTTACTTAGAAGGGACAGAGTTTATTCATGTGTCACTCGTCTCGTAGTTATAACATCGGGATTGGTTGGAATTCTGGTGAACATTTCGGGAAAACATAAGAAATGATTGAATGTAAATATGTCATGAATTAACATTTGGCTGTATTAATTTCCTGTTAATGCTGCTATTGAACAATTGACACTGTTTCAATAACTGAATTTTAATATACCACTGTTTGTGTCGCTATGCTACAATACGGGTTCATGTTATTCAGAAACATCATTATCATCAAATTTAGGAATTATTAGATATCAGACTCTTGCTTTTTTATATCAAAAATCATTATTACATTATTTATATCTTTTTTTCAGTGGATAGTTTGTAATTTAATGCAAAAAATAGAATAATAGATAAGTCGTTAATGAATCTCTTTCAACATCATAGATGACATTCTTGATTTAGGTTTTATCAAATATGAGAAGTGTTCAGTAAAACCTTTTTGCCCAGTACCAGAAACTGTCGTCGTTTAGTGTTTGCACAATTAATCCTGACACTAACTCATCCTTTTTAAAAAGTATATCAATGAATGATCGCCTGAGGTCAAAAGACATTATTTTTTATTGAAGCAGTCTTAATATATGACACAACATACAAGACACAGTGCTGACACCATTGTCACTCAATACATACCGACAAACTGGTCACCGGCGGTATGATCTATAGCCACTTTGGGGATTCATGAAAAGGGGCTTGCAATTTGAATTATATTCAACTTTGAATTTTCTAAAGAACGACGGTAACCTGCCTAAATACAGCTTTTTAAATACACTGCCTAATTAGCCGCGGCGAACAGAATCTGTGGTCACTGAAGCGTGTCACGTGCGTATATACCTTCTATAACGTAGGAGAAGGGGAGTAGTTTCAACGTGTAATGACACCCTTTTCATCGTTTATTTTACATACAAATAGTTACAAAATACATTCAAGTTTTATTTATTCCGAAAGCATAGATATCCGACGGCTCAATAATAGTTTATTCAAGCTAATTTTTAATTGTATAAACATGTCGCATTGTATATTTCAAAACCCTATATATGACGCAACAAGGCTTCATCTTGATAAAATTTCCTTGTGATATTGGCACCGTGATAATCTGATGGTCTGTTGTTTGCTGAATCTTACATAACATACACTGACTGTTTTTTCTGACGGTGACAAATAACAAATTGTTTATATTTTCAGTGACCAAACCGAATATTTTCTAAAAAAGAATACCTGAATAATGTTACATTTTTGTGAGTTTACTGCAAAATAAAGATTTATTCTAAAGAGCCATTAGACGGTGGATAATTGTACCATGGTGATATGAATGGAAAGGAAAAGTGTGAACGGTTAAAGGTTATTTATTATGATATCTTTATTTTTATGAAAAATATAGACGCCACAGTGAATAATCTATAGTAAGTTATGATCAATATCCGTATTTTTACAACACATGTCAAGAATAGAATAATTAATCATACATTATTGTTACCAGTGATTGATATATTTATGATATATAAGGTTTCGATTCGTATTGAAAATGCACCAATGTTATATTTGGGATCATCACATTCCGCATAATGGAACAGTCACATCACAAAGCGAATCCGCAAACAAAATTGACTCAACGTTTCATAAAGTTCGAGTTTAGCGTATTTCTTAGATGTTAATGTACCTGCTTCTGCCATTTTTATAAATCAGAATTTAACACATAAATGGTTTAGGTTTTAAGGGGGTTTATCTCCGGACATTATGGTAGATACGCAAGTGGCGACAGGCCTGGTCACGCTCTAATGAGTTTTCAAAGTGTTCGCCTGGTAATTTCGGCTGCGCTCTAAAACCGCTCCTCCCATAGATAACGGTACTGGCAATAACGATCTATCATTCCTGGAAAAAATACATTACATAACCTCTTTAGCAATATCAGACAATAAATACCACCAATCCGGTCACCGGCGTTGATATGAAATGGGTATGTGATATACCGCTTTGATCGCTGAAAAGGACTTTGATGTTTCCGACTTTGAATCTACAGATGTATGTGCGTTCAGATTGTACAGCCGAGCTGTAGGCGACACTGAATAATTAATGTTTAACAGTGTTCTCCTCTCCCTCCCCCAATTAAATCAGTGCAGCAAAAGGACACATCACACGTTAAAACATACCATACTTCGATTCCTTTTTAATCTTCGTGAAACAATCGGGACTTTATGGCCCTTTACATAACCGGAAGTCCTTTCTTGTGGTAATTTGTCTCCTAGAGCGAGACGGTAGGACAGCGAGATGTTGGGTAGTAAATCGGGTCAAGGGTTAATTAACGAAGTAATGGCGGCGGCCTTTGTATCAGGTATGTAGGCAAAGCAATACACAATAAAGAGGAAAATAGGGGCAATCTCCCACCCTAAAGTAAACGAGATGAAGCTGCTGAGTTCTCCAAATCAAGTTCAAATGTCCTTTGACTGAAACGAACAGGGTCAATCAACAGAGAGAGAGAGAGAAAATAAGTCACGTGCTGGGTTACATAGAACATTTACAAATAGATAAAACAAATTAAAACAGTATAAGCATCTTATGAATTACATACATATATATTTTGCTAAAAACAAAAACATATGAGCCAACCGTTGATTTGAGGGTTATGAGAGACTACGACATATGAAATATAAATACAACAAAATTGACTATGAAGATATTTAACCTAACATAAAAAAGATTTTCCTTTTTCTGAAATAAATCTGCAGCTTTTGGCAACAATACATAAAAACTCTGGACTGAACATTATAAAGCTAGATTAAAGGCACAAAATCTTGACAAATGTCCACATTAATAGATAAAATCTCTTGTCTATGGTATGTATACTGTGGACAATAGAACATGGTACTCAACTTTAACAGCGTAAAAACAAATATAAGACATATACTCTTTCAGCTAATGGTAAATTAGTAAAACGTCTCGTTTTAACTCGTAACTCAAAGTTACTGTCGACAATTGTATTCATGAGGATCGGGATTATCCATGCGTTAATCCCTCTAAGCCAATCGACTGTTCTCGATTAACTTCTTTGAGAGGCATGATATAAGTTGGAATGACAGTAATGCAGAGGAATATATGGATGACAACTTCTTTGTTCATTGCATGCGGCTTTTCAACACAGATTCTTGCAAACTTTGCATTCAATGACCAAAGAAGTTGTGATCCATATATTCGTCTGCATTATTCTCGATAAGTGGAAGTGACATTCACGCGGGATCGACAAGATTTTTTGCCGATTTTTAATCCGCGTACTTAAATGGTTGATCCCACTTAAATTGTTGATCCCACGTGTATGAACCTGAACCATTTTAAAGTACAAGACTTTTGACATACTGATAACTGGTAATTTGGCAGCAACACTGAATGACTCGACCAATAAACTACTTGTTAAACCTGTAAAAGATGAACGTTTTTGAAAAATCAATGCGGTATATGACACCATCGGTCAGAAGTCGCTGTTGTACATACAAATTAATTCATAAACTTTTCTCTGACTGTTTCTATCGGGTGTTATCATAATTATAAACTTACCCGTGAAAACATAAACACTGTAATATTTACATTCATGACAGAATTACAAAATCTACACAGAGGTTGTCTCTTCTCATTAAAGGTATGCGCCCCGGAAGGTGAAATTTTCAAAATTCTCAATTCGCATATAAATTAATGCACATATATCGGTAAAACTGATCACAGATAATCAATATTACATATGTGTTCTTGTTCTATTTCAGTTATACCTTGAAAATAGACCATTAGACTTGATTTGATGGAAACATTTTATATTACTACTGCTACTGGTTGTACCGTTTCAGTTATGCCTTACCATACTGGCATGTGAGATTGTCACGATGATTGATAAGCCATCTTTATTTCCTCCAAATGTATTAAAAAAAGGTCGTATACACAAAGAATTAAAATGTACAGTTTTGAAAAAATATTTGAAAATGACAGTCATATACCAATAATACCACTTTCTCCCATTGTGTCCTGTCTAAATTACCCAGTGTTGTCCAAAAACCGAGAATATCATGATCAGTAATTATTCCTTCTTCCTAGTGTCTCCAAAATTCAACAAAATCAAATATGATATCACGAATTCTTTAACAATTTACATCTGTCATTAAAACTTGTGTATAACGTTATGAGGTGTATTGGCATGGAGATTTTCACGATTTCATTCGGCCGTCTTAAAATTTAAACACCCACAAACTACAGAGAAGTCAAAGGGCTTTCATAACACCATAAAGTGATATATCTCTCCTGTATGAATGAGGAATATAAGTAATGATGAGTTAACGATGTTCATAACTTCACACATACGCTACAAAAAGTCGTAGCAAGGTACATTCAAATTACACTTAATGCAACAGGATATTATTTCATTTTTTAACCAGTGCATAAAATCGATATACGTTTTTACGACAGTGTAGAAGGTAGACATGAAGTATCTGAACAAAGGAATAGTATGCGTTGTTAAAGTATGAATAACAAATAACAAATCAGGTAGTAAAATCAATTTGGACCGAATACGGCAGATTTGAGTTTCTCAATCTATTATGATTGAACTTATGCTGTACTGCCGACATGCAGACAATGTCTATAATCACTCTCAATCCCTGATCGGATCGACCGCAGTTTGACTGCAATCTGATCAAGGTTGATCGCGATCAGATTGCAGTCAGACCGCGGTTGACCGCGATCAAACTGCAATCTGATTGCAGTAGACCGCGATCAGATTGCAGTCAGACCGCGGTTGACCGCGATCAGATTGCAGTCAGACCGCTGTTGACCGCGATCAAACTGCAATCTGAATGCAGTTGATCGCGATCTGACTGCAATCAGACCGCGGTTTTCAGGTAACTAATTCTGCAAGGGTCTGTATACAGCACTGTGTCCACATCTCGGCTCTGAGTCATGACACGTGTCGCTTAAGATAGTTCTGGCGCGCTCATTCAAAACCGGTTTCTGATTGGACTGACACCAATGTGTGGTCTAGGGTTGGCTTAAAGAAAGCTTTGTTTTGCAGTAATGATAATGAATCGCTTCATGAGCATCCTTGCATTTTACTGTCCACTGATTGGTCGACCTTTCTGACCTGTGACGTCATGCATCTATTAGCTTGTTAATGAGCTACGCTGCATAAATTACTGTCCCTTCGGTTCCCTGCGGTTAGCAAACCGTCATTCTAGTCGTATAATACTACTGACGAGGCACCAGTTAATCAGTTAATGAACTATGTTGACTCGCCTGAAGCACATACGTCTGGTGTTGTCTGGTGTTGTCTGGTGTTGTCTAGTGTTGTTTGGTGTTGTCCGATGTTGTCTGGTATTGTCTAGTGTTGTCTGGTGTTGTCTAGTGTTGTCTGGTGTTGTCTGGTGTTGTCTTGTGTTGTCTAGTGTTGTCTGGTGTTGTCTAGTGTTGTCTGGTGTTGTCTGGTGTTGTCTAGTGTTGTCTGGTGTTGTCTGGGGTTGTCGCCTCTCCAGTCGGAGTGAAGTAAGTTACGTGTAAAACATAAGATGTATGCACGGTAAACTGAACCATGTAGGCAATCAAGCCTGACGAGTTTCGTGTTGTGGAAAACAATCATCTTCATTTGACAATAAATATTGATATAAAAAGTAATGTCTTATAACAATGGAAATAGTAATAGTTTCTTTGATTATTTATTATATATTGATATAGTCAAATATACCTTTAAGACAAAGTCGAAATTGTGTATTGTCATTTGCAAAGCTTACACAGGACTTGTGATTTGAAAATGTAAAATATCATGATATGTTTCATAATTGCTAATCTTTCTTCTTATTATTATCTGGTTCTTAATTTGTAATAAACCTGTTAAGTTCACTTTTTCAAAAACGACATTTCTTTCGTTACACAATATCTTCTAAATGAATATGTTTAAGGAGCTAGGGAGACAAACATATTATTAGAGTAAAAAAAATTGAAATTTCTTTTCATAGGACAGTTTCAGATTGGCCAGATTAAAAGTGAGAAGAGTTTCAGATCAACTTACCAGACATTTTGACAGGTTCCACATTATTGAAGGCATGGATGTTAAGTGAAATCGAAATAAATAATTTGATAGCCATAAATGTAAAGAAGCCATGTTAAAGGGTCAGTAGCACGTTTTTAGGGGGAATATAAGGTGATGTCAGAAAAATGAATGGTTCCAATGAAAGACAACGTTTTTGAACTAAATGGAGCAGTCATAATTAAAATATATAATGTTAAGTTTAGCCATTCGATTCCTCTTTTTTATATCTTAAAAACGAATTAAATGTGTTCACACAAAATGACTGCCAATGAATTTTATGTGAATCTTCATACTTTGTCCTCTGACGTTTGATGATTGGCTCGTGTAATGAGATTTTTGACACTTTCAAAATAATACATTAAGCATTTACGTACAGTTATCAGTGAAAAATTTAAAATATAAAATTATCAAAACACGTGCTACTGCCCCTTTTAAAAGGGTGTTATATAGATAGTATCCAACCAGAAAACTAGGGATAACCGACTCCTAGAACTCAAACAATATTATTTACTTTATTAGTTGTTAAAGAGAAACCAGTCACTGAACAACGAATCGCTGCATATGTTTCATCAAACAATCCAAGAAATCCAGACCTTTTTAGCATCATACAACTGAACATGCCGATCCTAGAATAAGATAACAAAATAAAGATGATCATGATAAATGTCAATCTTATCAAAGGTAAAAGACAGAGTTCGAACCTGAAACAAATGCTTTCTAGGGTGCGTTCCGACACACATCTAAATCCTGAAATTATATGTGTCACTTAATGTAATAGAGGGAATTGTGAAACATGCGACCATTTGATTGAGGGGAAATCAATTTGAATTTCTGAAAATCATGCAAAATTTATTGTTCACTCAAACATGAACTGCAGTGCCCGGAATGTTATTTATCAAATCACATGTCAGGGATGCCATGAAAAGTATGTTGGCTAAACTGAATATCTGAGGGGAAGGGTGAAGGTTCATAAACAGCAAATAAAGGACCCAAACGCCCATTGTATTCTCCTGAGTGAACACTTTGATCTATGCGCAAAGGGAAAGAAAATTTAATTTACCATCTGCCCATTCTATCAACTCTCAACAGATGATCCTATGGTACGCAAAATAAAGGAAGAATTCTTTATTAAGCAAAACTGTCCATCACAACAGGTAGAGCGCAATCTTAACATCAGCTCCTTTTACATGTCCAGCATTGTGACGTCATAATGGCCTGACGTCATAGACACTGTAAACATTCTCCCTGAAGAGTAAATCGGAACATGTAGGAGAAAACGTTGTGTGCTGTTGATTTTTATCAACACTTTTTACTATGAAGACTGTGCACTTCATTGAACTTCCACCTTAGACAGATACATGGACTTTGGTAAGCAACATCAAAAATAAAACTGCATTCATCAAACAAAGTCAGAACTTTAATCTTTATAACAGAATTTTTGTTTGGCTTATTTTTATCTCCTATCAAGATGAACGTAAAAAGTACTCTAACGTCGAATAAGATTAAGAGTAATTTTTGAAAATTGAAAGTTTCGCCCTACTTAATTAGGAGTGGTATGTTTTAAAATGATCCATTGTACAATGACCTTCTCTTGAAAGTAATCCCATTACCCCTTGATATTGCTTTATTACAGTATTACAGATATGTACGATATATTTGTTCTGCCTTAAAAAACTAAATTTATCAAACATTATGCCATACATGAACTTGTGTTAAGCGTCAAATAATTTATGAAATCTTTTTAAGTTTTATTCTTTTATTCATGTTGTTAATGTTATACATTACTTCATTTTGATAACAGGAATGAAATAATTATCATGAGAACATTTTACAAAATACATTTTACACTCTTTGAATTTGTTTTACAGAATTTAGATTTCATAGTGTTATTATGCATTGCATCAGTTTTCATTCCCCCCCTCCCCCTGAAATACATTTATCATTTAAGTGTATTGCAAACAAGCTAACTAAAAGGTCTGATTATAAATTTCATGACGCAATAAGATACGACCTCGACCGCGATCAGGATTTAAAGGTTTGAGACACATATGACTCAGGTGTTAACTTACAGTTACATAAAGACAGTTGAGCCCATCATTCCTCTTTTAAAATTTATAGTTCGATATTGTTATTGCAAATTGACGACGATACTTGATCTTATACCATTTTGCATAACTGGTGTTATTAATGAAAGGGCAGACAAAACTTGTCAAAACTGAATTTTGAGTTTGATATTATACTTTATACTTTATTTTACTGTATATTATTACAGCGACGTTTTGCGTGGACTACAACTTTGACATTACAAAGTGATTTTTCAAAGCTCAGTTCTTAGATGGCAGTTTGAGTAATGACATATCTAAGCACTTGTTTCTCAACCAAATGATCGTATTTCAATTGTTCATTCAATCTTTATTTTCAAAAAGAGTATAATTTTGGTTATACATATCAAAGCATTAAAAGAATAAAAAATTAAACAAAGGATAAAAATGTAAATGGAATATTGATAATTAGCTTCTAATATTGATTAAAGACAACATTTCTGCCTGAAAAATCTATAAAGTGTATGTTAGTCAAAATAGAAATCTGAAGGAATCGTATAATTTGACATCCAACTAATATCCTAAAACTAAAAGCACATGGACACAATGGAAGAAGAAAAGCCTTGAACCTGACAGCTCTATGATTTTCTATACCAAAAATTAACAGAAACTCCTGGAAAAAGATACAATTGAATATGAATAATACTTTATTTGAATTATATACTTTCTATTTTTCCTACCTCGTTATAGTTGAAAGCATCGTCAATCTTAATTAAGTAATGTCAACTTTTCATTTTAATGGCAGGTATTGAATAATCTAATCTTCCGAACACTTTACTTTGAAGGACATTTTGACAGGTTTACTATGGATTTGATCATGAACGTCAACTGAAATACAAAATCTATTTAATATTGTGAATGACATTTTCAAATTTCATAATTGCAAAATGTTGCTTTTCGTCTCAAAATTATACCAGAACGACAAAATAATTAAACATCAGTGGATGTTTCATAACTAAAAAATTTTTAGTTTGTTTCTGAAATTTCAGAATAATTCCCTGTTTTAACTTTAACTCTTTTTATCTTTCAAAAGTCTCTACTTCCGTGATAATTTCTAATAAAAACATTGCAATACCCTTTCGTTAGCCATTGTTAGAATTATAGACGGTAAATGAGGATTGAATGACTCCATCGCCAGAAACCATTCCTGTCCACTGAAATCTAATACAAGATAGAACTTAAGTCTTTCCTAAATGATATTGAAATGAGCAATCTTTGGTCAAAACTTTCGTTTTAAGACTTGAATTCTAAAAGCAAATATCACTGTGCTGTTATTTATTGATCAGTCTAATCCTTTACCTTGCATTACAGCAATTTCTATCTCAAAACATAATATTGTTAATAACAGAATTTTAAATTTACATTACATTTTTATTGTGTACGTGAAACAAGAATGTTTCATTTTAACTTATTCTTAAAGCTTATCTTCACTTCCATGCACATTAGTACTTCATACAATTTTACTTTCACTTCTACTTTAACTTCTTTATTTCATTAAATTGATCAAGATAAATTATGTGATGTAGCGTTTTTTATCAGTAGTACATACTTTCAATAAGTTTCTATAAAATACTTTAACAATTACATACCACTTTTACACAGCAAAACATAAACTTTAGACAAGAACATGTACATAAACCGATATCTTTTCTGTTTTGCTTGTTTGGGCGCGAATTCTTATGTGTAATCCTCTGCTACATCATAGTGATTAGGCGCAAATAAATTAGATCGTTTGCTTGCTATTCGTGTAAGTCAATTTGTATGTAACGGAAATAAGGAAACTATTTCACTGTAACATTTGAATTCGACAAAACAATTGTTTATGTGTTATATTACGTTTGATCATATAAATGATTAATTTTCCAGGATATGCCACACCAGCAAATGCGGTTATGGTTTCCTATTTAATTGATAACCATAACATTATACCCAAAAGGTATGAAGGCAAACAATGTTCAGAATGGTTCATAAAACTTATATGATACAATTCCTTTCGTAAAACCCTCTATTTATAAACGTGATATCTTTCAAAACATTAATGTCAAGGTAACAAAATTACAAGCCATCACTATTTGTTTGCATCTTAACTTTTTGTGAGCATTTTATTTCAATGTAAATACTCGTTGTTGATTAAGTTCATTATATTCTAATGTGAAAACCATTATTATGGAAGGCTAAGTAAATTGTAACAATTACTTTTCTTTAATACATGTACCTTATCTTGTTCTAATGCTTGAAATTTGCAACGTAAGCTATTATAGAGATACTTCTGTAGTTAATGTTCATACTTAAATGTGTAATACACGTTTCAAATGAAATTCCATAAATGAGCACAATATAGTAGAGATGTTTTACCTTTATAGAATAAAGATATAGAACAAAACATATATTCAAATAAAACACTGTGAATCATCATTATAAAATTGTCAGATGTAAGAAATAAAGAATCAACATTAACCATCCCTTTTCCTTATTAAGAAATTATTTATACAAAAGTAATAGGATTTACCAATGAACAAAATAAAACCAACACAAATCTTGTTAAGATGATTTGTTGTCGAACCGCCTGCTCAGAAATGCAGTATTAAGTATGGAGATCTGTCTCCACTAAAATAATCTTGCCTTCATACTGTAGCCAACTCTATTAGCTTGTGCTGAAATCCATTTAACCTCATTGCTCATGACTGACTGAACTTGTTACAGATTTAATAACAGAATAAGATTCGCCCTCAATCATTTGTAGGAAGACAAATGCACTGGACAACAGACTGAGATATTTTCCTTGATAATACCTAACCATGTCGAGTGCAACGGACAATGTTGAAAGCATCGCCATTACTTAAGATTGTTGCCATATTTCCAATTAACCTGAGGAATTTTGCATGACCTTTATAACATGAAACGATTATACTGTCCAAGCCTGTTCTATCAATGACAAACATTTCTAGGTTCTTTTAAATATTCAAAATAAATGTCTTGTAAGCCAAACTAGCTAGAAGTGATGTTTACATTTCCACAGATGTGACTTACCCACACATCCTCAGGTTTCACACATCCTAAGTTCTAATGAGTTATGTAGGTAACGTGTGCATTTCCTTGCCTGTTAAAGGTAATCTAAGCTACGAAAATAAATTGGTTGTGTACTTGTATGACAGAGAAATAAGTTCTTGTGGATGTTTAATTGTATGAAAGACGAACAAGTTCTTGTAGATTGTCAAATTGTTTATTTTACATGAAAGGTTTCTGTTAAGATACTGGCACCTATGATATATCTCACATAGGGAAGTTTCCCCGTTGATCTATAACCTATGATCTATAACCGGTAGGGTAAGGTAAGATTTCATGCAAAGGATAGTTTGCTAATTGCAGTATTTCAAGTGTAAGTGGGTCGTCACATTACTAACACTAGATACATTAACTCAACAATAAACAGATTGTCCATCTTCTCAATGGCTTTTTCAGCATGTGACCAAGGACATGGGTCTTTTCTGTCTTACCCTTTTTACTGACCAACTAACAATTAAATGTGGCTTTGCAATTGTGGAGGAACCACATATACGAAGATTTGAACATTATAGATCGGTAGCATGTATATTTATATCGGTATATTTTCAAGTTTCACTGATAATTATATGTGACTGCCAAATTTATTATTCTGATAGTGTCAAAAATATCATTACACGAATCAATCAGTCATAGTCAGAGAACAAATTATCAAGACTCTCATAAAGTCCATTGGCTGCCATTTTTGTGTGGAAACCTTTGACTATAATTGTGTAAGAAAAAGGAACCTCATGGCTAAAATTTTCATTATTTATTTGATTTATTGCTGCTATGTTTAGTTTAAATATGTTGTCTTTTAATTCGAACAATTATTTTTAATTTTCCTGACATAACCTTATATTCCCGCTAAAAACGTGCTACTGCCCCTTTAAGGGTGACATCAAATTGATTAAATGGCACATTTATAGTGACCCATTTCAGCTTGACCTATTGATCACGTTATCCTTAATCAATCAAGAGAATACGATTATCATCTCGTGGTTTGAACTAGATATCAGCGATCAGGTCAGTGGAGTCCCTCAAGAATATCTTATCTGACATTCTTAATAGATTTTTAATGGATACATTTAGTATTAGCTTTCAATAATCAGTGACAATTTTAGAATATAAAATTATCAAAAAACGTGCTACTGCCCCCTTTAAGCAGTAAAAATTTATATTGCCTGTCTTCCGAACGTCAATCCATATATAATTAGCAAGTATTGCTTGGAGTGTATTTGGTTTAATAAGATTGATTTTGGGTGATAATTTTTCTCTTTATTTGGTATTTGCAGTCAACAGACATTGTAGATCGTATGATATGCAGGGTATGATATACCTCGAAACCTTTTTTCTTTGATGATGTAATTGATGTAAAAGTATTCTTATTGAACTGATTCACCTGCCAAACACATAAATAAGTCATATATCATTTTTGTCTATATCTTAATTAGTTTATAACAGAGACTACAACAGACTTCTCTTAAAATTGTCAAGCATTGTCCATAGGAAGTCACAATGCCGAAAACATAGCAATTATTTCCATTTCCCTGTAGAATTACATGTTTGTAGATTTTATTCATATCTTTGGCAAATTTCAAAATAATGATGATATGTTTTTGACTCGGCCACAATGATCTATTCCTCGGTAAACCAAAGATTCAATGACATCTGAGTGCAGATGTACTGACGAGCTCTATAGATGAACAGTAACTATGTTGTCATTATGGGTAGTTAAATATGGGAAATATAAACCTTATTTACACACCATGCGAATAAATTAGTTGCATTGACCAACAAATTGATGGAAGAATTACTAGTAATGAATTCTGAAACATCCAACAACAATCTTTCTTAATCAGGTCTTAACCAAGTATAGGAGTAAATGATCTTATTACACGGTCTGGTCCCAGATTCTATCCATTAGCAAAGATTTTACAAAAATACTGTCAAGATGGTGTCTCACTGATACGACGATACAGCAATTCTATATTGATCTGTGTACATGCTTTCAACATTTGTCTATAAACTATGTTCTTAAATCCTACCCGAAATGCAGAGTTTAAGCTGGTCCTTCAACAGTGCTAGCACGTCAAAAGGGGGCTAATTCCCTGTAAGGTCGACACCAGTGACCTGTGTGTATTAAACATTGAATCTAAATTCAAACACTTAGAATATAAATATTAAATTGTGACATGAACTTATATTTCATATCTATTTGTTCCCGAGCAGAAACGTTAGGGAATTATCACACATGCTTAGTGACAAATTTAATATGAAAAGATTATCTAAAAAATAAACCTTCATGATATTGCCTATTTGATATTGACGTCGATTTACCATTTAGCTTCATAAATGGAATATCTGAAACAAACATTCTTTAAACTTAAATTTCGACAATATATGTTCATATTTGAAAATTCAAAAATCAAGTTTTAATATGTTTATTTCAGTAAAATGTGTTAATATGGAGTGAATGGTAAATCAGTCAGTGGTTTTCTCTTTTTTATTTATTTGCCATCGCAAAAACATTCTAAATTTGGAGAGTTAGATCGTTGGTTAAAATGATTATTTTTCTGTTTGATATTCCCTTTCCTTCTGGAAGAAAACACACATATGAGTAAATGTCATCTAAATCTACAAAGGGATGAATAGTGTTGGACATATCAATATTCATGAATTGTTTGTGGCATTCTATAAACAACAATCATAGTCCCTCAGCCTCGTTTCTAAGTACGAGGACATGACAGAGGTTGTGAGAAGGTGAGTCTAGGGGAGATAGTTATCTGGGATCATGACTGACACTGTCTGGCCTATAATTAATTTCAGAAATGATTTAACACGCACTGAGCCCTTGCATACCTATTGTATCCTAATAAAGAGATATACTAGTAGAGAGATTCTCCTTATGTGTTTGAGAGTCAGTCTAATGTAAATAAATGGTAAATTATCCGATTCCTTAATGTCAATGCAACTTGGTTAAGGTTATAGTTGCATACACATATTTTTTATCTTGTTAAGCAAGAGGTTTGTACTGGCCATAATTAGAAACAGTGCAATTTGTATGTGAGTGCTTTACGAGTAAATAATCTGCTCACCTTTCGTTAATATTGAATTTGGCATGAGTGTATCTATGCTATTCTGTTTGACAACATTAGAAATCAGAAATGTGAAGATTACGTTTTGTGCTTTTCATAACTTACTGTGCTTAGAAATTAACACCTGGATTCTTTAAAGCTACATTAAAGGAGCAAATCTGTCTTAAACAAAACTTTCTAGAACTGCAAAAAATCGTTTGGTTTATTAGCATAACAGGTTTATAGAATGTTGCATCATAAAATACAAAGTGCGGTAAAATAGTGAAAATTTATATTCTCAGTGTTTTTATTTTGAAGAAATTAAATCTAAAAGGTTACCGAAAACTGCGTACACATGTAGCAAGACCAGATTTAACAGATTTGTCATAATCTGTCTTATGAGAAAAAAATTGTTCAATCATAAACTCCTAAATAATGCATTAGTTTCAAAGAAAAAGAAGTTCCCTTAGTTTGTTCTCTTATAAATAATGTCTGTTTGAGACGAATCGAAAGGTTAAACTCGATAGTTTTGAAATGGATTGTTTTATAATTGCCCTTGCAGTTTTTCTTGAATCTTATTTGCTTTAAAGGTATAGTATTTTATTAGAAACGAAATTATTTTCATAAATCATAAGAAGAAATATGAGCGAACGAACGTCAAGTGTGAGTGAGTTCTGCATAGTCTTTTCGAAAAATATATATCACAAAATCTCAAAATCTACATAACAAATCCAATAAGCTTTTCCTTCCATATATAGTTCCAATGATTTCGCTGTTAAATATTTGTCTTTGTCAGTTATAGAAGCATAAAAATTGTCATGGACAGATAATCATTACGGTAAGAAGAAAACATTGTTCTTGCACCAGACCGATTATTTACATGTTCCATGTAGTAGGTTAAGTAATATATCTCTTTGGAAATTTCGAAAGCTCCCTTTTAAATAAGTGCAATTGCCCCCAAAGATTTACGAGTAAATGATTTTATTACTTATATGATATTTTTTTGAATAGTTTCTATCAGGACATTTGCAAAAAAGCTTGAATAACAAATCATATTTTTTCAAATAAACCCAAATATTTTATCTGATGAACACGAGTATAAATCAGTTTCATAGTACCTTTTCTTACTGAACCAAATAAACGGCTAAAATAAACTACAATAGGCTGTGTTTATAGGATATTGTTTGGTCACTATATGTAAAGTTACATTTTACAATCTACATCTACATCTACGGAAGAGAGAATTAATATTTTGGAAAACCTCCCTACAAATGAAACTCCAGATATCTCTTCTGAAGACGTCAGGGAAACTTTCAGAAAACTCAACCGTCGCAAGAGTTCAGGCCCTGACAATATATCCTGTGTTGTTCTTAAGGAGTGCTGCGATCAGTTATGTGATGTGTTCAAGCGACTGTTTCAAACAACATTGCTACTTCATCAACTACCTTCCATCTGGAAAACGTCCAATATCAAACCACTACCAAAAATGCACTATCCTAAAGTTTTAAATGACTATCGCCCAGTTGCTCTTACATCAGTAGCCATGAAGTGCCTGGAACGTATAGTGAAGAAGCTACTTATGCGCGAGGTCGAGGAACATCTAGACCCCCTCCAGTTTGCTTACCGACATAGAAGAGGAACAGACGACGCTACGCTAACTCTTCTGAATCTTATCTATAAACATATAGAAGAAAATGGGTCCTATGTGAGAATTCTATTTGCTGACTTTTCTTCTGCATTCAATACGATTCAGCCACATTTACTTCTGTCAAAATTATCAAATATGTGTGTTAATAGTAATATGATTAGATGGATAAACTCTTTCATGACTGATAGACCGCAGTATGTAACTGTCAATAGCAAATGTTCCTCTGTTACCATCCTTTCTACAGGAGCTCCACAAGGATGTGTACTTTCACCCATACCGTTCATCATTTATACAAATGATTGTTTAAGTAAAGCAGCTAATTATTTCTTTATCAAATTTGCTGATGATGCAGCTATTGTTTCACTTTTAAAGTCTGCTGACCTTGCTTACAGAAATGAGATTTTGAATTTTACAAATTGGTGCAATAATTTTTTTATTTTAAATACCAAGAAAACGAAAGAAATTGTTATATATTACCCATACATGTGCTTTTAAGTGATTCTCAACGTTGATTGGTCGGTTCCTAAGAGAATGAAAGACGATTGGTCGACGGAACTATTTTCAAGTTTCATTGATAAATTGAACGTGTCGAACGTATGTCGATTAGGTTAAAAATAAAATCGTAGAACGATGAATATTACTGTACATCATATAACTTACAGGTTGATATTTAAACGCAGTATTATTTGAAACTATTCACCTACGTGTTAAATTTCATTGTGATCTCAAAATTGTGCTTTTTCCAAAGGTACAATAAGTGCTGTCTGTTTGTAAACAAACATGGCTGCCATCGAACATTCATGAAATCTATCCAAGCACAAAAATTTCACTGATCCATTAGTAATTATTAACACATAAAAACCATAGGGACTCAATTCCATACATACATTCATAAAAGCAATTACTTTTACAAATCAACATACTCATAGCTGATCAGCCCTGGGAACAATCTCACCGTGATCAGGCCGATTAGAGTTATCGTTCTTGACACTTGCTACGTGAATGAAAGTAACGTCGAAAGAAACAAATGTTGTTCAAACTTCAGATTATTTGATTATCCTGACATACAGACTTGTTTTGATGCATTCTTTGTAAGTTTCTCTGAAAGATATTTCCACTTTTATCAATTATAGTTTTAAAAAATTGACAGTTTTTTTACATTTTCGTTACAACATTGTGCCGTCAACAACACATCACAGTGGTAGTACGGCGTGACGATCGGCTGATTCAAATACTTATTATCTTTATCAAATAATGTTGTTTGTTAAGAGTTTTATGTGTGTTAATTTGTTCAAGGTTGAAAAGTGTATGATTTCATTCAGGGACAATATTTTCGTCATTTTCGTATTGTTTTGAAACTGAACTAGATTCCGTGCGTTGTTGACTAATTCACTCTGGAGATGTTCGGTTGGACACGCGTATGAATACTGATCAGCTGATTGGTATCACTTACTACAGAATTACTACGATTTCTCAATCGCATTTTTCAGTCGTTTTTTAATTATATTTCATTACAAATGGGAAATATATAGAATAACCAACTCGGTACGAGTGATTACGGGATATCTGCCCTCGTCAAAATAATGTTCAGTCGCTCGCCAAGGCTCGCGACTGTGAACATTATTTCGACTCGGGCAGATATCCCGTAATCACTCGTACCTCGTTGGTTATTCTCTAAAGATTTCCGAAAATCATCTGACTCTCCAGGAGATATTTCAATCAATAATGAAGAACTTGAAATTGTGAATAAGTGCAAATATTTAGGTACTTTCATTGATCGGTCGCAGCTTTAAATCTTCTGGATGTTCCATTTCAATGTAGCCGTCTTGACATGTTTCACACTCTTCAATTATCTCTTTGCTTTTGTGGATTTTCGGTTAACCATAGAAATTGCTAGATTTACAGTCAAAACATGTTAAGTATTCAAATTCCTTTTTAGTGCGATTTTCCGAGTAAGTTTTTGTAAGATTTTTTTAAAAATTCGTTATTTGATTTACATATTCATCTAAACATTTGTTTTTACCTTTTTTGGCACACCAAAACTTGTATTTCTCACCAGAGATTCTTCAATATTTTCACAATCATAAAAGAATTCTTCATTTCGGAGTTTCCTAAAAAAAACTCTGTCAAATCCTCTTTAAGTTCATCGCAATTGCTCCTTTTTGGCGTAGGTGTAAATTTTAGTCCCTTATTCAACAAATTTATTTCACTCTCAGTTAAGGGACGACCCGACAGGTTGACTATCTTTGTGTCCACCCCTGTCGCTTTGTCACTTTCTTCCGTTTCTTCACTGCCCATGTTTAGGATAAAAAACGGTTTTATAAACTGTTCTGGTTCTGGTTTGGTTTAACCAATTGATGTGTATTGATTTGTTGAGCTTTTCGCGGACTTTCCCGATGTCCGTTGTAATGTGACCGTCTCTGAGTGTAGCGCGAAACCGTGTTGATTATTTTCCCGTCTTTTGTTTTGCTTCCAATAAATGTGATAGTTCGGTTTACTGCCACATTTGATTGTAATTTGTTATCAATAGGCGTACCTTTTTTAGGTTTTGCTCTAGGTTTCAACCATGGGTTTTCAGCGTATTTATATGACTATAAAACTGATATCAAAATGAAACTGTCAGTCTCAAAGCAATAAGGATGCTTTCATTGACTATAAAACTGATATCAAAATGAAACTGTCAGTCTCAAAGCAATAAGGATACTTTCATTGACTATAAAACTGATATCTTAAGGAAACCGGTCAGTCTCATAGCAATAAGGATACTTTCATTGACTATAAAACTGATATCAACATAAAACCGGTCAGTCTCAAAGCAATAAGGACGCTATCACTGACTACTGGACTGCCCTTCCGAAACATATACTGAAATAGAAATATTGAAATGGACTAAGGCATGGAAAGCAAATATCTTAAGCCAAATAGGTTTGCCAAAAGACATTCAAAACGCTAATGAATTTTTAGGAGATAGCTAACGCATCAAGGGTCACCAGGTAAACATAATTACAAATTGACTCCAGCTCTGGTTCAATAGCTGACTTTACCTGATGACTTTAAAGTAATGAAAAACACACCTTATTTACAAAGAAAAGTCTGGGAACGTACGAATCTAGTGTGCTAACAACTGATTGAAACAGAAATATTGGCAATTAATTCATTGATCAGAAGGTTAATGATGATTGGGTTTAAGAGGATTTCTTTGCGGGAGAATATGCCCTAAGAGATACAAAGGTGGGCAGTGATGCAGATACATTTCAATTTGAACAACATCCAATGTATCAAGGACAGCTGCAGTATCAGTAACCTCATTTGATGCAACAGTAACACAGCTTCAAGGCATAGGCAGTATTTGAATTCAGATGAGGCATGCAAGACACAAGTCCCCTGAAGGTGATTGTGACATAATGCAACGGCTACGTGTGAGCCATTTCATCTAGAATTCTTCAGAAATTACGTTTGTCCTTTGCAAAATAACATCGTCCCCATTAATCATTAAAATGTACATTCAAGATAATAAAGGATCTTTAGTTTGCATTCAACTCTTCAGTTGATTCAGTGTAAATGATAAGATATAATTAAAATCTCCCAGTGGGAAACATTGGCAGTATGTTAACCAGAGATAAGATATTTCGAACGCGACGGGGCATTATTGCTTAAAGCAGCATTGACTGCAGCAATCATATTAAACGATTGTGGCTGAATGATGACATGTCTGTAAAGGTGACACGTGATTGGCATAAGACGAGGCATTAGTTAATGAACTATGTGGACTCGCCTGAAGCCCATACGCCTGGTGTTGTCTAGTGTTGTCTGGTGTTGTCTGGTGTTGTCGTCTCTCAAGTCTGAGTGAAGTTAGTTAGTGTAAAACATAAGATATATGCACGGTAAAATGAACCTTGTAGACAATGAAAACTGAGGAGAGTTTTGTGTTGTCGAAAACACTATAAATCATCTTCATTTGACAATAAATATTGATATAAAAAGTAATGTGTTATAACAATGAAAATACTAATAGTTTATTTGATTATTTTTTTATATATTGGTATAGTCAAATATACCTTTAAAAAAATGTCGAAATTGTGTATTTTCATTTGCAAAGCTTACGCGAGACTTGTGATTTGAAGATTTACAATATCATGATATGTTTCATAATTGCCAATCTTTCATCTTATTATTATCTTCTTCTTTATGTGTCAACCTGTCAAGTTCATTTTTTCAAAAACAACATTTCTTTCGTTACACAATATTTTCTAAATAAATATTTTTAAGGAGCTAGGGAGACAAACATTTTATTAGAGTAAAAAATTGTGAAATTTCTTTTCATAAGAGTTTATAATATAATTATTACTCCTTATCCACCACAGTTGTCTAAATAATCTATGTTAAGTGTTAAGTTTAATTGTGTCGAGGATAGGAAATAGCTGACATGAAAGATTTCAAAACTGTATTTCCAAAATGGTGAAAGATATTTACACCAATTTGTTCTGTATCTTGGAATATTCTCTCTAAAATGTTGGCCGTCATAGTTTTGTTTGCAAAGACTTGACATTGAATGTGCTACGGTTAAAGAGGAAGTCTTAGTTTTGTATTCTTTTTACTACTGTACTGCAAAGGTAGTCTTCAGACTAGTGCATAAAGGGTTCTATAAGATTCAAATGATAGCCATCGCAAAATAACGGCTCTTGGTAAAGGTGTTGGTAGACAATCTCACGAGGTTGTTATGGAAAGTGGGGAAGCTGGAATGTTGTAAAACATTATCCCTGTATTTTCAAGCAATTGGGTCAGAAGTTGTTTTCTTCCGTGTTCAGGCCACTACCCTATTAATCTAGGTCTAGACTTAATGCATACAATTACGTGATCTTTGTTCCCCGACACATCTGTTTACAAAATACGTCATTTCCGTTTATCCTCGTCCCTGAAAACTAAACGTCCTTATTTGGAGTGTGGTTAGAGAAGTCTGAAGACAGTAATAGTGGGTTCACAGGACTCCAATTGATGACTTACTTAGTTGCTAGTAGGTCGTCGATCAATTCAAAGGTTGACCTAGTGCCATTGTTGCATTATTGACGTCGTTATAAAACGTTTTCACAGATGCACTGGCCGGACCAGAAGACTTCATTCGAAAGGCGGTATCACATGTGATGACCATTCAGGACTTGGTATCCTCACAACGTCACGGGCGAAACGAAAAAGTTCCTAACCTTTCCGTTCCTCTTAACGAAGAGTCTATCTTGATACGTTTTATCTTGCCGTGGGAAGATGAGGACTTGGCGCTCTTCAATATTACCTGCCCTAATAAGTCATTACAGCAGTCTAATGTAAGTTTGTTGGTGTAGCGAACTTGTTTTGGCTAATTTACAGATCTCTAAGTTTCAGTATTAAATTGAGCCTTTGTTGTGTTCTTTGTATGCTGCTATATCTTGTTTAGCTGTTTCATGTCACCAAAATGCATGAGCAGTTTGTCACTTTTTGTTACATCGTTTCGCATTTAACGTTACATCATAGGCCCTGCTTGATTGGCAACCCGGCGTACTTTCAGGCGTACGCCGCAGGAAGTGATGAAACATGCAAAGCAATTAATTGGTACCATGTGTGCGCATTAGGCGTGTGCACAATACGCCTTTTTGAAAGACGTGCGAACCCGTCGTATCATGACGGACAACTATCTTCCGTGCGACATTCCACAACTAATTTTTATCACATGAATATTTTTGTTGATAACATATAAACATTATTATTATAAATAAAAAAACAAACACGACTTATTAAATACAGTGCATTAAACGAAAGTTGATGTCTTATCAACATTTCGAAAAAATGTTAAAATTTAGATTCGTCTCACATGAATAAGATGTTTATTGAAGCTACTTTGAGGTAAGCTCATTACTTCCTGTGTATACGCCGATACACTTTATTCACCTTCTGCCTGTTGCAGACCCGGATTACGCCGGACACGTGACAGGCGTATACGCCTCTTAGGCGAATCAAGCATAGCCATCCGGTCACTCATTCTCTCTCCACAGAGGCAGATCAAAGTCATGTTGATTCAGACTCTGTTATATTACGCGGAGTTCGTTGAATAGAATGGGAGATGCCTGATTGGAGGCAATCAAAGTTAGTTGTGCAATCAGCGACGCTGATCTTAAATCATCAGTTTGGCTACTGAATCAAGGCATTGGCATTGTGATATGAACCACCCTTTCCATGCGAGCAGTCTTGTCATTCGATAAAAAATTGAGAATGCATTGTGATGAAATTTTTTCCTGCTAGGGGAAACTGCCGGAACCCAGTGATTTCGGCGTAATATAACAGGCTAAATCAACATGACTTGAACTGCCTCTGTGGGGAGAGAATAACGGTCACTTTGCAGAAAACATTGGTCTTTACAAACTAAAAAACTAAAATTTATATAAATAATATATATTTCTGAAATTTCTAGGATGTTTTTAATGGTGGATTCTACAATAAACTATGCAATATGAATTGAAATAGATTAATCTAAACTCTACCAGCTATGACAGTTTGGAAAATGAAAAGAAAGATGCTGTCAGTTGTTTGAACATAGTTACTATTAATATTTGGTCCCAAATTATTTGATACACACAGGGATAACATTTCAAGATTGATCATTTCAAGATTGCTGATTAATCATTGAAATTGATGAACAATGTCTGATTCAACATCATTCATGCGATGCTATAGGTAATGGATCCTTATGTTTATCTCCTTTTAGTGAAAATTTTAGTTAGAAATCAAGTCGAGGACAAAGTAATTCATACATATACAAGACGATAGAGAAAAGGCTTTAAATCATAAAACAAATCACGGCAAATTAGTTTTTATTCTATCAGATGTACATTGGTTGCATTGGCTGGGCGTCTATTAACGTCCTTAAGTTACCTAAGAAACCTAGTTGTTTAGTTGGTAACATATTATTTGTTCTATTGGTTAATTGAAACATGACCTCATAAAGGACATGCATAACTCGTGGTTATTTTAAGGATATGCTTTGACTCGTCTGTCTATATTCTCGTGTGATATCTTATCTTATCTTATTAACGACATTTTGTATCTTTAATTGCACTATGCGATTAGATTCAAAAGCCTTGGTTTTATGGATTGTTGTATATTGATTGCATATATCTGGAAACTCCTCATAGTCCAAAATATATCATGATATCCAACTTTTATTTTCTCATGAAATATTATTAACAACTCGTCCTTATTTCAAGATTTAGTTAATGATGATGACATGTATTCTGATATCTAATTATTAGGAACTCTTATAACACGTTTCTGAAGATTTGTAATCAGTCTTTTAGGTCTTAATGATATCTGATTTCTATGACTATGTAAGATCAATGCATAACCCTTTCATATTTTATAAATGTCATTAAACCAAACTGGATGAATATATGTTTTTTCTCGTAGAATAACGAAGTAAAAATGACATGATGTAATTTGACAATGTGCTCTAGATTGTGATTAATATATGAAACATTTACATTAGGATCATAGGGATTTCTTTCTTCCGCATTTTACACAATGTTTTCAATTAATATATATGACTCTTTCATCAAGATATTATTTGTTTAACATTAACTTTAAGGTTGGAATGTTGTGTTTATGCATTTGACAAAATGTGTTCTGTGTCAGCGCTGTGATCATTCGGCCTTTACATAACCAAAACATAATATTGAAAAATACACATATAGTGTAATTGTAAATTTCCATATAACTGGCTGACATTTCTATTGGAAATGGATTAGCAAACACAATAAAGCATTTCCCCTTATTTTTGAATGCAATATCGTCATCAAACATTAACTAATGTTTCAAAGAACATGTTGTTGTGATTGGGTTGTACACACTTAATGGCATAAATATATTTATCTAAAAACAAGTTTCAAATACAATGCAATATCTATGAATTTTGCATTAATAATTAATCCAAATTTTATCTATAATTCTTCAGTGAAGTCACATCTTGGGTATTTGTCTAATTATGATACTTTCAGGCTTAATCAATGTATGAGTTATTGGCCAAAATATATTTAAGAAAATTTCGATTACAATAAATATATAACTTAAAGAAAAAATGGCTGTGTTCTAGTGAAAACTGCATTGTGTAAAACTTCGCGTTCTTTGATGTGTGAGTATAAGGGATCTTAATGCTTAAAGATGAATCTCAAGTCATACAACCTAAAATGTTAGTCTGCACTTTCAACTTTGAATCTTCTTCAATGAACAGTTAGAGGATGAATTTCTCCTTTTTTTTTGGGGGGGGGGGGGGGTTATATGTTTTGCATTCTTTACCCCTAAAGTTGATATCAGACCGAACTTTCTAGGCTTGAACTGTTTATTTAGGGGAAAGAAAGCACTACATACACTAAACAGAATTTACATTTAAATTTATAAATATGTCTTTCTTTATAATGTTATTTTTAGTATAGGTCTCTTAATTTATAAACTCTGTTATCTTGAATTGCTGTGTTTATGTACTACGTATAGCATGGTAGTCATATAAAGTTTTAAATTGAAATTGGTAAACATTTCCTAAAATAGAGTACTCAATAGAAATATTAAATATCCATATAGGCGATTGAATTATTTTGAGTACAACCAATCTTTTTTGATACATGATCACCCATGTTTCTTCTGATAATGAATTAAAAGAAACTATTTTTTTATATTATTAATCAATTATTATTTGATACACTTTCCAAGATTTTCCTCATAGCAAAACATTTTAATAGTTCTCGCTGAGACCCAGATCACCAGAAGTTAAATGGTTTGAACTGAAGTTTTCAATCAGTAGTATTGATTGGGAAAATGTTTCAGCATTTCCAGATCAGACTCGTTAATTTGGATACTGTGAAAATGTGGAGATGTAAATTCAAAGCCAAAATGATATTTTAGGTTCCTTTTATATATGTTTTACGCTATGAGCGTGCTTTATCCAGATTTGAATAATGACATTATATAAAATCATCAACGTCTTTGAATATAATTAATGATGAAAGAACTTCAACAAGCACTTAAATGAATGATGTTGACACTGGAGATTAAAATACGAGTTCCTGTTAACAGTACGGCAAAAAGCAACAAGAACAACGAGCCAATGTGTTTTTAAAAAAGTTGGAAAACAAATAATTGAATGTGCAAGAAGAAAAGAAATTTACGATCATATATTTGCATGTCACAGTCAACAGGATGTCTTGTAATTAAGTAATTAAAAGTAATTAACCCAAAACAATGAGTGAGATCAGTATAAAAACATTTACCGTATAATTATTTTTTTATTTTTTTTATTTTTTATTTTTCAAAACTCCATACAGAAAAAGGACATGTAAGAATAACAATTCCATACATAACAAACTTGTAACACGTATATACAAGTAATAATTTAACAACGTACACAAGATTTGATGTATAGACAATTAAATATTCAAAGTTCAATCTGACATTAGGTAGTAAATAGTTAATATTAAAAACTGATCTAATAATTCAGACTAGATAATGACAAATTGACCAGAAATTCATAAAGCTGTCATATTTACAATTTATGTAGGCGTTAAATCGGTCAACAAAATATGCTGTTTTAATTTCCTCTTGTTCATGTTTAAAGTTGGGGATTTTCTCCTGTTGTTTCATTCTAAATATATTGTATTTAACAATGGTTATCAGCAAATTCAGGACATAGTTTCGTTTTTCGGTATATCCTAAGATGATATTCTTTTTAGAAAATATGATATAGGTTCCTGTTTTTTCAAGTATCCATTCTTCCAATTTTTTCCATATAGTTTTTGTAAACTTACAATCATAAAATATATGTAGAATTGACTCGTTCTCTGTTTTGCAAAATGTGCATTTGTTTGATTCTTTGTATCTCATTTTTGTAAGAAGCTCATTTGTTGGAAGAAATCTATGCAATATACTATATTGGGGCCATGAATGTTTAGCACTATTGTAGGATTTAAATGTTAATCTTTCTATGGTTTCCCATGTATTTTCGTTAATAAATTCATTTAGATCTTTTTGCCATTTATCTCGGTATTTGAGAGTTGTTGTGCCTTTTCTGTTTATGAGTATGTCATATATATCTCTACAGCCTTTTGGATCGCCAGTTATATTTTGTACTTTTTGTAATTTACCGTATAAATTGATAAGAAACATTTTCCTTCTACATCTATTACTCTTATGTTTTGTTACTATTTTGTGAAGTAAAAGAAATGATAAGCATATAGAGAAGAGGTAATGTTCCTTTTGTATTTAATCAGACAGGATCGATCAATTATCGAAAGTCATATCTGAGTTTTGTCATCTACATCTACGGTTATGGTTCATATCCTTCAAACAAATAACCAAGATAATTTTGATTTCGCTCTTGCGTAGTAAGTATTACGATTATGAAGATCAATATTTTTTTTATACATTTAAGGACGTAACTAGGTTGTCAAACATTCATTTCTAGTTCACTTTTTAAAAAATATTTCATTTTCAATAAACAAGTCCTTTTAGCAGCAAATGTAAACGTTTACGCATATAAAATAACATTATCACTTTTCTCTACCAGTTAGATAAGATAATCATTTATCACAGTATAAGCACACTATGGTGAAGTTTTTACAAAAGAAAATGTAAGGTATAAATGATCAATTGTACATAGCCTCTTTGAGTATAACCTGTTGATTGAATAGCAATGGAAACAAATGTGGCAACATAATAAATCAAATTAGAATTATGAAAAAAAAATTTTTTTGAC
Organism: Steromphala cineraria; assembly: GCA_916613615.1. NCBI lineage: Eukaryota > Metazoa > Mollusca > Gastropoda > Trochida > Trochidae > Steromphala > Steromphala cineraria. Next base: position 54,465,994 of record OU744734.1, on the reverse strand, counting down.
ATTGCTAAAATTATTCTTTTCCTCTTCAATAAATCTGTTTTAAACATAAGGAATGTATCTTGCTTCTAAAAAATGATGATTAACAACTTGAAGCTATCCGTTTTGCCTCTTTTATTGCAATCAATAAACAAACATGCATCTTACATGTACATCATAACAAGTATTTGTCACAAAGGTGACAAGATCCCCCGCCGCAAATTGATGTGAACAAAATGCATAGTGTATACATAGAAACACTTGTCTACACTTGTCATGCTACTAGATGTCATTAAGACCACAACAAATGAACTGGTCCCTGGGTCTTCCATATATAAGCCTCACTGTGACCTTGAAAATAATGTGAAGGTCACCAAAATCGACTGTGCCCGGCGCTTTCCAAATAAGATGCATTGTGTAAGTTATGAAGAGAATTCAGTGAATGGTTCTTGAGATATCCCGCTGACAAGCCTAAAATGCAGGTTTCAATGCTGAAATTTTCAAAGTCTCGCTGTGACCTTGAAAATAATTTGAAGGTCACCAAAACCGAATGGGCCCGGCGCCTTCCAAATAAGATGCTTTGTGTAAATTATGAAGAGAATCCAGTTAATGGTTCTTGAGATATCCCGCTGACAAGGGTAAAATGTCAAAGTCTCGTAATGACCTTGAAATGAAGGTCAAGGTCATGAACCTCTAGAGGGACCTTGCTCTCATGGTGATGAAGCTACATGTATATACAAAAAATGAAAAGAATCAAGTCAATATTTTTTAGTTATTCAAATTCATCCGTCGGGAAGAACGGACGGACGCTACTCAATACTATATCCCCCGCTTTGCGCTAAACGCGTGGCGGGGGATAAAAAAGCCTTTTCGAAAAGACTACAGAGATGCTCACAACATCCAACAGAACTAATTCTTTTCCTTATACAATTTAAAGTGACACAGAGTATTGTTCTCAAAATTTTATTTGGTTTTGATAAGCTTCAAAATATCTAATATGCTAATTGAAGTTCATATCTCATCACTGGACTTAATATATCCATTTATGCATAATATCTCTAAAATGCTTGATTTTATGGAAAAATCAAGAAAACATCTCAAATACGTTTAATATTCGAAATTATGCATCCAATTAATCTACCCATTAGTTACAATACCTAATAAACACTATCGAATCGAATGTATCTTCCTGTCCGCTTATGACAAGGTTTCAAAATTACGTTTGGCGAATTTGCGAGCGCCACTCGAGCCACATTGTCCTGTTTTCGATCAAAATCCCGACTTTAAATGGCCGTATTTTCGCTCTAATGTACTGATTGACCTTTAACTTTTTTCAGTAACAGTTAGTGGTTCCCGATGTAATAACATCGATTTCAAAAGTTTACATATGTGATCCTATCAACATACTCTGTGTCTCTTTAACTGCTTGACGTCATCATCAAAGGATAGTTACAAAAATTAGCAAAAAATCGTAAATAAGTTATCCAGGTAAAAGTGAAACTATCCCTTTAGATTAGCTGATCGTGGAATTAAGCATGAACATTGACTCAATGCTAGAGTAATTAACAAGTTTTGACAATAAACTAATCTTACAATCTCAAATAAAGGGTTGCCAATGGTGAAAGTTTTGATAAAATAAATCGAGCAACCACGTTTATTTAATTGGCCCTTTGTCTACTCTTTACAAAAATGTGAAGGTCACAACATCAAAAATATTTAAAAACATTAATCAACTAGATTAGCGTTTGCGGGACACCGCAAAAACAGAGCAGCCCCGAAACTTGGGGTTTCGCCTTACCCTGTTCCGCCTTTTATAGGCCTCACCAAATTGGGCATTTTCTCGGGACCTTGACCTTTGGCCCTCAAGGTCACACAATCAATGAACACATAAAAGTAAAAATAATCCATTTTCTCAATATATGTTGACCTTGCTGTGACCTTAACCTTCGACAGTTCGTACCCAAAACCTTTCTAAAGTTTTGATCTTCTCAAGAGATAATATATACAAAATCTAAACTTCATAGCACAACAACTTTTCAAGTTATCGTGTTAACAAGGAATTTTGTAGTGATTTTATAACTCGTGACCTTTACATTTGACCTTGAAAGTGAACATAATAATTCCCCGCAGGTGTAAACATTTAGACATGTTCATGAGTTCTGAAAAGCTAAATTAGACGGGGCTGCTAATAAAACAATGCAAATAACGTCATTTACAGTCAGAGCTTTGTAGCAACTTTCGGATCTCTAAGCTTTGCAAGTCGAGTGAATTGTTATTTAATCTCTTAATTGCAATATCAATAACAGTGTTTGACAAAATGAGGAGAGCAGATTGACAAAACATGTACACGTTGTTATATACTTGCGTTTACAGTGCATTTGATACGTTGAGCTTTAACGTATGCGGTATACATGTACTTGACAGATAAGGTAATGAAGTTTTAATGCTGATCATAAATTATAGGCCTTGAATTTGAAATTGACATTTAGAAGTCGTGGTCCTTGAATCTAAAATGTTTAATACTGTTAGCAGATTTGCCATCACACGAGTCTGTTTAATATATCTGAAACAAATAGTTAAAACATAAATACTGAATTATCAAGATGGTGGTTCGTCCTTCGCATGTCATGTTCTTTCCCATGTACACCGTTGTAACCGTAAAGTATTCCTTTTTCCCTTTTTCCTTTGAAAATGTTCAATGTAAGATCATAGCAATGGAAGATACTGCTGAAAATTATCGATAATGTCTAAAGAAAGTATATTAACCTCCATGACCGGAGACACCCCAATGGTACGTTAAATACTATTCGAACGGGCCTTATAGTGGTTGCAATTCGAAATAGTTTATTTTATTCAATGAGGAAAGCTAATCAGATCTGTTCTTGCGAATACCTAGTCATAAAAGACATTATCACGTGGTGTTCGTAAGAGGTATATAGGACATTTTCTTATCTGAATTCAGGGGGTGATAGCTTACTAGTTTAGACATAATTCAATAATGTATAAACAATCATGCGATTTCGCAGGCATTCTAGCCCTAGATATTAATTCCAAACAGTATCTTGTGTTTCGCTTTATTTTCATTTCAATGTGCAAATGCCACGTGGAACACCAACCAAGAAGAGGCAATTACAATTTACGATTGACTGTATTGAACAGGAGGAATCCATGTGTTGTCAGTACAGATGGTTTTAATATAACCTATTGGTCATATTCTAATGTGAGTAAGGGTAAAGCTCAACTACATGGTGTTATCTGACATCAAGGTCTACAAAAGGGATAACGAGTTTCAAGTCAATGTTCAATGAACTTGATGAGATCGCATGTAATAATTTCCCGATGCTTTTAAAGACATCAGCCAATAAAGTAAAAGCAATTTCTCAACTTATTTATTTTAATTTTTGGTAGGATATATTAGGGCAAAAATACCTAATCACTTACTGCGAGAAACCATTGATGATGACACAACTTTGAAGACTTGACAACAGTCTTATGATCCGACGGATTGTATAAGGAAGTTCGTGTTATTCGTCTGCAACACAAACAATTTTAGCATTTAAAAAAAAATGAAAGCATGCATCTTGCTGTATCAGCACATTCATATTTGCGTAACTACAAATACACAATCAATATTTATAGTGTTTCTGGTGATATAGTGGTATTCTCGTTTTAGTGACATAATCTAATTCATCATTCTTTCCACACAGAGACAGCTCAGTTGCACTACTCCGATCTAGCCGATGTTCAAATTAGCCAAAATCCTGTGTTTCTAGCAGATTTCCCTAGAGACATTAAGAGACTCAGATATCCCCTTTTTGTGCATCTAATGAGAAGACGTCTTGGATGCCTTTTTTTGTGTCACACTTATCGGTCTTATAGTTCCATGGAAAATATCGTAGGGAGAGAGAGAGAGAGAGAGAGAGAGAGAGAGAGAGAGAGAGAGAGAGAGAGAGAGAGAGAGAGAGAGAGAGAGAGAGAGAGAGAGAGAGAGGTGAAATATTTGAAAATCGAATATGGAATTTTGTAAATAGATAGCAACTGTTGAATAACTATTATTTTTATTTACGATTTTATAATTTTATTTATTAAGCTCAAAAGCATTCCAGATGTAAAATGCGATGTAAAAGGTAGAGTTATCTTGAAGTTACACTTCATTGATATTGATTTGTTGAAGCATACAAAAATGGCCGCGTCATTGTGAATGGTCACTTTTGAAACTAGGTAAATGATTGCACAACTAAGTTTCAATCAGATTTCTACCCTTCTTGCCTATGTATTTGGCTAAATAGAATAGAGTCTAGATCAAAGTAACATGGCTAAGCTACCTACCTAAGATACTTCTTATGGAAGGAGGTGTTACTCTAAAATACAGTAAAGTCACACTTTCAAAAAGTATAAATATGTGCATATCATGCGCTGTGATTTCCCCCGTCCAAACTTTAATCAAACCTCATTATCTAAGCCTTGTCTGCAAAGTATGCCAGAGACAATCCAAGAATGTGATTCCATTCTTTTAGTATAAACATACAATGTATAATGACATAAAGTAATAAGCATACGTCGCCATTCCAGATTCCATGGGTCTTAAAAGATTTCGAGATATGACTCGAACAACAACATTTTTGGAACCACAGAACTACAGTACAGAACCACGGGCAGAGGTGAAAACGTCATGTCCCCCGCAAACCTTTGATGGGGATATGATAATCAATCTTACTGATGTATGTTTGTATGTTTGAAGAAACTGCGTAAATTTCAGAGATTCCTTAGGTAATAATCTGTCTTAGGTAATTCTGAATAAGAAGATGTTCCATTAAATGTTATTCCTTACATTACATTATATTATTTGGAACAAATCATCATTAGGGTACTCAGTAATACCAGCTTGTGTAAATCACATGGCTAAATAAAATGTTTCCAAAAAAACATTTAGGACAATGTACGTTGAGAAAATAATTAATGTCCTAAGGAGTTCTTTTGAGACCCAATGTTTGAATTTAGGATTAAGTCGTTTTCCTGTATCGTCTGTCCCCTCGGAGCGGCAACTTGCCTACATAACAAATAATCTTTAAGTGTTTCCAGGTTTCATTTCCATGGCAACAAATTATATTTGTCTTCCTATATCTCATTGTTACGCAGTGAACTGTTGTTATTGAGATTCAAAAGTATAGGTATGACATCAACGGGAACTCGGTCGGATACATCAATATTCATACCATATCCTTGTTAGATTTGGAGATTTACAACTGCCCTCATACAACTTTTAACGGCAATGACTGGGAATAGTGCTTTGGAAAGTGGCAACTTTGCTATAAATTTCCCACTTAGATTTCTTTATGCAGAACGTAGTTATACTTTACTCTGATATAAAGTGATTATTTCCTTTCCCGTTGGGTCACATGATCGCATCGGAATCGTAAGAGGTTGTTATATCAACCAAATAATCACGTGTAGATAAAAAAGACAACCTTGATTTGATTCTTTACTTTGTTTGTAATACTGTAAAAAAGTAATAAGAAACTTTCCAAGAATCAAAACAATAGAAACTTAAAACGTGGATGATCCAATGAATTATCAATGCTGAACACGTGTCTAGGTTGATAAATGATGATAGTAGAGATTTCCCTCTTGAAGTCAACAACGTCAACAATTTAAAGGGGTAGTAGCACGTTTTTTGATAATTTTATATTTTAAAATATTCACTGATAATTGCTAGTTAATGTTAAATGTATTATTTTTAAATGTATTATTTTGACAGTGTAAAAAATCTCATTACACAAGCCAATCATCCATAGTCAGAGGACAAAGTATGGAGATTCACATAAAATCCATTAGCGGCCATTGTGAACACCTTTTATTCATGTTTTGTAAGCAAAAGGAATTGCATGGCTAAACTTAACGTTATATAATTGAATTATTACTGCTCCATTTAGTTTAAATACATTGTCTTTCAATTGAAACCATAAATTTTCATTTTCCTGACATCACCTTATATTCCCCCTAAAAACGTGCTACTGCCCCTTTAAGCTACAGTATATTTAAGTTAGATGAATTGGATAGCCTTTATTGGCTACAGATTTTACGATAAAGTTTTATGCGGTGCAGTCACTAGTTTATGTGAAGGGAAAACTTACTTTTCCTTTGAGTCCAGCATGAACAGGGCGCTTCCACTTAGAAATAAGGGCACAGATGGCACAGCAGACACAAGTTTCCCCATATAAATAGATCTTCGGATGTCATATTTCATAAAAAATGTATCCCAGGTGATAAAAAAAACATCTGAAAATCAAATTTGTCAAAATCATGCGCAAACAGGTTCATAATTGAAAACATCTTTATTTCATGTTGGTCAGATTGTGACTTCTATTATTATGTAATAATGACACATATCCTAGGATGAATTGCAGAGGAAATAATGAGATCATCACATCGGTACCAGGCTTCAACAACTACTAAAATAATGATAGAAATGTAATAGAAGATATTTGATTATTCATTAAAATTTCATCCTGGATGATAAAATGAAGAAGATGATATGTGTCAATCTTTTAAAATCAACATGTGAATAGTTTTCTTCCTGCCATCATTTATAAAAATAGCTGACATCACAGTATTTGTTTCAGTATAAATTAGACTCATAGTAGCTTATCAATTCAGGTGAAAGCAATAGAACTCTATTGAAAGAAACCCAAAAACATATAACATATCGTAGATGATTAAATTCAAGTAAATATTTGTATCACAAAAAAATCCTTTGGCTAGGAGCATTGCCAGATCCAATCTCACGAATTTCCTTATGGCGGGTAATGTAGATGTTGGTCTTACTTGTTTGAAAACCAAATAAAAATGTCTTGATAATTACTCAGAAGAAATAGAGCTTTAAATACGGAAGAAAACAAAGTAAAGGTTATTAAAATTGAAATATATAGACGTATTATACATTCATAAGAGATACAAAATTAAGTGAGATGAATACATATGTCATGAAAGCAAAAATGCATATTTGTTTACCATTCAACAAGAACAGAGGTCTGCAATGTCCCGATTTCTGACAGATCTTTGTGCTAAATCCACCACTGATTTTCGTAATCAGATACCGTGATCCTTTGGCTGTCCGCGTGCAGAGACCTAACAATCTAGGAAAACGAAACAAACGAATGTTATTCTTGTTAACAGCTGGAAGCTTTTTAGAAAAATGCATCATTTCCTAACAAACGCAATAAACATATTACGAGTATACAGATTGGGATAACATCAATAGGTGTTTGCAATACAAAGAAATGGTTAACTCATTAAAAATGAGTATGACACTCACTGAGGCAAATACATGTTAAAAGGGCTGAACAGAAATCAACGCTCATTTTGGCCTTATGATTTATCTGGTTTAGGATGTACCCCTTCAATTAAGTAAATTTAGATATTACCTTTTTGGAGAGTTAAGTTCCATTTCTTTCACTCCTTGTATTAGTGTCCTCCTTTTTTCAACAAAACGCCGGTTGATATCAAATCCATACCACACCACATGCTTTGTAGTGCTAACAAAATAGTCATTTAACGAAATTCTCAGAATTTTAGCATGGTCTGAAAAACAAGAGCTTTATCAATATGTGTAATGAAAAACAGACTACTAGATCAAGAAATGTTTCATTGAAGAAAAAAAAACAATTAAATGCTTAAGTGTTAACTTATTATTGGAACACAATAAACAATGGTTAAAGGTACAGTGCACATATGAATGCAAAGTCATAGATGTCAACATAACAAGGGTTGTAACATACGGTTGGTGTTTTGATACAAATTCATTGAATAGTTATTACATATAAAAGGGAATGTGTTATTTCTATTAAACCAGCCTTTAAAATGAAATTGAAATAACCAATAACGTAACTTAAATAACATGGAATATTAAACAAGTTCCACAAATATTTCAAATTAATATGTTAAAGAATTTTGAATAAAAAAAAGATAACATCAAACTAAGAATTACATACGTAAATCATCAAACTCCTTCCTTGGCGGAATGTTACCATGTATGTATTGTACAATTCCTCATTGCTATATACATGTATCGTATGAATAACGACAGGCCGAAAAGGGTAAATGGGTCTGAAGTCAGATAGCTAAAGCGTTCTATACTCAGAAAACTATCAGGATTTGCTTGACTTTAATTATCAGTACCAGATATATGCTCTTGTAGAATAAACAGTGTTTAGAAGGGGCACCGAGGATTCACATTTGCTGATGTAGAATGCTATCATTGTAATTCTCTCACCTCCATTATTTATGTCTACCAGTTTCTTTAATGGCCCTGGATTCCTTATATTCTTAGAAACAATGCTTCGCTTTCTCTTTGTTATCCGGATGAAAAACAAAATACTGTTCCTCAGATACTGGATAGTCTTCGCCGTCGATTGCGCTGATATGGTCATTTCCTCTTTGATTGAATGCGAGTTGTCGGTAAATATTCGAATCATGGGCGCACGGACTTCTACCAATAACAAATGCTCCCTTTTGAGTTTAGGCTTTCCTTGAAAAAGAAGACAGCAAATCCAATATTTGGGCTACAACACCAGGAGAATAGGGCAACATTTGAGGTCGTTGAAATAAGGGCGAATATAGAAGTGGTTGCTTTGGTGCACACTCTTCCAAAGAGAATTACAAATATAAACAAAGATGGGTCTCATACTTATTGATATACATAGGAAAAGTGTTGGACAGGACATTTCAAATCTGGAAAATTCAATCTCCTTAAGCAATAATTCCATTAGGGATGACTCCTCCAAAACAAAAAAACATGTTTCAAAATGTTGCATTTCAATGTTGTCTTTCATTTGGTTTTTGAATAATGATCTTACATTCAAATAACAAATTTCATTCATGATTCATATAATTTTGGTTTTGCTAATGCTAGGATGCCTCAAATTCATTCCAAATTACGTGATACTAGCTATAGAGTATAAGTAAGAGAACAAACCATAGAATTTATAATTTCCAATCAAACACAAATAACGATAATCGGTATAAACAATTATATATTGATATATTTAAAGTGAAGATGATTTGGCGATTGATCATTTTCATTAGACATGATGTAATAAAGATAGTTTTGATAGTTTTTACCACTGTCTTTGTTTTCCTCAAGGTGCAAAATAATGTCAATGTTTTAGTATTACCAAAATGTGATACAAGTAGCCACTGTTGGACATGGTACTAAACCCATTTATTATGTAATGTGAAAACAAACTATGATGAAATGGTAGGACATTTTCAGTTTCAGTGATAATCATGCAAACATATGTGACTGATAGGCATAAGATAACTTACCCGCAATAGCTAGATTCTTAGAATCTTCTGGAGTGAGAGATCTGGGTGGTCCTGCAGTTTGGCTCCTCGATAGGTCTCCAGTGTGTTTCTGGAAAGAGTTGGAAGTTTGTTTTGAAACGGGTGTTTTTTTGCTTTCTTGAAAAGGCTTTTGTGCGTCATGATTTTGGGTGTGCTTTGCGTCAATGATCACTAGTTTGTTTCTCAAGTATGTCCATAAAAATAGAGCCATTGGCTCTGTAGCTCATCAGGCGTCATCATAAATTATGCTGATAATCCTCACTAGCCAAGGAGTCTGTACACAAAGTTTCAGCTTTCTAGTCCTTATGGTTCTGGAGAAGAAGATTAAAATAGGTTTTTAGGGTGTGATCCCTGTGGCCCTTATTAGGGGTCACAGGGCCACCAAAGCTACAATTTATAACCCTCACTAGCCAAGGAATCTGTACACAAAGTTTCAGCTTTCTAGGCCTTATGGTTCTTGAGAAGAAGGCAAAATTCAACAAAGTTTACGGACGGATGGACGGACGGACGCCGGACACCATGCCATGCCATAAGCCCATCGGGCCTTACAGGCCAGATGAGCTAAAAATGCTAAGACTTCTTGAAGCCTACAGAAATTGAAGCCTACAGAAATAGATTGCATAAAGTTCAGTATATGATACAAGGAAAAGCCTTTAAAAAGCATGCTTCGTGCCACATAGGCAGATGGAGGGGGTTGTGATTAGTCGACCAATGTGGGTGATTAACGAACAGTAACAAGTAATAGATACATGATGACACAAGGGGTGTATACGAAATATCAGCGAGCTATCATCTCACGAGGGGGCGGAGTCCCCGAGTGAGTGATAGCAAGCTGATATTTCGCATACACCCCGTGTGTCAATCATGTATTTGTTTTATCCAATGGAAAACTTCTTGCGATCTTTGACCCGACATCAACATTCCCTACATGACCAACATTAAGATTAGTCTGAAGGAATCGTCCAGCGACGAATGACCCAATTTCCTCTTTTTTTTCGTAATGATGAATAATATTGATGGGCTTGGATGACCAGACATTCTCTCATCCATGCAGGCACATGCAACATATATTTACTGAAATAAGGTAACAGTGCACTGTTTTTTTTTCAGACTGGATTTCATTTTTATAGTGAAATGTAAATTGTATTACTTGTGGTCTTATCAATATTAAACGAATTGTTGATTTTTCACCAACCTATTTATGTACCTTTTTACTACTTATTTGGGAGGGGGTTGACCTAATGCCTCGTTTACACTTGCCCGCAAAATGCCTCCGCGAGGGCCCGCCAAAAATCTTGTTCTAGAGTACACCAAGCGGATAAAGGTAAAATCATCCTGTAAACTGTTCTATAAGGTTTTAATTTGGTTTACCATGGCGTACTGTGCGGAAAACAGCGGAGGATTTTTTCAAACCAGTTTGAAAATCGCCTCCACAATTTGCTTAAGGAACATCGCGTGAAGTATGCGCAAACCATATTTACTAAACGCAGACAAGTGTAAACGGAAAATTCCAACCCATTATCCGCCAAAATATACACGCTGTCCTCCGCTCTCTTCTGCTATCTGCCGCTTACTCAATTTCTTTGATTTCGGCCAGGTGTTGATAATCAAAAGAACCCGCGCTCTTTCGCTCAGGTCTAAGCCTGGCTGGGGCTGTTGTCCGCCAGTCTATAACTGATTAAAACTAAATAAACTGTGTACCGCTGTCTGCCGCTAGAACAGAACTGTGGTACGTGACATTTTCGTCAAGCAAAACACTTCCGCTGACGCTCCGCGTGTGTATATAACCACCCACCCCAAGTTCATTTTCATTCTCGCTATTGACTCAGAAACCATTGTATCCATGCCTAGAAAGCGAAAAACAAGCAAAAAGAGGAAGACAGTGTGCTGTGCTCTCGAACCAGAGCCCGAGGTCCAGCCCACCACTGCGATAATTCCTGACCCCGAGACCCCACCTCCACCCCAGGACGTCCAGCCTACATCTCCACCCCAGGACACACAGCCCGAGACTGACGACGATGCTCCCCAGGCTGGCCCATCAAAGAAGAAGTATCGCCAGTCAAAGAAGGAGATATCGGATTATGACATAACCAGGGAAGCGAATCAAAGACTGGGGGAATTTGTACAGGATCATGCAGAGCTGTACGATAAGAGGTCAAGGGAGTGGTTGGATGTGGAGGCAAAGAATAGGCTGTGGACCCTGGCTGGTGGGGACCTTGACCCCACTGCAACTGGTAAGTACTGTATACTGTACTTCTAATAATCCCAATTGCTAACAGCTTTCATGAATATTCACATGTGTCTGTATTTAGACCTATGATTGTTTTTGTTTTATTCTATATGTACACCTAAGTACTCCTTTATGACCAATACAATGTGTATGTCATCGAGTGAGGTGGAAAGGTTATATTTAACTTTTCTGCCTCACGATATGAGAAAAAACTTGTCAATAATCGAGAGATTTCTACATATGTTATTTAATCCTTGTAGTTACACCGAAACAAAAGTCATGTTGAGTGGCCACTTGGAACAGCCGGTCGTAACAGTAATAATGTGACGTCATAAGATATTGGTTACGTCAGACCATTGTTTTATGACATCAAATTATATCGAATGACGTCAAAATATATAGTTTCACTGTAGCTTCATAGACAGTTTATTTCACTGAAAAAGCCAACCATTCCAGTGCCAAATGACTTCATTTCTTCACTTTAACATGTTGTACATATGTAGATTGCAGGTGCTCCGGCAAAGAAACAGTATGAAAACCAGAGAACAAGGGTGGGCAAGCTGCTCAGGAAAGAATCAAAGCCGGGGTCCGGCCAGCCGGACAGGTCAGAGAGGGACAATGACCTGTTTGAAGCGTGGGGTTTCCTTCAATCACATATCAGCAGGGGGCCTACCCACACAACAGAGGAGGTTAGTTTAATGAACATGTAAACATGTGTAAAATGTTTTACAAACACTTCTACCGTTGCTAATCTGAACTTCCTTGAAATGAAGTGCATTTATTAAGGTACTCACGTATTTCATATGCGAGTATTCTACTGCATTGTATAAACGTACTTATGTTATTTTGCTTTCTTGCAGTTCTCCCAGGCATCCCAGTCACTCGAGACCATGGAGGGTGAGCCCTCTGCTGACCTATCGGATGATGAGTCCGTGGGACACATTTCATCCAAAGGGGGACAGAAAGTGTTGCCAGTGTTGGTAATGGGCAAGGGCAAGAGAGGAGGCAAGGTCAACCGGAGCGTCTCTTCCTCCACGGGACTAGACACAACGAGGAACCGGTCTGATCAACTAAGGGACACGGTTTTAAATGTGAGATATTGTAATTGTACTTGAACTTGTAGGTTGTGCAAGAAGTATGTAATTTATCTTGGTGTCTGAAGTAAATAAGCATATCAACCATGTAACCTGTTACATTATGTACTGTGTGTCTATATTGATGTATTAATATTTGTGTTACAGATTCTCAGCAAAGCAGACCAGCCAGGGTCAAGGTCCAGTGACAGCGGGTCTCTGACAGTACATGACCAGCTCATCAAGGACTTCAGCGCACTGTTTGAGACACACATGCGTCGAGTCCCGGAAGCAGCCTGGTACAACTTCGAGATAGACGCACTGAACTTAGTTGCCCGGTATGCCAGCCCACACAAGTCAAACCAGCCAACTCAACAGACCTACAGGACGCCCATGCCTCCGGCCTACCCACTCTGGCAGCCACAAGCCCACCAGCCTCCAGTTCAGCACAAGCCTCTAGTGCAGCTTCAACCTCCAGTTCAGCGCCAACCTCCAGTTCACTACCAGCCTTCAGTTCAACCGCCTGCATCCAGTTCCGTCTTTGCCGTTTACCAGTCTAGTCCACTCCACCACACCACAGTCCAGTCTCAAGTCCACCGGCCTTCTGTCCAGTCTCATGTAGACCAGCCACCTGTCTGTGTTCCCACCTGTTAATGGACTACTTCGTGGTCAGTTTCAGGGACTCCCTCCTGGTCATCGCCCTTGCCCTTACCCTCGTTCCTTCGCCAGTTGACGTCTGTTGCCCCAGCCTCCCCTGCTTGCCCATCCCCGGTGCCCGTTTCAATCCCATCCCTCCTGGATGGTCCATCTCCTCCACTGCCTTCTGCTACATTAGTTCAGCAGTCACCTCAAGGAAATACGTATACCTCTATGAATGCACAGCCTGTGGCCGGCCCCTCATCCCCGCTGGTAAGCACCACCCCCTTGGCCTTTACCACTGGTTCTGCCGACTCCAGTTTGAAGGGTGCAACCTCGCTCTCATTCAAGGAATATGAGACCCTCAACACCGCACGATCGAGAGGGCAGGAGGAATAGAAGTCCTGTGACCATGAAGTGCCTCCTATGTATATATGTTTATGTTGCTGTTTTAATATGTTCTGTTTAATACAATTGTGATGAATGAAAACAGTGTTTGGTCTTCGTGTTTTAAAGTGATGTTTAGTTTCATCGCGTAGTGAGGATTCTCTTTAACTTATATATGTTGGCTCTACAATTTGCAGTAAAGGGATGTTTTAATGTTGAAATATATACATGTATGCGCCCAACATAACTAAGTTAAGGAGAGGCCTCTGTCGTTGCATGGTTAATGTTGTCGTACTCTATACTCAGTGTTCAGATTTCAACTAATGAACTTCCTCAAGTGTTAAGAATCTTCTTGAAGTGATACGTTACAATACAATTTAATAACCGAAATACATGTTACTATTTACATCAACAGACCTACAGTAACACTTTTGCCAGTAATGCAATATACACCAGTGTCTTTCAGAAATGCAGTATACACCAATGTCACAAGTTGTGCAGCAATTTACAGTCTCTGTTCAGGGAACACCATTTTATCCTGCCATGGAACAGATCCTGCAGGTGATGAATAGTAGTGGGACAGGTAATCACGTTGGTCCTTGGCCTCCTTACTGTATTTTCGGCCCTGCATGCTTCTCAAACTCTCTAACTGTTCATTGTCCCTCCATGCACCTGGTCTCATGACGTGTGTTACTGGGTCCTCAGAGTCAACCTCGTTGATGGACAGTGGGTATCTGTGTAGTATCAAGATGTGAAGAATACACGCACACAGAGTTATCTGGTTGATTGTCTCCGGCTCTTGCTGCAATGTGCTAGAGAAACATCGGAACCTACAAAAAGAGGTGACGCACATGAAATAAATATATAAAGTAAGAATACATTGCATATGCATATGACAGATGATTATTTATATGGCAGACCATTCTGTAATTACATGTTACATGCTTATTACAAAGTAATATAATTACCTCTGAGACAAGATACCAAACGCATTTTCAACCACACGTCGAGCACGGGACAATCGGTAGCTGTAGGTACGCTCTCTATTGACTGGGGACCTGTGAGAGAAAGGTTTCATCAGCCACGTTTTCAGGGCGAAGGCATCATCGGCGACGAAGTGGTAGGGCATGGGTGCGTCGTCATTAGGCAGTGGGTCAGGTGTAGGCAAATTGGCTCGACCATCTTCTATAGCTTCGTGTAGGGTGCAATGACTCCATATGCCACCATCTGAGGCTCCTCCTTCAGCACCAACATCATGATACAGGAACTTGTAACCAGAATCAACCAATGCCATAAGTACTATGCTGTGAAAGTGTTTGTAGTTGTACTAGAATGATCCTGCAGATGGTGGTTTCTTCATGGCTACATGCTTGCCGTCTAGGGCGCCAAGACAATTGTGGTAGTTCCAGCGAGTGCTGAAACCCTCGGCCACATGCTTCCATTCTCCTGGGGTCTTTGGACACACCAGAACTTCAGGCTTGTACACTTCTACGATGGCTTGGCCAATTCAGGTATGAACTTGCATACTGTGCTAACATGCACCCGGAAACTGTACTGCAGACTTGGATAGGAGTCACTACTGGCCAGGAAGCGGAGGGTGGTTGCCAGTTTTAGACCTACTTCCAGTGGCTGCCTCATGAAGGTTGCTTTCTTTTCCAGGTAGGGGGTGAGCCTTTCAACTATTTCGTGAAACATATCTGGTGATATGCGCAGGAAATTCTTGTAGCCTCTGATATCTTCTCTGTGTAATTCTGTCAGCAACTGGTGATATTGGCCATAGTCAGGCCTTCTGGACAGCCTTTCGCTGACCCACAATCGCCTGGTCTTTCTAGTCTTCTTCTTACGTTCATCCTGTTCAACCTGTCGTTCTCTCTCTTGTCTTTCAAAAACGTCTATAAGAACCAAACAAACTGCTCCTGCAAGTTTGATTCTTCGTCTTCTCTGTTGCCTCTCTACTTCTCTTTGATTTCCTCGAAAAATTTCGACGGTGACAGCTTGATATCTTGTTGCTGAATGGCGAAGAAAATACCTGATTCTTATATAGTGGCTGTAGCGTGCTCACGCGTGACCCAAAAATGTGTGCACGCTTGATTTCGCCTGGTTCCACATGCGTATCATGCAGCTTACTGAGGCAATGAGCGGTAGGGAGTGGTACTTGGTGGCAGATGGAGGATTCTGTTTTGTCCAAATCGGATCGAATTGGAACTTGGTGGACCATCGGCGGAATATGTTGCAAATTGGTTAATACGAAGTTTGCTTTGGTGGACAATGGCCGCAGGCTGCGTACGATTTTGGTGGTTAAAAATCCGGACAATGGCGGAAGAACGCGGAAGATCGCTTACAAGTGGTCAAAATCCTTAATAAGCAGGTGTATGCGCGTTCATGAAAAACTTTATTGACAGGCCAATTTGTTGATTTCACTGTACGATTTCTTCCGCAATACGGCGAGCACAGCGGAATACGGCTTAGGCATTTTGCGGGCAAGTGTAAACGAGGCATTAATTACCGAACAGTTTGAATTAGAAATGTCAGCTCGAAAGTTCGACATATATCTATATTTTTCCGCGATGCCAATGAATTTCTGTAATCGTTGGTACTTTTCAACCTGAATTCTTTTTCACTGCATTACATATCATTGTCAGCTTGTTATTTTTCTCATTTAGTGACTGGTAATGTTAATATTTTGGTCGCCTGTTGAACTTTCTCAAGGTCGTCGGCCCGATATTGCTAGCTCCGCCCTAAAACTGCCTCTCTCCCTATGATTGTCGAATCAGGACGTCAGAAATAACTGTGGTGATATTTTCGTGACGTAATAGATATCAGCTTGAGTTTTCTTGGTACATGATTTACAACTGCAAAAAGATCAAAGGAAAATATGCCGCCCATTGGATAACACTGGGTAGCAGCACTAATATTAACACGAGTATTAATCAATTTATCTAAGTTAATTTCACAAAATTTATTTCTATTAACACAAGTTTATGTAAGTTGTGAATATGTGCACATTTATCAACCAGTGTTGGTATATTTCATATAAAAAACACGAAGATGATATTTTATTTATCATCTTAACTCACTCTTTCTCACATCTCAGAAAAAAATTTACAGTTCTGAACACACTAAATTTTCACAACAGTAATGTCATTGCATAGTGACGTCATTATGTTTATGATGTTATGGCATTGGGATGTAATTACTTGATGACGTTATAGCCCTGTGTTGTCATGAAGCGTTGACAATGACAGGATACTGTGCAAAATGTACTGCCAAACAATATCTCCTAGGCACTATCGCTTGATCTCTCACTAGCCATGATGATTAATTATTAACAGGAGTATTACAAATACTAAAAAACAAAATACTCTTCGATGATCTAATAGAAGTCAAACCCTTATGTTCCGAAGTCCGAAGCGTTATGTGCTGAGCTAAGCAAGCCTGATAAATGTATGGAATCAAACAATATATGTCATATTCTAAATATAGCACGCATCACTTTCAGTAGCTCTGATTATAAAATATGTTTTCAATGTTATCATTTATTGACATCTATTGACATCGTTAAGTATGACTTATAACTTGGTCGTAAATGCTCTACCTATTAGTAAACATTTGTCTTATTTTAATGTCGCCATCGTACTTACAGACAGATTACTTTTGATTCGCCAGGCAAGCCCAACGTGAAGTTAAATCGCGTGGGTTATAAAAAAGTGGATTCTGCGAGTATTGTATGCGAAATAATTTTCTTATCTAGAACAAATGCAGACTCTCCTTCATTTGAAGTTGTTTTTGATAGAGTCTGTTAACGTTTATCAGCGTCTTGGATAGAAAATATTATTACTCTTTTAATTTGACATTTAAAGCGAAATCATATTCCACAGTTAAGTGTGCCAAATATTTTTTATTACCAACATGGTGACGTATTAAAGCATTTTTTGCTGCAGCTCGGTTCATCGGTCATTTCAACGCATGTGATTGGCGCGGCTTCCCTTTGCAAATTTCAACAGTAATATAAGGAGAATTTCAGCAGATTTTGAGAAACATCAAAACAATACTGATTGGTGCCTTTGGACACCAAGCAATAAGAGTAGTTTATCATCGTTAATTAAAGCAGTGCGCTTTTAAGGACATAGAGAGTGACCATATCTAGAAATGGCAATGTCCACCAACTAAGTTTACCTTCTAGTGATGAAGGCCACTGAGTGTGTGGGCGTGTGTGTTAGTTTGATCCTTATTATTCTGTGGCCCTTATTAAAGTTACCAGGAGCAACTCCAAACCTCAATAATCACAGAATCAAGTTCATTATTTCAGATTTTTTTACGCTCGATACCATTTTAAGTCATTAAAGGCCACAATAGAGTATCATCTTCATCCCTTGATTTATGCAAGGTCTATCCCAGCTAAAACAGGACGTAGATACGACGTTGAAGGAAGGTTTTGTTTTGGTAACGTAGTTTTTGGACGTCGCTGGTACGTACTTCGGACGTAAAACATAACGTAATTTCTCAACATTGTTCCGACGTTGTGTTCTACGTACTTATTACTTAACTATTATGTAGTATTGTGACGTCAAGTCTAACGTCCTCACAACGTCCTGATTACGAAGTTTTTACAGCACATAAATCAAGGAAAGTTATTGAGAAATATGAAAACTAAATCCACCTTAACCCTTGAAATACTAAAACGAGAGAGGGCTTACAGTTATATTTGCCCAACGGTCTAGTGAAACCCTTTATTTTGGTTACGTTATTTTGATACGTATCTGAGACGTACTAAGTACGTGAAATATAACGTCATTCCCCAACGTTGTTACAACAATAGATTGTACGTACTTTTTACGTAACTTTAACGTTGTTATGTCACGTAAAGTCTAACGTCCTCACAACGTCCTGATAACGTTTACAGAAGGAAAACAATGCCAAAGTTTATGTAATCACAAAAGAAAGATGAATATACAATTAGTTATATATTTCATTACATATTTATAAGTATTCGATTTATTGATTTAATATGAAAGTATATGATAAAAATCATTATATATCAAATAATCCCACACACAAATCATGGGATAAAAACTTGTTTTCATTGAAAATCTGAAAACAGTCAAATATTATATTATTATAGTCATAAATTCACAAATTTAAATAGATTAGTTATATAACTAATCGATCAGTATCAACTCCTTAATGCCATTCTGATTGTTTTCGATAAGTTTTAAATATATTTAGTTTGACTAATTGACTTGCGCCATTGTCCGGTTTTCGATCACAAAAGCAAATCAAACCTTCTTATTGTTAGGCCTACTATAAAAAGTCGCTTAGCTTTAAAATGTGAGTTTCTTTCGACACTCGATACTTCCTGATCAAATGACACTGTTTATAAAGTTGATCATAAGAATGGGACGGCACACAACTCACGGAGTTGCTCTTATTGTCTCAGTTTTGCAAGGCAACCACCAATCGCAATATTTATAAACCCCGGGCAAATAGTCAAGAAATTTCAAATCTTTCCTATTTCAGTTGCAACAATTGTTAGTTTATCAGGTACTTCCTTGTCTCGATTAGTTAGTTAGCCCACAACCATGCATTCTCACTTCAAGTTTGAAAATGCCTTCCCAAAAGTGTAGTCGTAAATCATTTGACATACAGTTAAAGCTGTAGGCCTACATGTCTCGTTTTGTTTTCTTTAAACCCAGAAATCCGATAAAACTTTGATTAATGAAATACAAAATATATCTGTCGTAAGAACAGTAATGACATTCTCATTCAATTAGAGTCCGAAATAATAGTTACATCACTTATGTTTTTGTAAGCTTAGCTTGCTTGATCTCTCCATTCGATTATAAATACAATGAAATATTGTCTATCAAGGAAAACACGCAAAGATGAAGAATATTCAACATATCGCTACGGTTACGTTGTCACGACGTCCTCAGAACGTAATTCATATGTCAAGACGTCCTCACAACGTCCTAGCAACGTGAGCTAGGCCTATCTTTTCTCTGTGTAATTGAATTTTTCTGGTTAATCATTGTTATATTTTACTAGTTCATGCGTTCGGACATAAAAAGATTGAATAGCCCCGGCCTTTAAAACACTAAAGGCCTAAGGCCCCAAATTAATTAAAATTTTAGAATAGATTGATGACAATTGAATGTGATTATAATAAATAAAATTTAAGGATTTTGCTAAATGTGGAGGTAATATCTTAGACTTGATTAGGTAAAGTTAAGATTTTTAATTCAATGATGCATTACTTTTTATAATGTTTGAACACAATACTCTTCTTGAATAAATAAAATAATATAAAGCTTGCTGACTTGTGGACTTGGAAATCTATTTTTGTCTTTACGCGCCAACACAAAATCCTCTGACGTCATCATTTTTAGTTATGACGTCATTATCGTCGCCATGTTTGATGTCGTGTAAACTTAAAGAGTCGCTACACGCAAGACAGTGTTTTTCTAATTTACCGGCAAAGAATTTACTTTCCCTATCGAAGGTAAGTACCCATTTTCGTTAAAACATTATGTCAGTAAAGAAAGTTTAAATGAAGCTTTGAATACCTGTTATTTCAACAAAAGCATTCGAAACAGATTAGAGTAGCCGATGTAACTTGAATTTTAAAAATTGCAGTCACCGTACAGTACAGTTCAGGCTGAAAATATGTGTACTGTACATTTCGTTTCTATTGTATTGGAATATTTTATCATCTACATTCACTGTAATTTATGTTTAAGGTCGAATCGACAATAACCGATTTACGGTATTCATGCATTTATTATGTAAAATCCTGTGTCAAAGGCACTAGAAAGAAAACACAGACAAACTCCTCACCACGAACCTATTGCTCAACTGACTTGTATGACGTTGTTTCGTCACAAAAGTAGTGAGGAGTTTGGAAACTATTTGATCATTGACGATCAGCTGTTTCAAAGTTCACTCGGTACAAGCTTGTTTGTTTTGATAATTGCAAGCCTCGTTTTGCTAGCAATGCTCAAAACACTACAGTTTATTCACACAAGTATTCTTGTATCATCGTAAAATTTCTAAAACGTACGTTGATACAGTCACTTGAGGCTTCTTTGCGATGTTTTCACAGACTTTCATGACAGTTTAGCTACAGACCGTGCCAGTTATATATATTCGGACGTAGACCGAAACTTCTGTCGCAGAATGCTGTAGCCTCGCACATATCCAGTGGGGTTGCAGGTAGAGTTTCTCGATCTAATTCGGACGTTGACGTTCTAAGTTTTTTGTTTATTTTACAAAATGGATAAGAAATGTGCTAGAAGAGTGTGAATATTTGACAATCTCAATGAAATTCTTCTAGAAAGCTGTCTACTGCTTTTGTGCTTCACGGTATTAATCTAATTTATGACTGAATGTTGCGGCTTGCCTTGGGTCACTTTTTTGCTTTTCGATATAACATTTTGTGAGTGGTGTATAATACTAGTACATGTACAAGCTACATAACAAATCAGTAATAAACACAACTCTCTGCAATTGTTACAGCTATCAATTCCTAACTCATGGCACTGTTATTGTGTAAATCGGTGTGTGACATACATGTATTAGGAAAGACATCTTTTACAACTGGCCATTTTCATGCTTTTCTGTGCTTTTCTTATTTTCTAGTGGGCCATTTCCTTTAAATCAATAGTAAATTTCAGAATTTTAATGGGACATTTTTTATCCATTGTGCAACATGGCCCATTGCCCCTGCTTGGCTGATTTTGTCTTAACAAACAATCGAGATTGCTTAATTTTTGTTATTTCCATTTTACAGTTGGCTGACTGACAGTTTGTCTTAGAAATGAAAGATCAAGGGATGGCGCATAATAACTGAACAGGGATGGAGCAATCGAGGTTTTTATCGGGTAATACCATACAAACTTATCATCCAGATATTAATTTTGGAGTTAAAATGGTTCACAGTGATGAGTGAAAGGGACTTGTTGTAAAAGTTCTTTAAAAAAATACCACGATCAAAATATGCATTTCGCCAAACACAGCTTAATCTTTGTATGCCCTGTAAGAAATTCTCGAATATTTGATGAGTTGATGCAGGACTCGGTGGTAAACTATAAATGGTTATTAATATTTTCTATTAATTAGCCCTAATTCTGAGTATTTGATTTTGATGCAGGACTTGAGTCACTCCCGGGTAAATTGTTATTAATCAGTGTAACAGTTTTAGATGATTTTACAAATAATAACCTATTATCTACTTTATGAATTTTAAAACAGTTAATTCAATTGAAACGAAGACAATTTTTACGTGTTATCGATTTTATATGCAAGAATGGTATTGTAATGGTAATGATAATTTGTCTTTAATGACTGGCATTTTTTATTTATTTTCACAGGAGGAAGCTTTATTAACAAATGGTGCCAAAGGTTGGTCTTGATGACATTCATTATCGAACATTTGACAGATGAAGAGTATTGAAGACCTCACTCACCTTTCTTATAGTAATGTTAAACAAGAAGACATGGTCATCAACATCGCCCGCCAAATAAGTTTTCATTAAAGTTCCCAATATTTTCCTAAATGGGATGTTACTCTGTAATAAATAAATTCCTTTACCTCATTTTCGAATTCCATCAAAGTATTGATACCCTGAAGGCACACATCAAATTTGATGATCCTATCTGTAACAGTTTCTGAGAAAAATTGGCTCCTTTGAAGACACCTTGAACAGAGTCCCAAAAAACGTAACAAGGGCAATTACTCCGGAAAAAATATTTGCGCGGTTCTGATTTTCGAACTCCATCAAGGTATTGATACCTTGAAGGCACACACAAAATTTGATGATCCTATCTTATAGCGGTTACTGAGAAAATTGGCTCCTTTGAAGACACCTCGAACAGAGTCCCAAAAAAACGTAACAAGGGCTAAACTCCGGAAAAAATATTTGCGCGGTTCTGTTTTTCAAACTCCATCAAGGTATTGATACCATAAAGGCACACATCAAATTTGATGATCCTATCTTTAACAGTTTCTGAGAAAAATTGGCTTCTTTAACTCGGACGGACGCACGGACGCACGGACGGACGGACGGAGCTCAAACCTATATCCCCCTTCCACTTCGTGGCGGGGGATAATAAACAACATTGAATAAACATCTGATTTGTTACCTCTGATCTGTTTATTTTGAATAATTGTTTCAGTTCAATGTTTTCCAGTGGACATGTATTCAATACAATTTATGCCAGGCAGGTTTAAACAAATAATACACCTTTTTGGTATAATTGCCCATATGAATGATTGTATAATTTGTTTGTTTTTGATAATATTGTAAGAACATTTCAATTAAATTTTTGGTATTTAAATATACATATTGTTTTTTTACTTTCACGTCGAACCAAGTGCCTGGTATTATTTCTTTTGAATACTGCTTATGCAAAACGAATGTGGAAATGTACTAACACCATATTAACGCAGAAAAATCACGCTGTAGCAACGTGTTTGGGAGTCCTTAAAATGACGTGGTGACAACATTTTAAATTTACGTAAGGAAAACGTAAAATATGACGTCTATGTGACGTCTCAAGAATGTCGCATTTAGGTAGAAAAAACACGTTGTAGCAACCTGTTTGGGAGTCTACAAAATGACGTTGTGGCATCGTTAGAAATCTACCTAATAAAAACGTAAAACATAACGTTGTTTCTACGTCCCTACAACGTCGTATTCAGGTAGAAAAACCACGTTGTAGCAATCTGTTTGGGAGTCTACATAATTACGTTGTCACAACGTCAGAAAGTACGTAATGACAACGAAAAGTGGACGTTGTGACAACGTTAATACAACGTAGATTTGTTAGCTGGGATGCAATCACTTGCTTTCCGTTCTTCTTTACATACGAGTTAAGAGAAATATTTTTTCTATTCTTTGTCGATGATATTAGAAAACATTATCTTTATCTGCTAATTGAATGAATGGTGTACACTTGTTTTCCAAAAAAGCGTTTTAGTTCATAGTTTCATTGCAATTACAGTTTAAATCTAAATCATTAGTAAATCCCCTTCTGCATAATATTTGTGACATGTATGCAAGATTTATTGCTTGAGTTAGGAAGTGAATTGAAAATATGGAGGATATGGTTATCTCTAATTCTTGAATAATATTCCAAAAAGATTGAAAAAGTACAACCAATTGTTCCTATTGCGATTGAGCGTTAATTGCATTACAAATATGTAAACTCACCTTTACATTTGAATTTTCATGGTCGCTTTGGAGTATCACGACAGCCCTACAAAGGTAAGCTGGAAGGGTCTTGTCAGGGCTAGACACATCTCGTCTACAGGATCCTGAAGAACTGACCTTAAAGCTTCTTGCTTTTCTGTGTTGAGCAGTGGCAGCACATAGTAGTATATCTGATACTTGGTTTGTATCTCTTCCAGAGGATATACTGTTTCTTTCACATGAGAACAAAGTATATTCAACAAGAGAGTAGCTTACAGATGCAAAAATATTACCTGTGAAAACTGACAATAAAATTATAATCATTTTACAAAAGGTTTATCAATAATGGTTCAGCTAGAGGAATAATGACAAACACTACTCAAATGGAGGACAAACGCTTGTTAACAGAGCATGAATCTGTCTTAAATCATACATTTGTATATACTAAATATAACTGGTGAAACAATGATTGATAAAGTACATGTGGAAGGTGATACAATTGATAATTTATAAATGTATCTTAAAGAGTTATTGAAGGCAAATTTCCCATTTCATTTTTTAAATAGTCTTCATAAAGTGTTTTCTGATTACTTCTCTAAAAGGTTTGAATTAAATTGATTTTGTAAATAGACAAAATTTACAGGATAGAATCTAACAGATAATCTTTATGTTAAATGTAGTACTTGAAACCCACTTTCTCTTTCCTTACATATACAAAATAACATTATTTTAAAGTGATAATGTTAAATATTTATTTTCAACAATTCTTATTTACAAAGAGAGGTTTATTCAAACCTCAATAACAAAGTATATTTCTAATGGAAATGATAAGCAGTTGTTACTGAAGTAGTCGCAGTTTTCATAAAATATATTTAGCTTATCTTGTATAGGAGCACACATATCCATAAATTAGAAAGATGTTATCAGGTACTAAACGTTTTACTTTAATGGCTGACATTCATGTTAAAATCTTTGAAACGAATTGTTAACTAAGTTCAAAAGAAAAAGCAAGATCACAAAAAGATATAAATTTCACCTTTTTATTTCTTCATTTCGTTGAATATATTCCCTTTTCGGTTTTTCGCAATTTCATTTTTGTCTTGTTTGCCATTTCGCGGTCTTGTAATTTTTTAATTATCCATTTAACAATTTCCAACTGTGGTATAAGATTTTTAACTGAAACAATATATGTCCTTTTTGGTTCAGATCAAAATGGAATCAATATTTAAGTCAAATTAAAAAAAATATAATGTTGTTATTAATCAAGGCTCACTACTGAAGGTTTTTCATTGAACGTGCATTAAGCTAAGGTTGTTTAGAACAAAATTGTGTAATGTGTGCAATTATGAAATACTTAATATTAATTTATTATTATTTTTATCTTCAGGTCTCACAGCACACCCAAAAGAATTAATCCTTTTTTGTTCAACACTGTTAATTATTAACTTAAAATGTTTAATCGCTAGGTACACCTACGGTCTAGGAAACCTAAAGGAATTATTCTATGGAAAATTGTGATCGAGTGTTTCACTGAGACATTGAAAAAAGAATGAAGCTATCACATTGAGTGACAATTTCCATACAAACTTAATAACAATGGCGTCTAGAAGTCTATCCAATTATTGAACGTAAATAATAGGTTTAACATTATCTTACCCAAAAAAGAAGATTTGTGTGTTGAATTGTTATTTTTGGCTCTAATGTTGAAAGTTAATACATCGCATATTGTATAACTGTATTTAAAACCCTTTTCACAAATAAGCACTCATGTTGTTGTTTTTAAGAACAATAGCCTATTCTACAGTTTTCAAAATTGATTCGATTATAGGTTAATCATTTTGCAGTTGCATTTCCATCTCTGTTTCCTTTTTGAAACTGTATTGTTATAATCGCTGCGTTACAAACAAGTCAGCCACCGAGATCATCTAAACAATGATATGGTACAAGGTAAGTGAATACACAATTTAATATTTGAAGCGCAATTTTTAAGAAAACAGTTTTAAAAAGCGGTGGAATCAATTTTCTCTACATACATATTGTGTATTTTATTAAATTTACAAACTAAATTCAGTTGATTATTATTGTACTTTAAAAAAATATTATCTGTAGTGAGAAAGTGATATCATTTCGATAAAGCGGCTTGAAGACAAAGGCATAGATTCACAAAACCAAATATCAATATTGTCTTGAAGACAAAGTCCTTGATCAACAAAACAAAATATAAATGTTTGCAATAGTTTCAGTTCAAAATGCATACTGATATATCCGTTAAAATAGAAATAACTTTTGAAACATTATACCCCAAAAAGACTTTAGGATGATATTGTCAACCGCTGAGAATAAAAGCGACCAATATGGCTGACGGCGTTTGAAAGAACAAAAATCGCAACCTCTGATTTGCTGTGTACTTTATGTAAAACACAAATCGATATTTTTTCATACATAATAACATTGTCAAATACTTAATCCGATTGATGTTAGACATGTTAAACCTCGTGAATTTTACTTCTTCAGAAAACATAAGTGATTACTCCTACTTTCAAAAGGAACAAAGTCCTCGTATCTGTGTCAATTTCAAAATCTTACGAAACGACTGCAGCTTGTTTGAGTGACAGTTTGGGATTGGCTGCATTAAAAATGAAAAGATTTTCATATCAACTTACAAGTTACAAGACACTTTGACAGGTCCCACATTATTGAAGGCATGGATGTTAAGTGGAATCAATTGATAATTTGAAATGCATAAATGTAGAAAAACAATGTTAGAACCAGTGTTATATAGATGCTTGTAAACATAAAAATGTCACGTATTAAACATATTGGATGAAACAGGAAGACATTTGCGTGGCTTGCAGTGTCTGTCATAATGCTGCAAACTGCAATAACGCTTCGGGGATCGTAACTCGAAGCAGTCGTTACATTGTCGTTACATAATGAAGAATGTTCTTTAAGCATACAGTATCTTAACGTTATGTAACTCAAAGTAGTCCTAGTGCTAGTAGTTGGTACACTCCTTAAAGGGGCAGTAGCACGTTTTTAGGGGAAATATAAGGTGATGTCAGGAAAATAAAAATAGATGAATCGAATTGAAAGACAATGTATTTAAACTAAATGAAGCAGTAATAATTCAAATATATAACGTAAAGTTCAGCAATGCGATTCCTTTTTCTTACAAAAATGAATTAAAGGTGTTCACAAATAAATGGCCGCCAATGGATTTTATGTAAATCCTCATACTTGGTCCTCTGACTATGGTTGATTGGCTTGTTAATGAGATTGTTGACACTGTCTATATAATACATTTAGCATTTACTTACACTTATAAGTAAAATATTCAAAATATAACATTATCAAAAACGTGCTACTGCCCCTTTAAGAGGCAAGTTATTGAACATGTTTAAGATGTACACAAGTCCTAAGCTGTCCGTGTTTCATATTAAGGAATACAAATTGTTAGTTAAAAGCAACAGGATGATCAATAGGGTTATGTGCATTTCGAAACAGAGAGAACCCGTTGATGATAATATGGCAGTTATCAATTGAAATCAATAGTCCAACTGAATAAATTGTTCAAAGAACGAACGATAGTTAGATTAGGAGTATTTAGATAATTTCTACAAATGATTTTGATATCCCAATCACATAATTTCAGTGGGTTGACGAAATACACAAACCACCACAACACAGTGAGGTAATGGGTCAATATATCTTTCTGGTAAGCAACATTAAAAAGAAAACTGCATCAGTCAGAACTATTATCTTTATAAGTGATATTTTGTTTGGCTTCTTTATATCTCTCTCAAGATGAAAGTAAATAATCCTCTATCGGAACAGATAAAGATTTGTAAAAGTTCAAGGTTTAGTTCAACGCAAGTAGGAGTGGTATGTTTCAAAGTGGATCCTGTGTACAATAACCTTCTCTTCTCTTCTTAATTACCCCTCGATGTTGCTTTATCACAGTATTACAGTATTACATATATATGTAACATATGTTTTCTCTGTCTTAAAAATGAAGCATTATCAAACATTATCTCCTACACAGGATTAGATATCTGTTGAAATAAAAAGAAGTTTCCAAATCAATACATTCAAGCGTTTTGAATTGAATGGCGGATTTTGTTTTTACTTATATGTTAAATATTTTCAATTTTGTGTAATCTTCATATGATAAAACGTCATTAGAGACTATTTATGGAATAATTTTTGAAATCCTGTTTAAGTTTTATTTTTTTATCCATTGAAATGTTTTAATCAGAATCACAATTACATACGCCCGCATCACTATTTTGTTCAATTGTGACTCAAACCTTCGCTTTGAAAAACAATGTATTCCTTTCACATTAATCAAGATTAATATGGGGTCTTTCGAATCATTTGAGCCTACTTTTGGCTTTTATTTATTCATCTTTCGGATTTACAATGGACACTAACTATACTGTGATATGTTTTGTATTCAATTGATAACGTTTATCTACAACTCTCAATATTGTACAGCATGATAGCTAAAAATGAATAGAACTCATCCTCGTGGTTGAACACTTAGTTTATTATTCGCTAATACCACAAACAGTACTAACTAGAAGGTTCTTAACAATTTCACTGTCAACCTAAATCAGATGAAGTAGTCTGTTTATTTCGTACATTTCAAAACTGACGGCAGACATTGAACAAATAATGACACCTTCATATTGAATGACACTTTCAATAATTGCATATTGTGTAGGAGATAGTACGAACTAAATAGCAATGGCGCCTCAATGTCTATCCTATTATTGAACGTAGACAAGGTAGGTGTAATAATACAGTCACCTTAAACGAAAGTTATGTTTGTCTTCCAAATACTATACATATTTGAACATGGTCTTTACATCGTTAACATTAAATGTGACAACTGAGTATAACCAACACGTATTTAATGTTAAATATTCATAAAAATTGTTTATATATAATGTACTTTCACGAGTTTTTAAAAACTGTTATCAATTTAAAACAATCCATTTTTTTATGTTAAACTTTTTCTTTTCTTCAAACAGTATATTATTAGAGGGGGCGGGATGGACCGCAGCTATAGGCAACTGTGTTTTACCAGTAAGGTTTTGTTGCAATGTTTCACTGAATTTCAGCGCAGTACCATCCATGGTACGCTCATTCAAGCGGCACTTGCAGGTTTCACTGCATAATACTAAACTCATGTCCAAAAGAAACGATACCAAGTTTTCAAAGTCGTCCGAAACGAAATTCTATAACCTGACAGAGTCGAATTTAAGTGTGTCTAACAGGCAAGTATGCACATTTTCATTCTTCAGGAAAAGATACTTTTGATTTTGTGTCTTTTCAAATGTACATGGAGTGCATAAAACGAAATTTCAAATTGTTTTATGAACATAACTTTTGTCATTTCACTTTAAAATTGATAAAGTATTGAAATTTTGTCAGAAAAAAATGTTGTTGATATAAAAGACTTTATTTGACATAAATTCGTTGACGCGTCACTGCACTAGAACGTTTTAAAACAGCCGAAAATGTCCAATTTCTCTCTGCTATCTCGCCTAGTTAAGGAGATTCCAGATCGATGATGTTTTCAAATGCATGTTTCTCGCAAACATGAAAAGATAATGTTTCCAAATTCTGCATAGACGTAAGTTGACTACTGAAGAAATGATATTTCTATGTTTTAGTCTAATTAATCTGCAGTGGATTGAGTTATTTTGGGATTTGTATGGTATCGTTTCTTTTGGACATGAGTTTAGTAGCGATAGAAGTGAAATACTCTTGAAAGCAATGTTAAACCCCAGATGAGATTATATGTTGTTGCATGGACTACAATTCAGGAACCTATCGTAGTTTTATTGTGTCAGCTCCATAATTTTGTGTAGACTGACTTTAATAAATGGAGACTCAAGAAAACATCTATACACATAATTGATCATGCATGATTAGAGTTATATAATGTCTATAATGTTTAATAGTTAAAAGTAGTGTCACTCTTTATAATGTAATGACTATCTTTCATTAACATGGTCGGTTGAATTGACTATTTAATTTTCCAACCACTTGACTTTGAAATACATTTTGACAAATTTAATTTAGATGTGGGCATGATTCAACAAACGTTTTAAATACAAAAATGTGAATTCTATTTTTGAATTTCGCAAATCTACATTACAATGCGACTCATTCAACCTTCCGTCTGCTATCATTAGAACTCTAGCCGACAAAATGGGGACTGAATGACTTCATCGTCAGAAACCCTTACATCAACCTGTCAACTGAAAATGATATGAGATAGAACTTGACTCCTGCCCAAAGGATTTTGGACACTCTTTGCAATACTTTTTATCAAAATTTCAAATTTTAAGATCATATATATCATTGTGATTTTCTGGTGTATGTATTGATCAGTCTTATCCCTTACAGTGTTTCCTCTCAATCTCTCCCTCAAACATAATCTTGTTAATGATAGTACGTTTTTGATTAAACGTCATTATTTTTACTTACCGTAGACAAGTGACCTTAGCCTGTTAGCCATATAACATGTAATCGACTCATTCCCACAGAAGTAATGAAAACATCATTACACAGATCAATCAGAGTTACCCGCCCGTCACTAGTCCACTGGGTGGCGTGACCTGTCATCCAATTAGATTCATTCACATTTCCAAGGAGTCCCAATTAACGACGGATGCGTAAGAGGGGAGGCGGGACGGGTATGACGACGGTCACTTGTCTACGGTAAGTAAAAATAATGACGTTTAATCAAAAACGTACTATTATTTAGTTACTAACCTCCAACAAGTGACCTTAGCCTGATCTCATGCGGGTTGGTCCGCGCCGGTGCCGGCAGTCCAGCCGCCTTGTAGGCGTCCACTACTGCCGATCTGAGATAAACCCCCAACTGCCTTTTGTCAATCTCCTTTGAGCTCGTCTGGGAGTGGGGCAGGAAGAGCCTGCGCCTCCCCTGTCTCAGCGTCCGCGTCTTTTCCACGTAGACGCGCAGAGCGAGTACCGGACAAAGGAGACGTTCCCGCTCATCCATCATTCGATAGCCGGGGAGATTGACGGCAGTGTGAAGGTCCGTCCCTGTTCTTCAGCGCCCTGATTCTTGCACAAGAACTCCGGTGCCAGACCCAAGGTCGCTGACCCTCCATCTCTCACCTCAAACCTGAGCACATCAGCTTGCAGCGCGTGCAACTCTGATATTCTGACCGCTGACCCCATTGCCACTAAGAAGCAAGTCTTAATGGTGAGACACAGCAGCGTCGTGTCAGTCAGCGGCTCATAGTGCTCAGACTTGAGGTGGTTCAATACTATCGCCAGATCCCACTCTGGCGGCCTCAGTTTGTGGCGGCCATCCACGTTCCTGTCCGTCCTTATGAGCTCCTTAAGGACCGAGATATCCAACCCGGGATTCTTTTTGCGAAGGACGGACATAATGGCCTCAAGGTTCGTGTTGATGGAGGAGGCCTTAAGCCTCCTCACTCTGCGTAGGTGGACCAGGTAATCCGCGACCTGGGGCACCGTTACCGACCCCACATCAAACCCCTTCCCTTCCCTTTGTCTGGTCAGAACTGACGGGGAGCAGTGGCTCCCGAACCCGTCGTCCAGGTACATCGCGATCAATGGGGTAGAGAACGCGAGGAGCGTCTCTATCGCCCCTGTCCAACGGGAGGGAGAACGCGGTCTGACGAACTTGCACGACAAGCGCACACAAGTGCCATGCGTCAGTCGACCCTCCGCTCAGCCGCTTCCCATGGAGGGAGCTCCCCTGAGTTAAGGGCGAGAGCCACGCGCACAAGGTAACGCCCAAGCGCACAAGCACACGTCCAACCAAACACCACGCGATTAGCGCACAGCGGAAGAAGTTCAAGCGCCTAAGACGCGAGACACCTAGCGCCAGGAAGGCTGCAGGCGACCAAGCGCAGGCAAAAACCGAACGACACACGAGACACCAAGCGCCAGGGAGGCGCCAGACAACCAAGCGCGGCCGATAATCCAAGCGCCACTAGCTCGCGAGACACCAACCGCCAGGAAGGCGGCAGGCGACAAGCTCGAGCGGTCCAAGCGCGAGCGGGGCAAGCGCCAATCCAAGCGGCACAGGAGATACCTAGCGCAGGCGAAAACCGAACGGCACACGAGACACCAAGCGCCAGGGAGGCGCCAGACGACCAAGCGCGGCCGATAATCCAAGCGCCACTAGCTTGGAGACACCAACCGCCAGGAAGGCGGCAGGCGACAAGCTCGGGCGGTCCAAGCGCGAGCAGGGCAAGCGCCAATCCAAGCGGCACAGGAGATACCTAGCGCAGGCGAAAACCGAACGGCACACGAGACACCAAGCGCCAGGGAGGCGCCAGACTTCCCTAGCTATTCTGCAAATGCAAGCTTTTATGCAAATGAGGTAACACTTTCCAATTAAATTCATAAACTTTCCATAATTGTCCCCCTCCGCAACGGCAGTTCCTCCGGATTATTGTTACCAATCCAATTTCCTAATATTTGGTAACAACCTACATTGGGGGATGAAGCAAACATGAAATTACTTAGGTTGGCCTTGACCTTATTTCATGATTACAATGGCATTCTCGTGTTAACGATACCTCATGAACCGTTGCACCTAATGTCTTCATTGTTTTGTCAGGGCTTAAATTAGGGAATATACGCAGACACAAATCACTTTGGATGACCTTGACTTTATTTTCAAGGAAATGTTTGACAAAAGTCCCTTTTAGAGGTCATTCATGATAATGACTTCTAAGTGACCTAGACCTTTTGATATTTGCTCTGACAAATCTCAACTTTCATTTTGCAATATATAATCAAAAATGCTTCTTAACTCTGGCCACCATCCCAAATACTAAATGATTATAACTGTTTTCAGCTATGAATTTCTTTGTTTTAGTGGTATTCTTCAATGGGTGTTATCCTTTTTTTTCAGTTGCATTCAGAATGTTGTTAAGAATGTTTGACCACTAACAAATCAACATTTACCCTCCTTTTCCTTCATTAGAAATGCTTTGTACAAGCTTCATAGTTGGTATCTCATAAGAAGATCTGGGAATCGTAGTTTACCAATAAACGAAATATATCAGACACAAAGAAAATATTGTTAAGGTGATTTTAGAAATGCAGTTTGGAGTTGTGTTCACTACTGACAAAATCTCGCTTTCTTCCTGTAGCCAAGTCTATTAGTTTGTGTTGAAATCCAATTTACCTCATTGCCTTTGACTGTCTGACTGAACTTACATTCTTGTTACAGAATAAGAATTGCCTTCAACCATGTGTTGGTAACGAAAGCACTAGACAAAGATTGTGATTTATCTTACCTTACAGTAAAATACTCGGTTTTGATTGGTTGACGCTTGACTCGTTTTATCTCATGTACACCGCGAGTCTCAACTCTCACGGTGTACAAATTTCATGTACCCCGCTGCCAAAGCAACAGCTCCTCTCCGAGAAAAGGTGTCGCTTAGCGTTAAGATGACGTTACCAAATGACGCACGTGGTGTCCAGAGTTTACATACGTTCGATCAGCTGTTTTCGTGATTATTAATTATAGATTTGTTTTCTAATCATTCTATGTTTTGTTTGGAACCAAATTCTGCATTGCATTGATTGCACATGCTAAAGGATTAAAATCAAATAACATTTAAGCATGTTTAGGGTAAAAGTTTTACGTAACACGATTCATAACATTGCAGTCGGGTTGGACGACGCCATTTTGTTTACATTTAAGGTCAAGGCCGTTCATGCGGTGATGGCTCATCCGTTAACGGCAGTCAAACTAAAATGGGTATATTTTCTTCTGACATGACGGTAAGATAAATACGTTGTATGTAGGCCATGAGCTAGGAGCTGAAAATTGACATATTGGTACCACCCAGAGGGACCAAAAGTTTTAGTGTTTTTTATAATACTTTATGTCTCTTCTTATAGAAAAAGTATGATGGACATCTCAAACTGGTAGCTCAAACTCAGAACGAGGCTAAATCCAAGATGGCCGCCAAAAATATGAAAAAAATCCATAACCGTCAATTACAACCTTTAATCACGAATGTATTTCACCATATTGATTGGAAATAATAAAAGGGATGTATATCTATGTTATTATGAGAGAAAAGATATGATTAATATCATGTAATATTTTATTTTTCAAAAATAACCGTTTTTTTCCTAATTTTCTTGGCATAAGAGTCCAAATTTCAATAAATGTTTTTGATTACACATTTGAAATACAATTCTTTCTAATTCAACGAGATATTGATCACCTTCAATTGACTTTCTTTCAAGTTTGTCTTCTTTTTCATGTGTAGTGATAGTCATTGCTCAACATCATAAGCAGCAGTTTCAACATCTTCGTCATCAGAGTCACTCTCCGGCATGTCAAGGTCCTCACATGCCATGTTGCTACAGGTCTGACTTTGACATGTCACTGTGCATTTCAGTCCATTTGAAAGGCATTGACAACTTGGCAGTTTACAGTCCCTTGTGCACTTGCAAGAGATGAATTCCAGAACTGCATCTGGAGCAAGAGGTCCTGTCATCCAGCAAATCTCAATTTGGCCATTTTCTTCAAGCCATCCATGACCGTTTGTGGGCAGCGGGGTTGGATATTCAGCCTCTAGACACTTGTTCCATATAACAGCTTGATAGTTTGCCCTCAGGAGGTGCATTGACAGACAATCAGAGCAGGGTGGTAGTTGTCCTGATTCGATTGCACCTTTTCTCATCTGGAACAAGTGATAGCGCAATTCATTCACTTTCTTCACTGTACATCCTTGCGCATACAGGCAGCATGTGAATGCTTCAAGTGAATCTTTCAAACCTGGTCGCATAGTCCACTCATTCCCAAGTTGTTGGAAAGCATCTTGATATGCTTTGCTTTTGACAAGAAGTTTGAATGCATTGACCTTTCCTCTTCCCCCAAAGGAACTCACAGTATCACATCCAGTGTATGCGTGTAGTCCAGGAAGGGCCTTGCAAACGCCTTGACCAAATGCGGCAGCAACTTTCTTGACATCAATGAATCTCTGGCGATTTTTGTTACCAGCTTTGATGTATAGATTGGTTTCAATGTCACTGTTCTTTGCCAAGGACAAGACAAGCACATCAGTGTCATCTGATGCAATGACAACTGATGCAGATTCCAAAGAAGCATGTTTAGCATGCAACAACATTCGTGTGTCTGCTTCTTCTTGTGTACTAGACAAGGATTCAACTTCATCTGAAGATTCAGAAGTAATTCTGTAGCACTTGCTTTCACATGTAACATGCAGTATTCGGTCTTCAAGTCTGCTCCTGGATTGAGGAAGCTGCCAGTCTTCAGCGATGAACTTGATGAAATTGGTTTTGCTCTTTGATGAAGTAAGAAGCCGTCTCCATTGTCGTATCTTATGTCCTGAAGCAATATTGCTGTAGACTAGACTGTTCTCTGATCCCCGACTAACTCGTTCTGCTGACTTGATGGAGTGGTTATGGTAAACATCAAATACTACATCAATGCGGTTGCTTCCTGTCCCAATGTGCAGGGCAGACGTCAGAAGTGACTGTGAAAGTTCCCCAAACGTCTTGTTCTCACCATGTGTTTTCTGTACTAGACTCATTCCATCTATGATGCATGTTGAAGGTTCAGGAATAACATCTGGCGATGAAACAGATTTTTCTAGGTGTCTTGCAAGAGCTGCTTTGTTTGTCTTTTTCATTGTCCCATCACAGTTAGCCAGTGCCCAAGGTAATGGCCCAAGGGGCAAAGCTAGTACCTTCCGCATGTCCAACTTCCTGCTTTGAGCAACGAGTAACATATGGCCAAATAGCCTGTGATCTGCTTTCAGGATTGTTGCATTATTTGACCCTTTCCGTTTCTTTTGGCATTTGACATTTGTAAATGTTTTCAAATTTTGTTTTGGAAGACGGTCATAAAACTTTTGTGTCTGGTTTTCAAGTCTGTCAACAGAAAATTTCAGGTATGTCTCCTCTCCAAGCTGTTTCGCTCGTTGAAGATCTTTGGCTACATCTGTTGGAGCACAGGTCCCTGTGGATAAGCTTATTAGATCAGAGGGGCAGCTTTCAAAGGGGTTGGTCCATTCATTTTCCATCAGATGAACAATAGACTGAACATCAGTTTCGTCTTTGACCATCCGTGAATGTTCTAAGTCATGGTGACTTAGGTCAGGTGCCTGAATCTCTGTGAGTCTTCGCAGCTGGTTGAGGCATATGCTTCTGTGTTCAGCGGTTAGGTAATACCTACTAACAGCAGATGGCTTGAGACTGAAACCTTTTGTTCCCCCAGCAGTTTGAGTGTCTTTATTGATTGTCTCTTCAATGGTTTGGTCCACTGGTATCCGACCAAATGGATTCTTCTCACCTCTTTGGACTGAAAATCCTCCATTGACAAAGTATGCAAAGATCTCGGGATGTTTGTCCTGCAGACTTGTCATCTCTGTGTAGTACACTGAGAGATACCGGCTGTAGTTCACCTTGTCATAAGCAAAACACCATGGTAGGAGCTCCCTGATGCAGTGTAGGTGAAGAGGCCAATTTCCTTCTCTTGATGATCTGATGAGGCCAAGAAGAATCTCAACCATGTCAACATATGACATCCAGAATTCAGCAAGTTCTCCAGTGCTGCTCCTCAATGACTGCAAGTAGATCTCAAAGAGGTGAAGCATTCTTTCAATCTGAGGATTTTCTAAGAGATTCATAAGACTTGCTTGAGTAGTTGTCTGATGTAGCTGGCCTATTAGTTGTTTAATGTCATCTGCTGCTGTTGAAAAGGGTACTTGATTGAGATTGCACCAATTGTCAAAACTTTTCCAGGCTAATCGA
This sequence comes from Steromphala cineraria, assembly GCA_916613615.1. Lineage (NCBI taxonomy): Eukaryota > Metazoa > Mollusca > Gastropoda > Trochida > Trochidae > Steromphala > Steromphala cineraria. The sequence goes on along the minus strand of OU744734.1, from coordinate 54,429,344 downwards.
AGAAGAGCTTCATAGACGAGTTTGTGCAATCTTACACCTCGGTTATAGTGTCGTCCATCCATGACTCTGTCAACTGATCCTTCGGATATAACTCCACTCTCTACTGCAAGATCTCGTAACCCAGCATCTTGGAATCTCTTGCCCAGTATTCCCAGCAGATTGCAAATTGTGTGAAATACACCCATCCTCAATACAATGCTCTTGTGCAGGTGGGGTTGTTTCCAAATGATCTCAACTGCCTTGGCATAAAGTGCCTGGTCAAGGACACAAACTATTTTCTCAAGTTGAAGGACATTTTTGATTTTGTGAGCTTGGGAAAGAATTTCATTTACTGTACTCAATTCTGTTGCAGGTGCATTGATAGTTGGCAGGTATCCAATTACATCTTTGGTTACGGGGATTTGGTCACGTGTCAAGATGTTGAATCCTGTCCAAGAACTCACTGTCTGCTGATCACAGTTAGCTTGACGAGCTAAAGACCAGATCCAGTTTTTGCAAAGGGCTTCCTTCATAGCAGATTGGCTATCAACTATTGTGGGTTTCATTGTGGGGGGCCCTTCACGATTCCCAGCATTGTAAGGCGGCAGTAGGTTGGAAGTTGGAGGAATGCTTCTTCGTTTTTCCTTCGGTATTTGCACATCCTGCTTTGGTAGTTCCACAAGAAGACTCTGCGCTTGCACTGCTATACCATTGACCCTGTGAGATGTTCCTCCACCACTCAGTGTTTCCTCAAGTCTATCTATGTTGTCAAAAGCAAGAGTCGTTTGCACACCTGGAAAGATATCAGTAGGAATGGAAATACCGACAGTTTCTTCTACGGCCAACTTTTGAAGACACAGTGCTGTTTCAATCTCTTCCAACTTTGAATAAGATATTCCATGACCAAGTCTGTTGAGAATTCTAATCATTTCAACATTTCCAGTTAATGTCTTTACAACCCATGGCAACAGAACATGTTTGGGAGTGTAGAAAGTTCCACCACTGACGTTGTACATGACATCATGTGAGATTGATTGAATCAGTCGATGGGATTTGGAGGAGAGATTTTTTACTTTGTCACCAGTAAGAAGGATGTTAAGAAATGTTGTTAGTGATTCAGGCACATTTTCTTTTTCGGGATCAAGATCACTTGGATGGGGTGGCCATTTTTGATTCATTTCAGCTTGATTTGATTTGATCTCCTTCCTTACTATCATAGCGGCTTTCTCAACTTCTTTCAATGGAACTGACCTTTTCTCAGTCAAAAGACGAAGTTCATTCTTTAGTTCCATATTTTCAGCAGCAAGTTCTTTGACAGACATATTATCCGGGATGACCAGAAGTTTACCTTGCATATTTTGAAATATAATCAAACTGTCTCCAAATTCGGTCTCAAGTTTGCGGCGAATGTGTTTCTTTGTTTTTGGTAGAATTTCTTGTACACCTTGTTCAGTCATGTAAGCAACCAACTTGTCTGTTAGTTCCACCATAGAAATTACATGTTTAGTTTCAAAGAGAAAGTTTCTAATGAATGCAAACAACATTTGATAGGCATCATTTTCAGCATCTCTGTATTCATCAGGAGTAGGATCCAAACTTTTTGTTCCACTGCTTGAAACATCATAGTAACTTCTAGTGTAATCACGATAACACGTCCTATGATAATGAGCTTCTGCTGCAACCAGTTCTCGTGATGTTATTGCCAATATCTTGCTATCCATCTTCAAATTTGCCACATTTCGTACTTTGTCATCTGTGCGAAGTTCGCTTGCTTGTGTAAGAGGTTCCCTTGATCTTGAGCATCTGAAATACTTGGTTTTCTTGTCACAGAAAATGCAGATTTTGTCATAAACCCGAGATGTGTCAGCAGATAATTGCCGTTGTTGCTTCTGGGGGTGAATACCATCCTGATTTGTGTTCTCTTGGTTGTCTAATCCCATTTGCAGGAGCGTCTTCTTATGTGTGAACTTGCTTCTACATGTCCTGTGATATACAAGGTCTGGTATAGATGTTTCACTTGAAGATAAGTTCACTATGGGCAGGAAATTCTTTATCTTTGCAGCATTCAGAAGAGTGTGCCATGAGTCTGCATCCTTGAGATGTGAAAGTTCTGATAACTTTGACTTGCATCCACATATTATACAGGTTGTCTTTTCAGGCAGTTGAAGACAAGGCCTCTGATTTTCATTATCTTCACTGTCAGAATCCATGACCTGTAACAATATAAACATCTATTACTGAAAGCACAGTGTCAAATCCACATTTTCAAAATCTTTTAAATAATTCTTTTTTAGCCATTTCTTAAAATATTGGTTTAAATATTTTTTAAAGTATCTATTTTGCTTTTCTGAAAGGTTTGGACAGTGTTGCATTAAAAATATTTCAAATAGTGTGTTTATTTATTCATTTTTTGGAGAAAATCCTTTTTTGAAAACAATAATATTAGGAATAAAATACTTTAATTCATTTAATTTCAATATAAGGAAGTGTGTGCAGATTAATTGAAAATAGAGATTTTAATTGTGCACATCAACTTAAAAATATTTTGTTGTTTATCCTTTCTAATCTGTTAAATGTCTATCCTAGCATATGTTTGTTAAAAAATTATTTCCTGTAATAAAATATTCATAAAACTTAAAAATAGCTTAATGCAAACATTGCACTTGTTATTGCGTCAAAAATTTACAAAATATTGGCGACTTCAGGTAGCGTGTGATCCTTGTTCAGTTTGACCTACCTTCCTTGATAACAGTCAAATATTTAGATTAAGCCTTTTTCTTAAAATTACAAATATTTAATTCTTAAATTAATCAAAATGTTGATGATATATTTACATAATTTTATCAAGTGGTGAAAGTAAGCAATTTATAGCTGCAAATAAACTTACATTTTTTTTCTGGTCAGTTGAAGACAGTTTTTATGATTTCAATTTTTCATGGTCATAATCCATTACCTGTAATGAAATAAACAACTTATAATCAAAAATGCTAACTTTCAAATTCACAACTGCAAAATCTGTTTAAAACTTTTTTTTGTCATTTCTAAAAAAAAATAATCTTATTTTAAATAATGGATGCTCCCTAACTCAAAAAATATTTTGAATTACCTCCCTTTGCAAACAGTCAGAAAGATGAGCACAACATTTGATCTTATATTCTTAAAATTATCGATATTTTCAATTGTAAATTAGTCCAAAATGTATCTATGACACATAGTACATCATTTCATCAAGTACTGAAGGTAAGATATTCATAGTTGCAAGTGTACTTACACATTTTGTCCAGATCTGGTAGCAGACAGCTTTGTGTGTTGACGGCAGCCATTAAAGGGACCAGTCATTGCATTGATTTTTCAACTTTGAGACATTTTCAAAAATATGTGTATTTAAATGTTATTAGTGATGTACATATGCATGTACTATATTCATGTAGAAAATATTGCCTTTGATATTATTTCATTTATGATAATTTATTCAAAATGAATAATATTTGAAAATCTTAAATTCGAACTTTTTTTTTCAAATTTAGAAATAAATTGGAATGGATAAAAATAAAATTTCTTTTGTTTCTAAAACAAATATTCTGAAAATATAAAGATTAAAAAATTTTAAAGTTCATTTTAAGTGATTTTTAGTCATTATAAAGGGATTTTATCAGTTTGGCGGCCATCTTGGATTAAGCCTCATTCTGAGTTTGAGCTACCAAGCCCACATGGCCATCATACTTTTTTGATATGTAGGGACCATAAGCACTTTAAAAAACATGAAAGTGTTTGGTCCCTCTGAGTGGTACCAAAAATTTGCCTGGCTCATTGATGATTTTGATGCAGGACTTGAGTCACTCCCGGGTAAATTGTTATTAATCAGTGTAACAGTTTTAGATGATTTTACAAATAATAACCTATTATCTACTTTATGAATTTTAAAACAGTTAATTCAATTGAAACGAAGACAATTTTTACGTGTTATCGATTTTATATGCAAGAATGGTATTGTAATGGTAATGATAATTTGTCTTTAATGACTGGCATTTTTTATTTATTTTCACAGGAGGAAGCTTTATTAACAAATGGTGCCAAAGGTTGGTCTTGATGACATTCATTATCGAACATTTGACAGATGAAGAGTATTGAAGACCTCACTCACCTTTCTTATAGTAATGTTAAACAAGAAGACATGGTCATCAACATCGCCCGCCAAATAAGTTTTCATTAAAGTTCCCAATATTTTCCTAAATGGGATGTTACTCTGTAATAAATAAATTCCTTTACCTCATTTTCGAATTCCATCAAAGTATTGATACCCTGAAGGCACACATCAAATTTGATGATCCTATCTGTAACAGTTTCTGAGAAAAATTGGCTCCTTTGAAGACACCTTGAACAGAGTCCCAAAAAACGTAACAAGGGCAATTACTCCGGAAAAAATATTTGCGCGGTTCTGATTTTCGAACTCCATCAAGGTATTGATACCTTGAAGGCACACACAAAATTTGATGATCCTATCTTATAGCGGTTACTGAGAAAATTGGCTCCTTTGAAGACACCTCGAACAGAGTCCCAAAAAAACGTAACAAGGGCTAAACTCCGGAAAAAATATTTGCGCGGTTCTGTTTTTCAAACTCCATCAAGGTATTGATACCATAAAGGCACACATCAAATTTGATGATCCTATCTTTAACAGTTTCTGAGAAAAATTGGCTTCTTTAACTCGGACGGACGCACGGACGCACGGACGGACGGACGGAGCTCAAACCTATATCCCCCTTCCACTTCGTGGCGGGGGATAATAAACAACATTGAATAAACATCTGATTTGTTACCTCTGATCTGTTTATTTTGAATAATTGTTTCAGTTCAATGTTTTCCCGTGGACATGTATTCAATACAATTTATGCCAGGCAGGTTTAAACAAATAATACACCTTTTTGGTATAATTGCCCATATGAATGATTGTATAATTTGTTTGTTTTTGATAATATTGTAAGAACATTTCAATTAAATTTTTGGTATTTAAATATACATATTGTTTTTTTACTTTCACGTCGAACCAAGTGCCTGGTATTATTTCTTTTGAATACTGCTTATGCAAAACGAATGTGGAAATGTACTAACACCATATTAACGCAGAAAAATCACGTTGTAGCAACGTGTTTGGGAGTCCTTAAAATGACGTGGTGACAACATTTTAAATTTACGTAAGGAAAACGTAAAATATGACGTCTATGTGACGTCTCAAGAATGTCGCATTTAGGTAGAAAAAACACGTTGTAGCAACCTGTTTGGGAGTCTACAAAATGACGTTGTGGCATCGTTAGAAATCTACCTAATAAAAACGTAAAACATAACGTTGTTTCTACGTCCCTACAACGTCGTATTCAGGTAGAAAAACCACGTTGTAGCAATCTGTTTGGGAGTCTACATAATTACGTTGTCACAACGTCAGAAAGTACGTAATGACAACGAAAAGTGGACGTTGTGACAACGTTAATACAACGTAGATTTGTTAGCTGGGATGCAATCACTTGCTTTCCGTTCTTCTTTACATACGAGTTAAGAGAAATATTTTTTCTATTCTTTGTCGATGATATTAGAAAACATTATCTTTATCTGCTAATTGAATGAATGGTGTACACTTGTTTTCCAAAAAAGCGTTTTAGTTCATAGTTTCATTGCAATTACAGTTTAAATCTAAATCATTAGTAAATCCCCTTCTGCATAATATTTGTGACATGTATGCAAGATTTATTGCTTGAGTTAGGAAGTGAATTGAAAATATGGAGGATATGGTTATCTCTAATTCTTGAATAATATTCCAAAAAGATTGAAAAAGTACAACCAATTGTTCCTATTGCGATTGAGCGTTAATTGCATTACAAATATGTAAACTCACCTTTACATTTGAATTTTCATGGTCGCTTTGGAGTATCACGACAGCCCTACAAAGGTAAGCTGGAAGGGTCTTGTCAGGGCTAGACACATCTCGTCTACAGGATCCTGAAGAACTGACCTTAAAGCTTCTTGCTTTTCTGTGTTGAGCAGTGGCAGCACATAGTAGTATATCTGATACTTGGTTTGTATCTCTTCCAGAGGATATACTGTTTCTTTCACATGAGAACAAAGTATATTCAACAAGAGAGTAGCTTACAGATGCAAAAATATTACCTGTGAAAACTGACAATAAAATTATAATCATTTTACAAAAGGTTTATCAATAATGGTTCAGCTAGAGGAATAATGACAAACACTACTCAAATGGAGGACAAACGCTTGTTAACAGAGCATGAATCTGTCTTAAATCATACATTTGTATATACTAAATATAACTGGTGAACCAATGATTGATAAAGTACATGTGGAAGGTGATACAATTGATAATTTATAAATGTATCTTAAAGAGTTATTGAAGGCAAATTTCCCATTTCATTTTTTAAATAGTCTTCATAAAGTGTTTTCTGATTACTTCTCTAAAAGGTTTGAATTAAATTGATTTTGTAAATAGACAAAATTTACAGGATAGAATCTAACAGATAATCTTTATGTTAAATGTAGTACTTGAAACCCACTTTCTCTTTCCTTACATATACAAAATAACATTATTTTAAAGTGATAATGTTAAATATTTATTTTCAACAATTCTTATTTACAAAGAGAGGTTTATTCAAACCTCAATAACAAAGTATATTTCTAATGGAAATGATAAGCAGTTGTTACTGAAGTAGTCGCAGTTTTCATAAAATATATTTAGCTTATCTTGTATAGGAGCACACATATCCATAAATTAGAAAGATGTTATCAGGTACTAAACGTTTTACTTTAATGGCTGACATTCATGTTAAAATCTTTGAAACGAATTGTTAACTAAGTTCAAAAGAAAAAGCAAGATCACAAAAAGATATAAATTTCACCTTTTTATTTCTTCATTTCGTTGAATATATTCCCTTTTCGGTTTTTCGCAATTTCATTTTTGTCTTGTTTGCCATTTCGCGGTCTTGTAATTTTTTAATTATCCATTTAACAATTTCCAACTGTGGTATAAGATTTTTAACTGAAACAATATATGTCCTTTTTGGTTCAGATCAAAATGGAATCAATATTTAAGTCAAATTAAAAAAAATATAATGTTGTTATTAATCAAGGCTCACTACTGAAGGTTTTTCATTGAACGTGCATTAAGCTAAGGTTGTTTAGAACAAAATTGTGTAATGTGTGCAATTATGAAATACTTAATATTAATTTATTATTATTTTTATCTTCAGGTCTCACAGCACACCCAAAAGAATTAATCCTTTTTTGTTCAACACTGTTAATTATTAACTTAAAATGTTTAATCGCTAGGTACACCTACGGTCTAGGAAACCTAAAGGAATTATTCTATGGAAAATTGTGATCGAGTGTTTCACTGAGACATTGAAAAAAGAATGAAGCTATCACATTGAGTGACAATTTCCATACAAACTTAATAACAATGGCGTCTAGAAGTCTATCCAATTATTGAACGTAAATAATAGGTTTAACATTATCTTACCCAAAAAAGAAGATTTGTGTGTTGAATTGTTATTTTTGGCTCTAATGTTGAAAGTTAATACATCGCATATTGTATAACTGTATTTAAAACCCTTTTCACAAATAAGCACTCATGTTGTTGTTTTTAAGAACAATAGCCTATTCTACAGTTTTCAAAATTGATTCGATTATAGGTTAATCATTTTGCAGTTGCATTTCCATCTCTGTTTCCTTTTTGAAACTGTATTGTTATAATCGCTGCGTTACAAACAAGTCAGCCACCGAGATCATCTAAACAATGATATGGTACAAGGTAAGTGAATACACAATTTAATATTTGAAGCGCAATTTTTAAGAAAACAGTTTTAAAAAGCGGTGGAATCAATTTTCTCTACATACATATTGTGTATTTTATTAAATTTACAAACTAAATTCAGTTGATTATTATTGTACTTTAAAAAAATATTATCTGTAGTGAGAAAGTGATATCATTTCGATAAAGCGGCTTGAAGACAAAGGCATAGATTCACAAAACCAAATATCAATATTGTCTTGAAGACAAAGTCCTTGATCAACAAAACAAAATATAAATGTTTGCAATAGTTTCAGTTCAAAATGCATACTGATATATCCGTTAAAATAGAAATAACTTTTGAAACATTATACCCCAAAAAGACTTTAGGATGATATTGTCAACCGCTGAGAATAAAAGCGACCAATATGGCTGACGGCGTTTGAAAGAACAAAAATCGCAACCTCTGATTTGCTGTGTACTTTATGTAAAACACAAATCGATATTTTTTCATACATAATAACATTGTCAAATACTTAATCCGATTGATGTTAGACATGTTAAACCTCGTGAATTTTACTTCTTCAGAAAACATAAGTGATTACTCCTACTTTCAAAAGGAACAAAGTCCTCGTATCTGTGTCAATTTCAAAATCTTACGAAACGACTGCAGCTTGTTTGAGTGACAGTTTGGGATTGGCTGCATTAAAAATGAAAAGATTTTCATATCAACTTACAAGTTACAAGACACTTTGACAGGTCCCACATTATTGAAGGCATGGATGTTAAGTGGAATCAATTGATAATTTGAAATGCATAAATGTAGAAAAACAATGTTAGAACCAGTGTTATATAGATGCTTGTAAACATAAAAATGTCACGTATTAAACATATTGGATGAAACAGGAAGACATTTGCGTGGCTTGCAGTGTCTGTCATAATGCTGCAAACTGCAATAACGCTTCGGGGATCGTAACTCGAAGCAGTCGTTACATTGTCGTTACATAATGAAGAATGTTCTTTAAGCATACAGTATCTTAACGTTATGTAACTCAAAGTAGTCCTAGTGCTAGTAGTTGGTACACTCCTTAAAGGGGCAGTAGCACGTTTTTAGGGGAAATATAAGGTGATGTCAGGAAAATAAAAATAGATGAATCGAATTGAAAGACAATGTATTTAAACTAAATGAAGCAGTAATAATTCAAATATATAACGTAAAGTTCAGCAATGCGATTCCTTTTTCTTACAAAAATGAATTAAAGGTGTTCACAAATAAATGGCCGCCAATGGATTTTATGTAAATCCTCATACTTGGTCCTCTGACTATGGTTGATTGGCTTGTTAATGAGATTGTTGACACTGTCTATATAATACATTTAGCATTTACTTACACTTATAAGTAAAATATTCAAAATATAACATTATCAAAAACGTGCTACTGCCCCTTTAAGAGGCAAGTTATTGAACATGTTTAAGATGTACACAAGTCCTAAGCTGTCCGTGTTTCATATTAAGGAATACAAATTGTTAGTTAAAAGCAACAGGATGATCAATAGGGTTATGTGCATTTCGAAACAGAGAGAACCCGTTGATGATAATATGGCAGTTATCAATTGAAATCAATAGTCCAACTGAATAAATTGTTCAAAGAACGAACGATAGTTAGATTAGGAGTATTTAGATAATTTCTACAAATGATTTTGATATCCCAATCACATAATTTCAGTGGGTTGACGAAATACACAAACCACCACAACACAGTGAGGTAATGGGTCAATATATCTTTCTGGTAAGCAACATTAAAAAGAAAACTGCATCAGTCAGAACTATTATCTTTATAAGTGATATTTTGTTTGGCTTCTTTATATCTCTCTCAAGATGAAAGTAAATAATCCTCTATCGGAACAGATAAAGATTTGTAAAAGTTCAAGGTTTAGTTCAACGCAAGTAGGAGTGGTATGTTTCAAAGTGGATCCTGTGTACAATAACCTTCTCTTCTCTTCTTAATTACCCCTCGATGTTGCTTTATCACAGTATTACAGTATTACATATATATGTAACATATGTTTTCTCTGTCTTAAAAATGAAGCATTATCAAACATTATCTCCTACACAGGATTAGATATCTGTTGAAATAAAAAGAAGTTTCCAAATCAATACATTCAAGCGTTTTGAATTGAATGGCGGATTTTGTTTTTACTTATATGTTAAATATTTTCAATTTTGTGTAATCTTCATATGATAAAACGTCATTAGAGACTATTTATGGAATAATTTTTGAAATCCTGTTTAAGTTTTATTTTTTTATCCATTGAAATGTTTTAATCAGAATCACAATTACATACGCCCGCATCACTATTTTGTTCAATTGTGACTCAAACCTTCGCTTTGAAAAACAATGTATTCCTTTCACATTAATCAAGATTAATATGGGGTCTTTCGAATCATTTGAGCCTACTTTTGGCTTTTATTTATTCATCTTTCGGATTTACAATGGACACTAACTATACTGTGATATGTTTTGTATTCAATTGATAACGTTTATCTACAACTCTCAATATTGTACAGCATGATAGCTAAAAATGAATAGAACTCATCCTCGTGGTTGAACACTTAGTTTATTATTCGCTAATACCACAAACAGTACTAACTAGAAGGTTCTTAACAATTTCACTGTCAACCTAAATCAGATGAAGTAGTCTGTTTATTTCGTACATTTCAAAACTGACGGCAGACATTGAACAAATAATGACACCTTCATATTGAATGACACTTTCAATAATTGCATATTGTGTAGGAGATAGTACGAACTAAATAGCAATGGCGCCTCAATGTCTATCCTATTATTGAACGTAGACAAGGTAGGTGTAATAATACAGTCACCTTAAACGAAAGTTATGTTTGTCTTCCAAATACTATACATATTTGAACATGGTCTTTACATCGTTAACATTAAATGTGACAACTGAGTATAACCAACACGTATTTAATGTTAAATATTCATAAAAATTGTTTATATATAATGTACTTTCACGAGTTTTTAAAAACTGTTATCAATTTAAAACAATCCATTTTTTTATGTTAAACTTTTTCTTTTCTTCAAACAGTATATTATTAGAGGGGGCGGGATGGACCGCAGCTATAGGCAACTGTGTTTTACCAGTAAGGTTTTGTTGCAATGTTTCACTGAATTTCAGCGCAGTACCATCCATGGTACGCTCATTCAAGCGGCACTTGCAGGTTTCACTGCATAATACTAAACTCATGTCCAAAAGAAACGATACCAAGTTTTCAAAGTCGTCCGAAACGAAATTCTATAACCTGACAGAGTCGAATTTAAGTGTGTCTAACAGGCAAGTATGCACATTTTCATTCTTCAGGAAAAGATACTTTTGATTTTGTGTCTTTTCAAATGTACATGGAGTGCATAAAACGAAATTTCAAATTGTTTTATGAACATAACTTTTGTCATTTCACTTTAAAATTGATAAAGTATTGAAATTTTGTCAGAAAAAAATGTTGTTGATATAAAAGACTTTATTTGACATAAATTCGTTGACGCGTCACTGCACTAGAACGTTTTAAAACAGCCGAAAATGTCCAATTTCTCTCTGCTATCTCGCCTAGTTAAGGAGATTCCAGATCGATGATGTTTTCAAATGCATGTTTCTCGCAAACATGAAAAGATAATGTTTCCAAATTCTGCATAGACGTAAGTTGACTACTGAAGAAATGATATTTCTATGTTTTAGTCTAATTAATCTGCAGTGGATTGAGTTATTTTGGGATTTGTATGGTATCGTTTCTTTTGGACATGAGTTTAGTAGCGATAGAAGTGAAATACTCTTGAAAGCAATGTTAAACCCCAGATGAGATTATATGTTGTTGCATGGACTACAATTCAGGAACCTATCGTAGTTTTATTGTGTCAGCTCCATAATTTTGTGTAGACTGACTTTAATAAATGGAGACTCAAGAAAACATCTATACACATAATTGATCATGCATGATTAGAGTTATATAATGTCTATAATGTTTAATAGTTAAAAGTAGTGTCACTCTTTATAATGTAATGACTATCTTTCATTAACATGGTCGGTTGAATTGACTATTTAATTTTCCAACCACTTGACTTTGAAATACATTTTGACAAATTTAATTTAGATGTGGGCATGATTCAACAAACGTTTTAAATACAAAAATGTGAATTCTATTTTTGAATTTCGCAAATCTACATTACAATGCGACTCATTCAACCTTCCGTCTGCTATCATTAGAACTCTAGCCGACAAAATGGGGACTGAATGACTTCATCGTCAGAAACCCTTACATCAACCTGTCAACTGAAAATGATATGAGATAGAACTTGACTCCTGCCCAAAGGATTTTGGACACTCTTTGCAATACTTTTTATCAAAATTTCAAATTTTAAGATCATATATATCATTGTGATTTTCTGGTGTATGTATTGATCAGTCTTATCCCTTACAGTGTTTCCTCTCAATCTCTCCCTCAAACATAATCTTGTTAATGATAGTACGTTTTTGATTAAACGTCATTATTTTTACTTACCGTAGACAAGTGACCTTAGCCTGTTAGCCATATAACATGTAATCGACTCATTCCCACAGAAGTAATGAAAACATCATTACACAGATCAATCAGAGTTACCCGCCCGTCACTAGTCCACTGGGTGGCGTGACCTGTCATCCAATTAGATTCATTCACATTTCCAAGGAGTCCCAATTAACGACGGATGCGTAAGAGGGGAGGCGGGACGGGTATGACGACGGTCACTTGTCTACGGTAAGTAAAAATAATGACGTTTAATCAAAAACGTACTATTATTTAGTTACTAACCTCCAACAAGTGACCTTAGCCTGATCTCATGCGGGTTGGTCCGCGCCGGTGCCGGCAGTCCAGCCGCCTTGTAGGCGTCCACTACTGCCGATCTGAGATAAACCCCCAACTGCCTTTTGTCAATCTCCTTTGAGCTCGTCTGGGAGTGGGGCAGGAAGAGCCTGCGCCTCCCCTGTCTCAGCGTCCGCGTCTTTTCCACGTAGACGCGCAGAGCGAGTACCGGACAAAGGAGACGTTCCCGCTCATCCATCATTCGATAGCCGGGGAGATTGACGGCAGTGTGAAGGTCCGTCCCTGTTCTTCAGCGCCCTGATTCTTGCACAAGAACTCCGGTGCCAGACCCAAGGTCGCTGACCCTCCATCTCTCACCTCAAACCTGAGCACATCAGCTTGCAGCGCGTGCAACTCTGATATTCTGACCGCTGACCCCATTGCCACTAAGAAGCAAGTCTTAATGGTGAGACACAGCAGCGTCGTGTCAGTCAGCGGCTCATAGTGCTCAGACTTGAGGTGGTTCAATACTATCGCCAGATCCCACTCTGGCGGCCTCAGTTTGTGGCGGCCATCCACGTTCCTGTCCGTCCTTATGAGCTCCTTAAGGACCGAGATATCCAACCCGGGATTCTTTTTGCGAAGGACGGACATAATGGCCTCAAGGTTCGTGTTGATGGAGGAGGCCTTAAGCCTCCTCACTCTGCGTAGGTGGACCAGGTAATCCGCGACCTGGGGCACCGTTACCGACCCCACATCAAACCCCTTCCCTTCCCTTTGTCTGGTCAGAACTGACGGGGAGCAGTGGCTCCCGAACCCGTCGTCCAGGTACATCGCGATCAATGGGGTAGAGAACGCGAGGAGCGTCTCTATCGCCCCTGTCCAACGGGAGGGAGAACGCGGTCTGACGAACTTGCACGACAAGCGCACACAAGTGCCATGCGTCAGTCGACCCTCCGCTCAGCCGCTTCCCATGGAGGGAGCTCCCCTGAGTTAAGGGCGAGAGCCACGCGCACAAGGTAACGCCCAAGCGCACAAGCACACGTCCAACCAAACACCACGCGATTAGCGCACAGCGGAAGAAGTTCAAGCGCCTAAGACGCGAGACACCTAGCGCCAGGAAGGCTGCAGGCGACCAAGCGCAGGCAAAAACCGAACGACACACGAGACACCAAGCGCCAGGGAGGCGCCAGACAACCAAGCGCGGCCGATAATCCAAGCGCCACTAGCTCGCGAGACACCAACCGCCAGGAAGGCGGCAGGCGACAAGCTCGAGCGGTCCAAGCGCGAGCGGGGCAAGCGCCAATCCAAGCGGCACAGGAGATACCTAGCGCAGGCGAAAACCGAACGGCACACGAGACACCAAGCGCCAGGGAGGCGCCAGACGACCAAGCGCGGCCGATAATCCAAGCGCCACTAGCTTGGAGACACCAACCGCCAGGAAGGCGGCAGGCGACAAGCTCGGGCGGTCCAAGCGCGAGCAGGGCAAGCGCCAATCCAAGCGGCACAGGAGATACCTAGCGCAGGCGAAAACCGAACGGCACACGAGACACCAAGCGCCAGGGAGGCGCCAGACTTCCCTAGCTATTCTGCAAATGCAAGCTTTTATGCAAATGAGGTAACACTTTCCAATTAAATTCATAAACTTTCCATAATTGTCCCCCTCCGCAACGGCAGTTCCTCCGGATTATTGTTACCAATCCAATTTCCTAATATTTGGTAACAACCTACATTGGGGGATGAAGCAAACATGAAATTACTTAGGTTGGCCTTGACCTTATTTCATGATTACAATGGCATTCTCGTGTTAACGATACCTCATGAACCGTTGCACCTAATGTCTTCATTGTTTTGTCAGGGCTTAAATTAGGGAATATACGCAGACACAAATCACTTTGGATGACCTTGACTTTATTTTCAAGGAAATGTTTGACAAAAGTCCCTTTTAGAGGTCATTCATGATAATGACTTCTAAGTGACCTAGACCTTTTGATATTTGCTCTGACAAATCTCAACTTTCATTTTGCAATATATAATCAAAAATGCTTCTTAACTCTGGCCACCATCCCAAATACTAAATGATTATAACTGTTTTCAGCTATGAATTTCTTTGTTTTAGTGGTATTCTTCAATGGGTGTTATCCTTTTTTTTCAGTTGCATTCAGAATGTTGTTAAGAATGTTTGACCACTAACAAATCAACATTTACCCTCCTTTTCCTTCATTAGAAATGCTTTGTACAAGCTTCATAGTTGGTATCTCATAAGAAGATCTGGGAATCGTAGTTTACCAATAAACGAAATATATCAGACACAAAGAAAATATTGTTAAGGTGATTTTAGAAATGCAGTTTGGAGTTGTGTTCACTACTGACAAAATCTCGCTTTCTTCCTGTAGCCAAGTCTATTAGTTTGTGTTGAAATCCAATTTACCTCATTGCCTTTGACTGTCTGACTGAACTTACATTCTTGTTACAGAATAAGAATTGCCTTCAACCATGTGTTGGTAACGAAAGCACTAGACAAAGATTGTGATTTATCTTACCTTACAGTAAAATACTCGGTTTTGATTGGTTGACGCTTGACTCGTTTTATCTCATGTACACCGCGAGTCTCAACTCTCACGGTGTACAAATTTCATGTACCCCGCTGCCAAAGCAACAGCTCCTCTCCGAGAAAAGGTGTCGCTTAGCGTTAAGATGACGTTACCAAATGACGCACGTGGTGTCCAGAGTTTACATACGTTCGATCAGCTGTTTTCGTGATTATTAATTATAGATTTGTTTTCTAATCATTCTATGTTTTGTTTGGAACCAAATTCTGCATTGCATTGATTGCACATGCTAAAGGATTAAAATCAAATAACATTTAAGCATGTTTAGGGTAAAAGTTTTACGTAACACGATTCATAACATTGCAGTCGGGTTGGACGACGCCATTTTGTTTACATTTAAGGTCAAGGCCGTTCATGCGGTGATGGCTCATCCGTTAACGGCAGTCAAACTAAAATGGGTATATTTTCTTCTGACATGACGGTAAGATAAATACGTTGTATGCTTCTCCCTCGGGTAATACGGGCTGATGTACCATCTTTGTAGAAATGTCAGCCCTCGCCTTGCGGCTCAGGCAACATTTCTACAAAGATGGTACATCAGACCGTATTGCCCTCGTGAAAAGCAAACAACTTATAATGTCCCTTAATTTACCTCACCATGTCGAATGCAGCTGACTATGATAAAAGCCTCACCATTACATAAGATGGTTATCATATTTACCCGAGGCATTCTGCATGACCTTTGCAATATGAAGCCATTGGTTTGCCATGCCCTGCTTTATTTAGCACTAACATTTCTAGGTACGTTTTAACTATTCAACGAACAAATCTAAGTCATGTGAACCAAACAAGAGGAAGATCACATTGCCGAGGATGTGACTTAACCACACATAGTTCTAATGAGTTATGCAGGTGTACGTTTCCTTGTCTGTTAAAGGTAATCAATCATCTACGGAAAACTACATACATGTATAACTCTAAACTCACCCCCTTTTATCGTTAATGATTTTTTCTTAGCTACAAAAATTAAAAGGTTGTGTACAACTGTACTTGTATGAAAGAGTAACAAATTCTTGTGGAAATGTAGTTGTATGAAAGACGAAGAGTTTCTTAATAATAATAATAAAGTTAATATTTGTATAGGGCAAGTTCCAACATATTGCTCAAGGGCGCTTAGGCAAAGGCTACTGAAAACAAGTGGGTCTTCAGCTGTTTTTAAATATGGTGAGATTTTCACTGTCCTGAATGTTTTGAGGAAGACTGTTCCACAGCGAAGGTCCAGCTTTGGAAAAGGATCGATCGCCATAGTGTTTCTTCTTTGTCTTGGGAACATCAAGTGCTCTTGATGATCTTAACCTGAGTTCACGCTTTGGGGTGTAGATTGTGGTGAGTTGACTGATGTAAGCTTGTGGATAGTCAAATTGTTTAATTGATATACAAGGTTCCACCTAAGGTACAAACATTTTTATAAAACATAACGAACTTTTCCAGCAGATCTATTACCTTTATCAAGGTAAGATTTCATGCTATGGGTAGTTTGTATGTGTTGGTCTCCGCCTGTTATTTGCAGCATTAGCAGTGTTCGTTAACTGCTGGCATTATCACATCACTAACCCATAACACCTTGAGTCAATACTTAACATGTTTAGCATAGTATACAAATTCCTCACGTCTGGCATTAAGGACATGAGCCTTTTCTATCTAATCCCGTTTTATGGACTGATATTTGTGATTACTTTAATTAAATTTAATTAACTAATTAAATGAAGTTTTGAACAATGATAAATGTGGCTTTGCAATGGCGGGATGCCTTTAATACATTCAAAATTATGTTATAGTTTCACTAGGATACGTAGGCAAGTAGACAAAGTTAAGTTCCGCAGCTGTATATTCTTCTCTTAGATCTAAAATTATGTTAAATGTGACTGTATCGTTACACCTATCTTGTTCACTACCAATAATAGGATAGACATTGAGACGCCATTGTTATATAGTTTTATTTTCTCTGATACAATTACAATTGTGGACAGTGTCATTCAATATGACACGTTAGTTACCTATCTGTATGCGCGGTTAGGGGATAACTGACTGAGTGCCATATCAAAGAGATGAGTTCTGTTCACGTTTAATTATCATGCTTTAATCGGCTTCATAACCAGAAACAAATGCTACAGTGAGCTGTATTAAGAACCTAGGATATATTTGAAAATGTCAATATTGAAAACACGATACCAGTCCCTAGAACTTCCTTTGCCTACCTTCGACTCAAGCACGTCTTGATTTAGATGAAAATAAATTAAACATGTCAAGAAGATTCGAAGTTCGAAGTGCTCAAGTTCAATACATTCTAGGTTGTACTATTTCAATGTCCATTGTTGATATTAAGCTACCCCCATACTACAAATATCACTGATCTTACAAAAAGTCTTATTAGAGAAGAGATATCCTTCATAGGTCAATAAGTAAGCAGTAAGCAACAGTCAATTCTTCATTAAGTTGTATATCTATTGGTTTCAAGAACATTCGTAATGTATTTTGGCCAATTCACTTTGCATCAGACGGATACCAAAGATTTTACTCCAATGAAGAAAATTAAATGAATTGTAGAGTAAGTTTAGATATCGCTTTCTATCTGAAAATGATGAAGACTTTTGTTATTCAAACACATGACAGACAGATTTGTACAATGACTGTATTCGCAAATACAGGCAAAACCTTTGTACAAAACACAGCTAAGCGTAATATAATATTATCGGATTATTTGAATTCAAAAGGCTTATAAATTTGTAATGATTTGGAGTGGTGTGATAATAACATGGTAAATATTTAGTTTATATCATTATAAAATGGACATGCCAATAAAACATGATATTCATTTTCTCACTTACAGTTATAACAATGAGGGCACAAGGCAGTGGAAGTACCTTCACTCTTTGATCTTCTATTAAGTTGTATCTTGTAATTATCACAACGAGATGTTGTCAGTGCTCTTTGCAGATAAGGCGAAGGCAACACTCGCAAGTATTTTTCTGGCATAATACCATTGATAGTGGCTCTTGATCTTAAACAAGGTTTATTAAGAGTGTCCGACAACTAAAAGGTTTTCATTTGTTTGTATCTCTGAATACAAGAAACCTGCCAAAAAAGAAACCTGCATGGACTCTGCCCAATCCTTAATATCAGTATTAAGAATACTGGCAGCATAATTAGTTTTTCAACAATTATATATAGTGATGTGTCTTCTGCAAAAATTGAATTTGGCTCTTAATGTCATTAAGATAACGTATCAATAATAGGAGGCCAAGTACAGATCCCTGGATTACTCCAGAAGATACATAACGGAATTCGATTTCCATACATTCATTTATTACAAGTTAATCATTTCCCTCGTATTCCGTAAGATTCTCGTTTGCAAAAAAGAGCTTTGTGATAGGCCTTATAGTAAGCTTTACTAATGTCACATGAGACAGCACGGAACCCCTTACCATCATCGAGAGCTTTACTTATTGAGTCATATAGATAAACGAGTTGATTGACCGTCGAATCTCTTGGCATGATACCTGACTGGAGACTGGATAGTAAGTTGTTTTCTAGTAAGACACTTAATAGAAGTTTGAAGACACATTTTTAAAAAATCTGTTGCATTTCAATTTGTCAGTGCTACAAGCCGATAGTTAGAACAGTCATTTCTTAAAAACTTTTTATGAATCGGAACAAGATTTCCAAGATGATGGGAACAGACAATCGTTCAGGGGTTCGTTGAAAATTTTTATAAGGGGAAATATTCGCTTACCGAGCAGAGTTTAAAAACTCGATTTTCGATACCGTCTGGACCACATGATTTGGCGATATCAAGTGATAAGAGATAGCGATATCTGTCACATCTCTATCGATGGTATCTAGCGATTTCAACTTGCTGTCTATGGAGTCGAGTCGAGACAAAATGGCGGCCGATTGTTGGTTATCGTTCGGTGGTTGTAACTGTTGCTGGGTTCTTGCTGGTGTTGAATCTGAAGCTGGTGATCATCGTTTGCAGGACAGTCATCTGCTCACCGTCAAGTAAGTTGGTAGGTTGGTAGGTGTTGCTGAGAGCGTCATTCCAAATGTCTTTGTATCCATTGCAGTGTTTTTTTTCTTGCCTGGGACTGGCCGTGTGTTGTTGTTGTGATACTACTGTTGGCGACTTTTTTCTTTTCCTTTTTGTCTTGTTTTTCTTGTCAGAAGCGGGTGTAGAAAACGTGTGTTGTTGTTGTGTAACTCCTCGGGGACGACTTCTTTCTTTTCCTTTTTGTCTTGTTTTTCTTGTCAGAAGCGGGTGTTGAAAATCTAGTGCAGGGTAGATACGTATTCTAAATAATGGTAGCCCTCAGGTTGTTAGTTTATGAAAGCTTTCTCCTGGTGAAAATGGTTTTGGATGATAAAATGTCTTTCACCTCACTCTTTATTAATTCTTTCTGAAAATAAATTTCCATTTCGATGTAAATAAAGGGTCGAGCGAAAACATTTAAATATAAATTAAACAGTAGCAAAGTAGGTATTCAGAACATTACCATTATATTGATATATCATAGTCAGGAAATAACCAATAGGAATAACATTTGATACAATGATTAAAAAATCAGTAAAAACAAGAACTCTTTGCAATAAAAATGACTCAAGATTACACATGAATTGATCGCGAATGCTTTGCCGATAAAGGTGACATAGTTCAAAGTATAACAACTAATCAATATATGCAACTGAGACGTCAATATGTTAACACCGGTAGAGGCCATTGTTTAATTGCAATTATGAAATTTGGTTTAGGTCGAATGACTTCTTGATTATGTTTTTCAGAAACAAAGTTTAATGAGAATAATAACATAATAAGAGTTTTAATAATCGATAAATATTTGTATTCATTATATAATATTGATTGTTGAACTTTTGTATCACGATCATTTTCGTGTTATTTCAACTTGTTTTGTATTGTGTATGAGAGAGACATTGAAAAAAGCCATATGGCTTGTTTTTCTACTTCTTTCATGAAATGAAATGACCCAGTGTAGTACACCACCCCCTTGACTCGCCAGCACTGCTGAAAGGCCCGCTTAAAGTGACACAGAGTATGTTTCTTAAAATTTTATTTCTTTTTGATAAGCTACAAAATATCTTATATGCTGATTGAAGTTCATATCTCATCACTGGATTGCAAAT
Organism: Steromphala cineraria; assembly: GCA_916613615.1. NCBI lineage: Eukaryota > Metazoa > Mollusca > Gastropoda > Trochida > Trochidae > Steromphala > Steromphala cineraria. Next base: position 54,408,971 of record OU744734.1, on the reverse strand, counting down.
ATATCCATTTATGCATAACATCTCTAAAATGCTTGGTTTTATGGAAAAATCAAGAAAACACCTCAAATACGTTTAATATTCGAAATTATGCATCCAATTAATCTACCTATTAGTTACAATACCTAACAAACACTATCGAATCGAATATATATCTTCCTGTCATCGTATGACAAGGTTTCAAAATAACATTTGGCGAATTTGCGCGCGCCACTCGAGCCACATTGTCCGGTTTTCGATCAAAATCCCGACTTTGAATGGCCGTATTTTCGCTCTAATGCACTGATTGACCTTTAACTTATTATTTTCAGTAACAGTTAGTGGTTGCCAATGTAATTACATCGATTTCTAAATTTGACATATGTGAACCATACTGTGTCTCTTTAAGATTGCGCTATTCAGCAGGCCTTTTGGATGGGATTTAAGAACATAGTTAATGGACTAAGCAAATCTGAGGAGCCAAATGAAATTCAATGGTTTACACAAATCAATGCACAGAGACTCCGGTATTTTGGTAAAATCTTTACTAATGGATAAATTCTGTGAGCAGACAGGGTAATGAGATCATTTGATCCTATAGTTGGTTCAGACCTGGTAAGTAAGATTGTAGGATATTTCAGAATCCAGTAATTATTCTTTCCGTTTACGTGTCAATGCAACTCACGATATGTATTGTTGTTATCTATTCGATTAATGTGTACGATAAGGTTTATTATCTCACATATCTAACTGCTAATACTGAAAATCTATGGAGCTTGTCAGTACATATGCACTCAAATGTCATTGAGTAAGAATGTTTCTATTACCCGAGCGAGAGCGAGGTTAAACATATATTTTCAGAGTTTCGTGAAAGTCATATGACACACTTCTGAGGGTATTAATTTCTTTATTACCGATTCTATTACATTTTATTCTCTTAAAAATATCCAGAAAATGGCCTGCTTCCCTTGCGACGGCCGATTACAGTGACGTAAAGAAGAATGGTTTTATGACGTCACAGACGTAAATATACGGGTCGCGCTACAACAATCGTTGCAAAGCAAAAGAGATATGTGCACATGTGCTCATACTGAAATTATGTCACTACTTGCTTTCAACCATATGGGTAATAAATTGCTTTAAGTTTTAATAAACTACTAATATATGTAATACTAATTATACAATGCATGACTCACCAATACAACTAAAAAATCTACAAATGCCATTTTTGTCAAGAAATGGTTGTTTTGGAGGAAAAGTTTATATGTTGTTTTCTCATCATATTCCTTAAAAGTTGTCAACAACTTCACTGCAGCCAAGTGCTTAGAAAATAGATTGATTATTTGCTTCTTTTCATGTTATTTTCAATTGTACGTATCGGAAGTAAAGAAAATATTACACTCTGTCATTTCAACTTAACATAAACACTTTCAATTTCTGTATCAACACAATTACTCTGCCACGCCAGCAATAATGGAATTATTGCGGTTCTCCAAATACTTCATATTTACAACCTTATTTTCAAAAAGGGATTAAGGCAACCAGTGCTCAAGAAACCTTCGACTTGTGTGCGCTCGCATTATTATACGAGATGTGTTCTGATCACTAGTGAAGTCATCTAGCCATCTGTGTGTAGCCAAGTCCATTAATTTGTCCTTAAATCCATTTAACCTTATTGCCTTAGTCTGGCTGAACCAAAATCGGTTTTATTGATGCCATTACAGAATAAGATTTGCCCTCGACAATTTGTAAAAAGATGAAAGCTCTTGACAAAGATTACTCACATGTTTTTACTCTTAACACATCCCTTTTCTGTTACTGATTTCTTTCTAGGCTACAGAAATCAAGGTTGTGTACTTGTATGAAAGACAAAGCTATCCTTGTGTGTCTCCCCACAGAGACATATCAAGTCAGTCCGTCCGTCACAAAAGTTTGTCCGGAGCATATCTCCCAAACTATACATGCTAGCTTCACCAAACTTCACACACTTATCAACCATGATCCCTAGATGTGCCTTTTGGGGGTTGGGCCATCAAACTATTTTTTTTTTTGCGGTTTCCATGGAAACATGACTAAAAAAGTGACTCTACGACCAAGCCCTTTGTCCGGAGCATATCTCCCAAACTATTCATGCTAGATTCACCAAACTTCTTACACTTATCAACCATGATCCCTAGATGTGCCTTTTGGGGGTTGGACCATCAAATTATTTTTATTTTTTGCGGTTTCCATGGAAACATGACTAAAACAGTGACTCTACGACCAAGCCCTTTGTCCGGAGCATATCTCCCAAACTATTCATGCTAGCTTCACCAAACTTCATACTCTTATCAACCATGATCCCTAAATGTGCCTTTGGGGGTTAGACCAACAAATTATTTTTATTTGTTGCGGTTTCCATGGAAACATGACTAAAACAGAGACTATATGACGAATTCCATAGTCCGGAGCATTTCTCCTAAACTTTTCATGCTAGCTTTACTAAACTTCATACACTTATCAACCATGATCGCTAGATGTGCCTTTTGAAGGTTAAACCAACAAATTATTATACCCCCGCTACGAAGTTCTTTTTGTTCCGCTCATAACTCGAATATTATTTGTTCAAATGTCACAAAACTTCATATTTGTAATCACTATGGTCCCTAGATGTGCCTTTTGTATATTTGGGTCAGATTCCATGATCATTATTTTAGATTTTCAACTTCTTTATTGTAGAAGTGACTCTTTGAGGAAGTCATTTTTGTTCCGCTCATAACTCTGATACTATTTCTTCCGATGTGATAAAACTGTATATATGTAATCACTATGGTCCTTAGATGTGCCTTTTGTATATTTTAGTCAAATGCCCTCATTATGTTTTTAGATTTCAGACTTCTTTGTTGTAGAAGTGACTGTTTGAGGAAGTCATTTTTGTTCCGCTCATAACTCGAATATTATTTGTTCAAATGTCACAAAACTTCATATTTGTAATCACTATGGTCCCAAGATGTGCCTTTTTTATATTTTGGTCAGATGCCCTCATTATTCTTTTAGATTTTAGACTTCTTTGTTGTAGAAGTGACTGTTTGAGGAAGTCATTTTTGTTCCGCTCATAACTCTGATACTATTTCTTCCGATGTGATAAAACTGTATATATGTAATGACTATGGTCCCTAGATATGCCTTTTGTCTATTTCAGTCAGATCACTCTCATTATTATTTTAAGATTTCGATTTCTTTCTTGTAAAAGTGACTCTTTAAGGAAGTCATTTTTGTTCCGCTCTTAACTTTGATATTTTTTGTTCAGATGAGCCATTCGATATACTCTCAGTATTTTTGTATGGTTTACTTCTTTCTTATGATACAGTCACATTGAAAGGACATTGAAGATTTTATTAATACAATAATGACTATATAAGAATCATAAATGTCTGAAAAAGACATTGTTAGTTTCATAAGAGCTTATATAGCTTACATGCAATCCGGAAGTCTATATCTGCTTTTTCATTGACTTTTAAACAGTGTAGTTGTATCTTAGTTTCTATAATCACTTAGGGAAGCGGGGGTATTAAAAGTGAGCTTGCTCACTAATTCTCTTGTTATGTCCCCCGCAAAGCTTTGCGGGAGACATAATGTTTTCGGTTCCGTCCGAAATTCCGTAATTCCGTAATTCCGTAACGCTTTCGTTTTCCGGACCATATTTACGAAACTTGGTATGTGGTTAGATCTAGTGGTAGAGTGGTGCCGTTTGCTATTTTGGTCATTCTGAATTATATAATTTTCTTGGTTTCCATCGCAACAGTTTGAAATAAGAACATATTGAGGGAGGACAATTTCCGGGCCAAATCTCAAAAACTATTCAATATGATTTTACGAAACTTGGTATGTGGTTAGATCTAGTGGTGGAGTGGTGCCTTGTGCTATTTTGGTCATTCTGAATTATATAATTTTCCTGGTTTCCATGGCAACAGTTTGAACTTAGAACATATGGAGGGAGGACCATTTCCGGGCCATATCTCATAAACTATTCAATATGAGTTTACCAAACTTGGTATGTGGTTAGACCTAGTGGTGGAGTGGTGCCTTTTTCTATTTTAGTTATTCTGAAAAAAAATTTCTGGTTTCTATAGAAAGAAGTTGAACTAGGTGTATATGGGGGGTAGGGTCTGTTTCCGTACTTTAGCTTAAAAACTATTCAAAATATTTTTACTAGACTTGATATGTGGTTAGAACTACTCGAGGAGTGGTGCCTTTTGCTACATTGGTTTTCTGAATTGTTATTTTCTGGTGTCCATGGAAACAATTTGAAATTTGTACATAATGGGGGTAGGGTCACTTTCGGATTAAATGTTAGTGGGGGACATCACAGTGCATCACATGCACATATTTCTAGTTTTTATTGTTTGCAGTTTCCATGGATAAATGACTAAAAAGTGACTCTATGATAAATTACTTTGTCCCGAACATATTTCCTGAAATATACATCTCAGCTTCACCAAATTTGCTACAAATGTCAATCATGATTCTGGATATGCCGTGAGAGTTAAACGATATATGGATTTTCTTTTCCGGGTTTTCTTTGGAAAACATGACTTACAAAGTGACTCAACAAAAATAACTTTGTCCTCAGTACATCTCGTAGAATATTCATGATAACTACCTCAAATTTGAATCAAAGATCAACCATTATCCCTAGATGTACCCTTTTAATTGTAAAACCTATTAATGAATTCGGTTTTTAGTGGAAAGCAGACTAGTACAATGAGTAACTGTATACTCAACTATCAGACAACTTAAACCAAAATTAATCAGTTTTACTATTTGAATTTTTTTTAACAAAGTGTGGAGCGGATGTATGTGAGCTTTGCTCGCTTCTTTACTTGTTGTAGAAACAGCGTCACTGATTGCACAACTTACTTTGATTGCCTCCAATCAGTCATCTCCCATTCTATCCCACAAATTCACCGTTATAGAACAGGCTGTATCAAGATTTCATGACTTGATCTGCCTCTGTGGGGAGAGAATGTGTGGACGTGTACAGTGTACTTGTACGAAAATTAATACGAACACGTTTTCGATGCAACGTTTCGTTTAATCTACAATCGTCTTTATCAAACACATACAAGTTTCCCTGTAGATGTAGTACTGTTATGAAGGTAAGATTTTATGCAATTGGAAATTGGACGTTTTTGTCTCCCATTATTAGTTGGATTACTTTCAGTGTGTTGATCGTATTATCACATAACCAACCCTCGATACGTTAACTCAATACATATAATTTTGAGGAGTTGTCATTCCCCCGCTACGAAGTAGTCTGAGCTATAAAGCGGTCAGCGCGTCCGTCCGTCCGTCACACTTTTTGTTCAATTTCATTTAGTAATCACTATGGTCTCTAGATGTAACTTTTGTATATTTCGGTCGTATGTTCTTTTCTTTACAATTGACTGTTTGAGAGTAGTTTCTTTCCAGTTAGGCTATAAATATTATAGTATAAAATACCTTTGCTTACTAATTCTCTTGTCTCGAGCGCGACGGAGCATTATTGCTTGAAGCTGTCTTGACTGCAGCAATCGTATTAAACTATTGTGGGTGAATGATGCCATATCTGTAAAGGTGACGGCACTAGTTAATGAACTCTGTGGAGCGCAACTTTCCTGGAGCTCACCAGTCTGGTATTATCGCCTCTCAAGCCGGAGTGAACACAAGTAAGTGCATTATGTGCAAACATAAATGGGTGCACAGTAAATTTAAACTATGTAGACTATGAAACCTAAGGAGGCCACAGAACACAGATGTTTTATTTTACCACAGAGATTTGTTGTTTTCGAAAATAAAGGTCTAGAAATTAGTTTGAGCACTTAAATTAATGAGCAAAGAGGCATAGCAAAAGAAATACCGTAATGCCAATATACCTTTAATTGGAGGTCTCTTTGATAAACGTCTTGGTCTCAATTTGTAATCACACTGTTTAGGACAATATTTCGAAATAATAATCACCAATATGACATTCGTTCACTGATAGTCGATAATTTTACTCACGGAGGGGGTATTTTGTTTCAAGAAACAAATTAACTTTCAGTAATTTCGATACGTATGACTGTGGCTTTTAATGAAATTGCTTCTGTAAATAGATCGTGATTTTAAACAGGCAACAAATACTGCAATAACATTACCTAACTAGCGAAGGGATCTGTATGATGTGATTTGTGGTTTAATGCCGCTTTCAAGAGTATTTCACTTTTAACACGGCTCCAAATTTAATTGCAGGGAGAAAGTCTGCTACACTTGTGTGCCTTTGCATTTGCGATGAAACCTCCGAACCATCGGTTGTACTGCGCATTGTAACATGGCATTGTAACATTGCAACCAAACCTTACTGCGTGTATATAAAGTTTTCGAGCGCATTGCGGGATGGAATCAATTTTAATAGAAAACGTCCTTTTCAATTTCAGATACAATTCAACATCTTTTAATGTCGCGCAGAATTTACCGAAATTCACTTTGCACTTTTGCAAGTAAGTCCAGAGGTGCTGGAATTGAGCCAGGGTTAGCATAGGATTGTTTCCAAAACGACTGAAGCAAATACAACCAAATTTTCCAGACTGGTAGCCCTTACCCTGAAATCGCGACTTTAAGCTCTGGGCCAAATCGACCCATTCATCGAATCCAATATCGAAATATTAACATCGGCGATTTTTTTTTCCAAATGGACTTAGAAATTCACTCTAAAACCTTTTTATAAGATGCATAATAACTAATACTGCCAAAAAGTCTGACCTATAGACCTATAATGATTCGTTTCTTCTTCATTTTGTAGCCGAGAATATAGCCTATAACAAGTTTCTTTCGAAATTGTCAAATTCAAAATACCATTTGCGTAGCAACCTTTCAAAGTTTCACATTTAAGGAACATCAATTTTCAAGGGCAAATTACTCGAAAACCTGACCGACGAATTTCCATATTTTTGCATGGGAATTAGTCATGACTATGGTCTTCACAAATAAAATAACATGACTCGGGAAAACTCATTTCCGGTCGCCATTACGCATTTTCCCAACATGGAGTCAGCTCCCAGAGAAAAATGTATCTTGTTCCTTCCTCATAGTGCTGTAGCTCATGAGGTTATGAGATATTCAGGAAAATTCAGGAATGATGTTTGACATCATCATCTGTGTAATGAATATGTAAGATTTTCGGCTGGATCATGTTTATTGTAACCTTAAATACTTTTGTGTTAAAAGATTGAATAAACTGTACTTATCACATACAATTATTGTTATATTTTTTTGGTTGTCTGTATTCTTACTCGATTCATAACAAAATTATACCATGCAGTTGATTTATATTGATAGATTATACCTTATTGTCAAAATTGTATGTAATAACGTGTGTCATGTCAAAGCACTCGGTAAGATATAAGAATTTGTGACAATGCCTTTCCCTAGAATTTGTATCCTCTGGCTGTCAGGTCGAAAGTGGAATCATTCTAATCTGTTAATGGTCCATATTTAAAATGTAGTGAAGTTCAATTTTCTAAAAGTATTTTGTGTGTATTCATTGTATTTATTGCGAATTATGCGACCAACCTAGAGAAAATAGGACCAAATTCTATTAAAAAGGAGACAATTTACCAAAATAACTCAAACGGCAGCCCCGGCATGTCGACATGAAGGGATATCTAGTATTGACATCTCACAGTTCGTTTCCTAAATGTATCTTTGATGGCCGTCCTTGTCGCGCATTTTCTTTTCTTTTTCTCTGAATGTGGTATTTGCCCCAAAAGTTGATACCCATCAGACGCAATTGCGGTAACTCAGAAGCGGTGTAAATCCTACTCACATAATCATGACGTCACCGAAAGCGGGTTCGTTTAATGATTCGGCAAATTTGCAAAGGGCACTTCTGACGTCGAAGTAGGTATTTTGTTGTTATTTGAAACAAAGTAAATTCTGATTAGGATAAAAGAAATTTTTAATATTATTTATTAAATAATAATTGATACACTCTCCAAGATGCTATCAAAGGCAACAATTTGCAAAATGCTCGTTTCTGATTGGATACTGTGAGAAATCAGAGGGCATATAACTTGGTTATACGGTGCTCTGTTTACTTCCCCTCCTGCTCAGGAATTCATTTGTTGCCTAGAAACAGTAATTCTCAATATTGCGATTGTTTCGAAAACTACAAAAATTTGAACCATGATATTGTTTTAATCACAATACATATCAAATCTTATCAAAGTTTCCACAAGCTAAATGGTTGAATGCGATGACAAAATACACGAAACTGACAACGGTTCAGATTTCCTGTTGGCTAGATGCGTTATTCAGTAACATAGCGTTAGGCTACAGTCTCGAAAAGTATAACCGGACAGAATATCATACAACTATTATTCAAAATAGGGAATACACTTAATTCAATTATACCGACAAAATGGTCGCTGACAATGGTCGCGATATTCTAACGTCTACAGAATAGATTGAGCTTCCCTTGGAGCATTCAAAATCCTAGATAGTTACATCTTAACAACATTAAACGTAATTGTGATACTTTTACACCATGAAAAAGTCTGTTGATATATGATTCGGATAATAACAACTTTGTCATTATTTAGGGAATGTTTAACACTCGTTTGTGTCAAAGTCAATGTGTCTCCATTTGCTGCCTTCAGCGTCAAGAGTGTTAATGATGAAAAACACTTAAGTAAACACGTAAAGCATTTATATGGATATTTGGAGATTGGAATTACGGTTCCTGTCAACGTTTTAGGGCAGCAAGAACAATGAGCGAAAATATGGTGATTAGGTTTGACAAGAGAAATGAGTGTGCAGGAGGACAAAACACCTCAAGATGACATATTTGCGTGTCACAGTCAAAAGTAAGTCTTCAAATAATATGAGTGGGAGCCAACCACAGAAAACCACATCTACTGTAGAAACTTAACTAAAACATTTCCTTGTACATCTTGTACTCGCATGTTCTCGATGTTTTGTAACTGCTTTCTGAAATAGCTTCTCAGCTTATGAAAAAGAGTCAATAAGTAAAATAGATAGGATCTATGGCAGTAACTAATTATTGAAAGTCATGGCTCAGGTTTATAACTACAACTTATGTTTCACGTCATGGTTCAAACTAATCATATTAACATGTCACGGGTCTACGCTGTAAGTTATTTCTTTCTTAAGTTAATAATTTGCATACAAAGTGGTCACAAAGGCAGGTACTTTATTGGTGGAAAATTCATTTCTTGTAAAAGTTATATGTATTTGTATTTTCAAAGAGCAGTGCTTTTTAGCTGTAAATTAAAACATGTTCACCAAATTGCAACATCACATTTCCTCATAACCTCGTAAACAGAGATTCTTCTTTGCTCCATTAAAGGGGCAGTAGCACGTTTTAGTGGATACATAAGGTGACGTCAGCAAAAGAAAATGAAAATGAATGGTTCCAATTTAAAGACAATGTATTTAAACTAATGAAGCAGTAAAATAAAATATGTAAAGTTCAGTCATGCGTTATTTTACACAAAGTTAATAAAATGTACTCACACAAACATGACCGTCATTATGGACTATTGCTGACATAGGGCCTTTATTCTGAACGTGTAGAGGTACAGTTCAAGCTGAAACAACAATCCGTATGCACCTCAAAAAATATATTCCTGTACAACATTCTAAATTCAAATGTTCATTATTTTGTATATGTTATAATTTTAGTATTCAACGAAATTCTTAATTGTACAATTGTGGCAGAGTCAACTTTGAGTTGTATGATATTTTGTAAATAAACATGTGTAGTAAATATATTAGTTTGTTTTGTATTGATGAGAAATACATTCTCATTAAATAAACTAAACCATCTTAATCATTATTTTATATTTAACATTTTATATTACAACCATAACTCTCTAAACTTCAATTTAATCTTAGGTCAGCATTACTAACTTTCACTGCATGCTTTTCTCACTGCAATCTCTACCCAAGCGCGTCCCATGCTTAGCCCCTGTAACTTCTATTGTTCTAGGTTCACCCAAGCGTAGTATTATCTTTAAAGGGTTAGATCTTGTATATCTCTTGATGAGTCTCTTATGCTGTTTTGTCGGTCAAGTCATTGGATCATGTGATTTGTGTATTCTCGGAGATATTCCTTAGGATCGAGATCATGGCGATCTGGATGTGTTTATTCTTTTAATGACAAGGTAAGTAATCTTGGTCTTGTGTATATATTTGGTGTTGTATTTATATGCATTTTGTAGTTGGTAGTTTATCGGCTATAGTTTAGAATATGGTAAATTTCATTAGTTGTATGTATATATTGTATGTTTTGATAACTCACAGTATAGTGAGTTCTGATAGTTTTATTGCTTCAGGTCATAACTCTCAGTATAGTGAGTTATGTAGGTTAATTCATTATTCCATTAAATGTTATTTATTTATCACATTAATTCAGGCTATACTATTACTTTTACTTGTTTTGAGTTCACAGTACAGTGAGCTATATTATTTATCAGATAGGTTTAATATTTACCTCACAGTACAGTGAGATTGCTCAAGAATTATATCTTATTCTACTCTCATAGTATTACCGTATGTATGCTAATAATTCATTACAGTTAAGTTTAAGTAATTAGTTTAGTTTCATACTATCATCATAAGCAAATGTGTGTGTATGTGTGAATGATGTGGGTAAGTGTGATTGGATATGGTTGTATGTAGCTTTTACCGTATTAACTCTTTTAAACCATTGTCTTAAATAGTATCATATGCATAGTCATTTTATTATTCCTGCAGATGATGTAGACAACGACCATACCCTATGGCTGTGTATGCGCTCGAGTTCAGGTCATACCAACCTGGTATGTAACATGTTATAATCGGCGTTATCATGTTGTCTAAATGTATTTATATCATGTCTATATCATTAAATACTACATGTGTTATGTAATTATCACTACCATTTATCTCATGTTATAGAGTTTATACATGTGTATTACCCATATGTATTATTTACCGCTGTGTATTATGTAAATGTGTATATATCGTTATACTGTTGTCAAAGTAATATGTTGGCAACTTATAAACTATCCTATATTTATGTGTATGCATATCTATGTGTAACTATAAACATATGCTCGTTAATTATCATCATCATGGCAATGGCAGGATTAATTCATATTTATATACTTATTGCATATTCATTACATGTGCAAGTACTGTTTAACTAATATATCATAGCATGTGATGTGATATATCTCACCTTTTGACTGTAAATCTCTCTCTTAATTATGCATACATTGGAATAAAGTCAATGTACGACTCACACCCCAGCGGCTTTGTGGTTCCTTCACTACGTTACCCTATCTAACGCTGCTACACAATGTTTCAGCTTCGCACATTTGCATAACAATTAAATGAAGAGCACAATGAAATACTTACAAAATGTCTTGGCCCTATCAACTTCAGAAAAACTTCATTCGCCGCAGCAAGCACATTTTGACCGCAGCCAAATATTCAAATCTCGTGCAGTATCTTAAAATCCGGAGAACTTCCGGTACAGTAATGCTACTGATCCGGACCATGAACCGGACTACATCCGAAATCTGTAGATACTTAAATCTGTCTGTAACATGGACTTTTGCTTCCTCGATAACCCAGCGCTTTCGTTCCGATAAATCTACACTACAAGCCCTGGAAAACTTAACGGGGTTTTACCTCAAACCCAATTACCTCCCTTTGCAATGACTCGCTAAACACTTGCTTTTTAACAAACAATGGGATCACTTCTAAAAACACTTTTCTACCTCTAACTATACCTTTCTTTCCGTCGCTTCCCTCATCATATTCGTTCCGTTTCTCCCTGATCTGTCTACTCTATTTTGGATGGCACCATCCACGTGTTAGATAGCTGGAAAATTGCTGACAACACGTTAAACCCCAACTCACTCACTCACTTGATGTCGCAAACGGTTGAGTTGTTTACGCACTTGGTGTCTGCGTTTCGTTTCTGATTGGATAACATGCTCGTAAAGGGAGGTTATTGGGTTTGAGATAAACCCCCGTAAAGTTTTCCAGGGCTGGATTATCGAGGATGGGACTTTTGTGTATCTTCATAATTTAGATGATTGGTTCTTGTAATGAGGATTTGTTGATAACATCAGAATAGTACTTTTACCATTAACATAGAATTATAAGTGAACATTTTTAGCATAAATTGTTCCTAAAAACGTGCTCCTGTCCCTTTAAAGCACACTGTGTGCATGAACAAGTGTCCGATTATCTCATCAGAATATATACTTCTTGATTTTAAAGCAATGAATAAATTATGGTTCAACAAAAGCAACGAGCAGTTATGGATTTGAAGTTGTTGTAAAACAATTTTGTAAACTTTTGTAAATGTCACAATAACCATTTATAAAGGAAGGATTTTTATTGTTCAAAAATAATTTTAACAGGCTTGAAATTTTCATACTCTTTTAAAAGAATTAAACATAAAACACAAACACTCATATTACATCATAACACGCAGAAATTCTATAATGTTTTAGGCTTTATCAAAAGGATTACAAAGTATCTCAAAACATCAGAAAGTTGTATCTCGTGTTACAACACCGATAACAACGAAATAGTGTAAAATATTTTTAAAAATCTTGAGTGTCAGTGATTCATCAGTAATCATCCAAGAAAAAGTTCACAACAATTGGAAAGGGTCATGATAATAAGTTACATTATGAAAATCTGGAAATAAACTATCGCTTCGAATTCAGTTGATCACGATATCCGAAAGAATTTTCACTTTCGACATTAAACTAATGATATTAATAACAATCTTAAACACAGAGGTGTCAATTGGAAAGGTTACTCGATATTGAACGTTCGAGTAAATATGTTCATTCATTTTGTCTTGTGTACACTAAATACATCAATTTGATCCGTAAACAGAGTAATTAACAAAGCAATAGAATAAAGTGTCTTGCCATAGCATGGTTTATTGTCCAATTGTCATTAAAAGGGATAGCTAATTTTCGTGATTGTCACCTTTGCGAGCCAAGTGAATTATTATCTATTCTCTCAATGTCAAGTCACAGTGTGAGACGGAGGTGAGAAGTTTTACAAGACTACTATGGATTTACGTTTGTAAAGCAATTTGAGCTTCGAAATTTCTTGTGTTTGCTTTAAATTCTATGATGTTAATTTAAAACATTTTTGACACATAATTTTACTTTCTAGTGTATCATTTTAATCATGTGGTTTAAGTTTTAAAGTTTCTGGAATTTACATTATTTTAAACAATAACAATATCATGGACTTGTGTCATTGATCTTTTATCATTTCCTTGTAATTGATTAGTAAAGGTATTTTATTTGTTAAATTCAATCCACTGACATTAACTGTCATAGTCGTAGAATCCTGTTCATAAAGGTGTAATTGATTAGTTCTAATAAAGTAATAAAGTTAAAGACTAAAGTTAACCGTCGAGTTAAGACATAGTCGGTCGAGGCTATATAGTAATACCAATGATTCAGTCCGTCCGAGGACATTTTTTTTCTGACCTATAATGGAAAAACTATTCATGGAATTGTTTTCAAATTTTTAACATGTCTTCAATCCTACGCTCATCATTCTCTCCCCACAGAGGCAGATCAAGTCATGAACTGTTGATACAGCCTATGTTCTATTACGCCGAAATCCGTGGGTTCTGGCAGTTTCCCCTGGCGGAAAAAAATTGCACCACTATCCATTTGAATTTCTTTTTCAAATGACAACGCTTCTCGCATGAAAAAGGGTGGTTCATATTACAATGCCTTTGACATGATTCAGTAGTCAAAATGATGATTTAAGGACAGCGTCGCTGATTGCGCAACTAACTTTGATTGCTTCTAATCAGGTATCTCCCATTCTATTCCACAAAGTCGGCGTAATATAACAGAGGCTGTATCAACATTTCATGACTTGATCTGCCTCTGTGGGGATAGAATGAGGCTCATGGATGCAGTGCCAAATTAAAAACGATTTCGGTAATCTTTGAATTATTTACAAATTTCCATGTTTTTGTACTAGTCATTTTCAATCAGAATTTGTCCGACCCATTGCAGAAAAACTGTTCATTCGAATGTTTTTAAAATTCAGCACATGTCTTCTAAAAAACTATGAGGGTGCAGTGCCAAATTATTTTTCGTTTTTTAATTTATTTTTTTTACAAATATCTATGTTTTGTACTTAGTCGTTTGTCACTAAAAAACTAACAATTTGAAGGAAAATTATTCAATGGATTTATTTCAAATTTTGCACATATCTTCTAACACGCGACGAGGAGTGCAGTGCCATACTAAAACTGATTTTTTTAATTTTATTTTTTTTACAAATGTCTGTTTTGTACTCTGTCGTTATCCAAGATCAGAATTGGCTGACCAATTGTCAAAGTCTGTGTAATAGATGTCTACTAATGATCTGGATATTGGGATGTCTAAGTTTTGGGAAGTTAGCAGTAAGTTCGTTAGTCGATGATGCACGGTCAGGGGTATTAGTGAAAAACAGATGATTTTAATGTTGACACCTCCATGTTAAAGTTCAGAAGTTCTTGCAAATTAGATACAACAAGACAATAACAGCTTGCAGAGAGATAGTTTTGACACTTTTAGTTTTGAAACAGGTAATATCTAGCCTTATATTGTTGTGTTCCAAAATCTGACCAACAAAAAAACTGTTAAAACTAATTTTAAAAGAAGTCTGACACGTGTTATTTGTATTCTGTTAGGTTTCCGCGACCATGATTTCACTTAACACTAATTAAATCAACATAATAGGTCCTCATTCTTCTTAAAGACTTGATTTTCTCTGTTGAGACGATATTGAGATTTGATTCTTTTGGTATTGTCTTAACATTGTTTCGATAATTCAATCCGGAAAGTCTAGGTTCTTTCTACATATTCTCTTTATATATATTTCTAGCTTATATCGGTAAAATGGCCGATGTTGTGAATGTTAAATCAAGCATGACAATGAATTATGATCATTTTGAATCGCATCTTGTAAGTTGTTTTTAAATTGTTGAACTACATTTCAAATTCTTATATCGAAAAAATGGCTAGAGTGTTTTTTTTAAATCGAGCATGATACTGAATTATGAGCATTTAGAATCGCAAATTTAAAGTTGTATTTCAAATGTTTTGAAAAATAGCAAGTCAAACTACATAACAAATACAAAATTCATAAAGTCAAGAAGAGCCCAAGCAACTACATGTAAATCTGTGTATTGTGTTCATGAAGCCACATTTGGATTTCGAATGCAAATCCCTGGTTTTGGTGCAACATCATTGCTTCAGATTTTGATCCGAGGAGCTTAAACATCCACTTACCTCGACTTCTCGATTTACGTTCAAAGATTTTTCCAAAAAATAAAATCTGGACTTGCTTTTTGTTAATTTGTCCAATAAACACCTTTAATTAGCCTTTCATTTAGACAGCGTAATTATCGGCTGTGAAAAACCTACCTAAGGGTAAGGGGCCATAAAACTTGCAGGGGTGTGACGAAATAAACAAACTTCACAGATTAACATATCATTATTTGAACTGAAACTGCCTAAATAATTGTTCAGTTACCATTGATGTGGGTATCTTTTTTACACCAAATGCTTAGTAGTGTTACATCGTAAAATGATTTATCTAACTGAGTGGAAAACATTTTCTGAAAATCGTTAATTATTGTTTTTTTCCTGTAGTACTATCACGATAGATTATTGATATAGCGAGGCTAATTCTGCTTATGGCGTCACAAAAAGGGGATGTGACCAGTGACGGGCAGTCATGCATTCACTTGATTGTGGCCAGATAGGTTTTTAATAAACGGCTTGCATTACCAACTGAATATGTTTGAGAAGCGACCTTTGACGCACTACACAATATTTTAATTAGACTTTAATATATTTCAAGGAAAATAGTGAAATATGTTTGTGGTTATGTGAACTTTAAAGAACATATCTTGAGCCCCTACATCATTTCATCACGGTGCGAGTTATTTGTTGTTGCTGTATCGAAATACGTTGATGAAGAAGGATAATGGTAGTCAATTGATATCAAATGATCATCAATGTGCCTATGACCTACTAAATGAGGAAAAACGGATTTAAACAAAAGTGATATGTTTTATTTTGATAGTTATAATTTAGTGAATCTGGTCTTTACATTTTTTGAGAACTGCGGATACATTTATTTCATGTTTGGGCTTTTATTGTTAAATGATTGGCAATCATTATTTATACTTATCTTCAAATAAGTAATAAAATGTGCAAAAGATCACCAAACATTGCTTTTCTGAATAAATCTAACATTTTGATCCATGGGAACATAGCTCATTATGATTTAAAAACAACAAGTGTTATTCAGCTTCCATAATGCCTCAATAGAATTTACCTGAAGTATTCAAAATTTCGGACAGATTTTGTCAGTCACATTTCATTGAGAGATTTTTTCTCTGTGCTGATCATGTCATAAATCATGACAAAGATCTCCTGAAAAGATTGAAGTATCATGTGCTAGTTTTACAAAAATTAATTGTTATACAGTAGTCACCTTGTAGTTTGAAGTGTTCGTAAATCATCAATTCAACTGTTGTCCCTTGAGTCTTTGCATAGATAAAAAAGAATATCTAAAACTATGTTGTTCATAAATGGTTACTGTATTCATATTCTTGTATACAGAACCAATACAGTAAAGAGTTGCAAGAGCATACTTGGGTTAGTCATACAAAATGTTATCATTTGAACTTTTAGTCAGATTTCTCCTGAGCTGTATAGTGTGACCTCCTACACATACCAGCTGACCAAGCCTACAGATGTGTTACGGAAGTGAGCCTGACAGAAATAACCTCTACATTAGAAACATGTATAATTGTAGATATCTCAGTGCAATGAAGTGAAGTGTGCAAGAAATGGCTCTCACATGGTATGTTTAAAAAGAAAGATGGTGTTGTCACTGTAAACGTTTCATTGTCTCAAAAAATACTGAATTTGTGATAGACGGTTCTCTAATTTAATGTCATTTGACTCATTGTTTGGACTTACAACAAAGTATAACGAGAAATGAAACCCGATCCTATGTTTTTAATCTGTTATGTTTATCTATAAGGCTGTCTAAACACAAGCTTCTCAATGAGTATAATTTTCAAAATACTGCATTAATAGAAAATTTGGATATGTTCAAAATTCTCAGAAAATAATAAATGTGCGGGGATGTATATTTCTTTACATGCGCATCTTGCACAGTAGAAACAAACCATCAAGCTTCATTTAATGTCGACAATAATGTAAAGTCTTTTATTAGAACTACATTAAGTTAATGTACAGCAAAGTAATCAGGTAAAGTATCAATAATCGTTTGATTATAAGATATTCCCCAAAAGCAATGGCTGTAAATGTCAACCTAACGAGAACAATAACAATTGTTGACACCAAACTGCGTTGCATAATTGTTAATATAAACGAAAATGTTTCTTTCTTGTGTAACAAATGTACTGATTATCCTTTGCAACTGCAATTTGTATTCTCCAAATGTCAAATATCAAATGTGGCAATGCTGGAAATATCTCCATAATGTAAACTGCAGTACCAGCTGTCGTCCCTATTAACATTAATGTCAAAGATTAATATTTACAATTATGCAATGACCTTTTCGAATGTAGAACATATGTTATGTCATATTTGATATTATGGTTATGCTGCATAATAAGGAACAACAAACGGTCAGCAATTGAATAATTAAATATGATCATTTAATATATCTGCACCTACACTGCGGTTAAAAAGTTCAAAAAATCTAATATATTCTAAAAAAAATTCCTATTAAAAAAATAAGTGAACATACACTATCTTATTGAACTGTTTGTATCGAGTACATAAAGAAATAGCTTTTCTCTATTGAACTTTATCTCAGAAACATAGCAATGTGTAATTTGAAAGTCAGATGATGTCAGATGGTTTAGGTTCAAAACAATGAAGTCTTGTAATGGGTTTTTATATTGCTTTTGACGTGATAATTAACAAATGAGTAGCCACTACTTTGGTATGCAGGTTGGTATCAAAACAAAAAGTAGTTTAAAGATGTTGTCTACTTGAGTTAGATTCTTTGAGTAGACATTATTTTCAATTCATTTCAGTTTCAGTTGCTTCAAATTGTATGTCAATTTACATGATTTAAAACAATTACTTATCCATGTAGAATACGAAATAAACGGTTGACCTTGTGTGTCTTATATGATATAATAAATATTTATTTCACGGAAATTTTTTTAAATAAAAATGAGCGTTTTCAATTGTGTATTTTGACTTCAAATTAAAGACAACTGTTTGGATATAATGAATATGCCCTTTTTCATCCTATATTGCATGCAGGCAAACCGTACACATATTCATGTGTATACAGTGAAACAAAAATTTGAATCTATCCTGCTTAATGTCCGTCCTGTTTTCAATGCAAAGATAGCTTAATAAGCGATTGGCGTATATCAAAAGAAGTCACATTACCCTAGATGCTGGAGCATTTGTAAGATTCTGATATTTTTATAAAAAGTACTAAATTGGACTGCACAGAACTGTTGCAAATATTTTGTATAAATATGCCTTTGATATCACTTTTCGTTAGAAACTGGGATAAAGTTTCAACAAAGGAATAAGAACAAAACGAAATATAATTACTGTTTTTTAGAATAATGTTGTCATAATTTCATTTATTACTTGCCCGTTGAATAAATCGCTGTTAAGTATTTTCTTAGAATGATACTGTCAACATTTTATTATTACTCGCCCATTAAAAAAGTTATGTCACATTGTTTATAAACAGTGTGCGTTGACCTAATGGCTTGACGTCGTGATAACATAATATTCGTGAAGTTAAGTAAAGTATATAAAGTCAATGTTAGTCATGTAGATCCTAAGGAGATCACCATATGAATTTAAAATTGTATTCAAATTGTTTATTTAACCATTTTGAAAACATATTTTAGGGTGCAGTTGTGAACAATGTTATGTCACTTTCTCTGTAATCAGTTAAATAATGTAAATGTAATGTCATGCCTGATGCTGTCAACAATGGGACAGTCATATTTTGAATACAAGGAACATACAGCTCTCTATTTAACAATAGCAAATTAGCCTCCATTACACCAATCTGCATCACTGTTGTGAGACCAACGTTAACAATAAAGGAGTCTCATGGCCTATCATGTTAATTCAATTTGTGTAGACGAAATCATTGTTTAGGAAACCTACGAGAATACAAATAGCACTTTTGAGACTTCCTTTACTCTTAAGGCTGAAATGATTTATTTTTGTCAGACTGAAGTGCACAACATTAAAGGGGCAGTAGCACGTTTTTAGGGGGAATATAAGGTGATGTCATGAAAATAAAAATAAATGTTTCAAATCTAAAGACAATGTATTTAAACTAAATGAAGCAATAATAAACCAAGTATGTATGTAAGGTTAAGATATGTGATTCCTTTTCTTACACAAAATGAATTAAAGGTGTTCACACAAAAGTGGCTGCCAATGGATTTTATGTGAATCCTTAAAATGTGTTCTCTGACTATGGCTGATTGGTTTGTGTAATGAGATTTTTGTCACTATCAAAGTAATACATTTAGCATTAACGTACAAATATCAGTTGAAAAATGAAAATATAAAATTGTCAAAAAACGTGCTACTGCCCCTTTAAGATGTGGCTACAATTTGGCAAGAACTTACAGTTGTAAGCAAAATGTCACAGCCCAAATGTGTCCTCACGAACACCCATTTATTGTATGTTTTATGCAAAATATAATTAATTTCATAAGAACTCAAACCATTGACGTATTCGGATAAGAATCATATAACCACGTTAGCTTACACATCATTACTTATATCAATTCAATCAATAGGTAATTTGATTAAGACTCGAGGGTTACCTTTATTGTAAAATTGTACGTTCAACAGGACGGTAAATTGTCAGTGCGTTGAAGTTACCATTGAGATACA
This sequence comes from Steromphala cineraria, assembly GCA_916613615.1. NCBI lineage: Eukaryota > Metazoa > Mollusca > Gastropoda > Trochida > Trochidae > Steromphala > Steromphala cineraria. The sequence continues at coordinate 54,389,007 of OU744734.1, read as the reverse complement.
TTTTACATGTACATAACGATGACACGACATTGATAATTACAAAAACACCTGTCTGATGTTCTTGATAATAACAATTTACATGTAAATGGTGACTCAAAACATTTTTAAATTTCGAAGCAGATACATGAAGCAAAATGACAACTCAGATAACATAACATAACTTTACAATCCTAAAAGAAATAGACACGAATAGACGTCTTGGATGATGATATATTATATATTTGATGGTCTAACAGTAGAAAAGTAGATTACAGAAGTTGTAATTGTCATTACCTTTTATTGTCGGAAATCGATGTTCTAGTATAGAAGCATATGCAAATATCTATGACTTGCTTGAAAACAGTTTTAGCATCAATTTCGAACAATTTCCTGATATCAATCTCACTTTTTTTTATATCAGTCTTCATTAACGATCATATTAATACAAGAGAAATGTCATGAGATATAAATCTTCATTGATATGGTTGATTACAACATTGCATAACTCAACTGCAGCAGATATTTATAGAAGCTTTTTTTTTATTATTTTGTATCCTTCTTTTGTAAACTAACCTTGCACTGACCTTGACATTGCCTCTCCTGAATCAAATTATCAGTCATGTTTAAAAAACACAAATGTCAACAAACTTATTCTTAGACATTTTTCTTTTAACAAGAACAATTCTCTAGTGATCTATTTTGATATACGAGAAACTATTTAACAGTGTGGATATTATCTCTATGAAACCTACATGTATAATGATATTGAATGTGCTGGAAGCTATCTTTGATGTAATTGTCACTTTGTTGCCCTCAGACACCCACTTTATTTATAAGAATTGATTCCAAAATTGCGGTTATTTTGGTCGAGTTAACTTCCAAAACCGATTCATTGGTGTCGTTGGTAAACATTGTTTATTCAATCGTTCATATAGTAGACAAGGTAATTCTTAGAGGAATACTTAAAAAACACAAAGAGCAGGGCTCTGTTATGTAATATTTATGAATGTGCCATGACGATGACGCAGGTAAATGACCACAATGTAGAGATGTTTGCATTGTTGACATTCTTTGTTGCACAAATATCGGCATCTGTATGTCAAAAAATTAATCTGGTGGAAATGACCTAAATGACTTGTGCTCATGACATATGGTGCTCTAATGAACATTCCAATTTCAAGCAACGGCAGAATTGGAAACTGAAGCTTTAAACTCATGACAATGTTTCGATTTTTGTCACTACAGCATTACATTATGATATCCTCATTTTCATGTTAAACAAATAAAAATAATAAAACAATATTTGCCTTTTTTACGCTTTCTACATGTTGTTTTTGCATTACAGATTTTCTTAAACACATTTTTGCAAAGCTGTTACAATTAGGTTCAGGAAAGAAATATGACAGTTGCTTGATTGTATTCGTTTTTACACAAGACCAAAAATGTCAAAACCACCAATGTGTTACTTTGTGTAAAGAATATACATTAAGGAAGAGTTAAGCATTACCTTATTTCCATTGTAAAGAGCTCATTAATTGTGCAAACAAATATTTGCTTTATATGTTTACATATATATCTTTATGTGTTCCTGATTTGCTTGCAGTTTATCTTTTCCAAGTAAAAAATGTATACACGTTTGTGTTTTTAACTCATGTTTTGAGATGTAATTGATCATAATGTAAGAGCAACGCCTTTTATGAGCCTTTTCTTGTACGATCCTCAGTGAATGAAAGTTTGTTTATTATTCCACTTAAATCGGAACACAAAATTGACAAAGTTTCTTTGCAATTTTAATTAGATTCAACTTTAAATTTTCGAAATCGGACGGTAACCTGCCTAAATACAACTTTTTAAAGTAAACTGCCTAATTAGCCTCGGCGAACAGAATGTGTGGTCACTGAAGCGTGTCCCGAGCGTGTCTACCTTCTATGACGAAGCAGAAGGGGAGTAGTTTCCCCTAATGATAATTTTCCACGTTCATTTAACATACAAATAGTCACCAAATGCACTCAAGTTTTGTATAGTCCGAAAGCTTAGATATCCAACGGCTCAATAATAGTTTATTCAAGCTAATTATTATTGTATAAGAAAACCGCATTGTATATTTCAAAACCCTATAAAATGACGCAACAAGGCTTCATCTTGATAAGACTGCCTTGTTCAATTGGTGCCGTTGTGGCTAGACTTGTCTGTTTAAAGTGATAATCTGAGTGTCTGTTTTTTGCTGAATCTTACATAACATACACTGACTATTATTTCCGACGGTGACAAATAACAAATCCTAAATATTTACAGTGAACAAACTGAATATGTTCTACAAACGAATATCTACATGTACATAATGTGTGAATCTTACATAACATACACTGACTATTATTTCCGACGGTGACAAATAACAAATCCTAAATATTTACAGTGAACAAACTGAATATTTTCTACAAACGAATACCTACATGTACATAATGTTACATTTTTGTGAGTTTACTGCAAAATAAAGATATATTCTAAAGAGGCCATTACACGGTTGATAATTTTACCATGGTGATTTGAAAGGAAAGGAAAAGTGTTGACGGTTTTGTGTTGTGTATTATGATATTTGTTCTATTATGAAAAGATAGACAGGGAATAATCTATAGTAAGTTATGATCAAAACTCCGTATTTTACAACACATATCAAGAATAAAATAATTAAACATACACGATTTTACCAGTGGTTGATCTATTTATGATATATAAGGTTTCCATTCGTATTGAAAATGCAGCAATGTTATGTTTGGTATTACGCTGTTTTGCATCTCACATTCCGCATATTGGTCACATCCATCAAAGCGAATCCACAAACAAAATCGACTCGCCGTTTCATAAAGTTCAAGTATAGAGTATTTCTTAGATGTTATTGTACTTGATTCTGGCATTTTTATAAATCAGAATTTAACACATACATTGTTTTGGTTTGAAGGAGGTTTGTCTCCAGACATTATGGTAGAAAGTACTAGATACGCAAGTGGCGACAGGACCGATGGACGGGGTGCTACGCTCTAATGGGTTTTCAAAGTGTTTGCCTGTTACTTTTGGCTGCGTTCTAAAACCCGGACACAACCCGGACACAACGTGTTAATTAAAAGTCTGATTTATGTGTATATTGTCTCCGTCATATGTTCATTCAATTCCCATAGATAATGGTACTGGCGATAACAATCTATCATTCTTAGAAATAATACATTGCATAACCTCTTTTTTACATTTCATCCTTGACCCTGTGGCTTCGATCTTTAATTGTTGCCTTGTAATTGATTAGTAAAGGTATTTCTTGTTAACAAATGTGTAATTCATTTGTGCAAATAAAGACTAAACTTAGCTGTCAGGTTTAGAGAAAGTTTATCGTTAATTGAACTTATTCTGAATAGATATTTAACTATTGTGTTTTTTTGAAAACCTAATAATTCTTAAACCTCCATGTTTTAAGTATGAGAAAAATATATTAAGGCATAAAAGCTTTCAGACTGATAGTTTAGACACTTTTAGTTTTAATACCTGTAACATCTAGCCTCATTTTAGTCACATATTCTTGTTGTGTTTCAATATCTGACTGACATAAATCCTGTCAAAACTAATTGGAAAGGAAGTCCCAGATGTGTTATTTGTATTCTGTTAGGTTTCCGCGACCATGATTTCACTTAACACTAATTAAATCAACATAATAGGTCCTCAGTCTTCTTAAAGACTTGATTTTCTCTGTTGAGACGATATTGAGATTTGTTTCTTTTGGTATTGTCTTAACATTGTGTTGATAATTTAATGCGGAAAGTCTAGGTTCTTTCTATCTATTCTCTTTATATATATTTCTAGCTTATATCGGTAAAATGGCCGATGTTTTAAATGTTAGATCAAGCATGACAATGAATTATGATCATTTGAATCGTATCTTGTAAGTTGTTCTAAATTGTTGAACTACATTTCAAATTCTTATATCGAAAAAATGGCTCATGTCTAAAGTGGCTTTTTTTTAATCAAGCATTTTACTGAATTATGAACATGTTTTTCAAATGTTTTGAAAAATAGCAAGTCAAACTACATAACAAATAAAAAAATCATATAATCAAGAAGAGCCCAACCAACCAGTACTGTGTAATGTGTTCATGAAGCCATATTTGGATTTTGAATGCAAATCCCTGGTTTTGCTGAAACATCATTTTTATCAGATTTTGATCCGAGGAGCTTAAAGAACATATCTTGAGCCCCTACATCATTTCATCACGGGTGCGAGTTATTTCACAGTTGTTGCCCTATCGAAATACGTTAATGAAGAAGGATAATGGTAGTCAATTGACATCAAATGATCATCAATGTGCCAATGACCTACTAAATGAGGAAAAACGGATTTAAACAAAAGTGATTTGTTTTATCTTGATAGTTATAATTTAGTGAATCTGGTCCTTAAATTTTGACAACTGCGGATACATTTATATCATGTTTGGGCTTTATTTTTAAATGATTGGCAATCATTATTCATACTTATCTTCAAATAAGTAATAAAATGTGCAAAAGATCATCAAACATTGCTTTTTTGAATAAATCGAACATTTTGATCCATGAGAACAAAAAATACAATATTATGGTCCTTTGCCCAATCAATCAGTACTGGCGATATGTGTGACTTGTGACCGTCGTACAACAGTAGAAGCGGTTTCCTTGGTGTTGCCGGAGTAGCATAACGCAAGAAATGTTTGTCCAAGTAGTCTTGAAATATGGCACCGTTTGACCATCCCGATTCCGACATCGACCCATCACTTCCTGGGCTACAACCCTCCAATAATTCACTTCGCATTCTAGCCCCAGCAAATACGAAAAATGGCGGGATAAATGTTCCGAGAGCATTTCCACATCCTAAAAGAGTGACGAGAGAGGATCTTTCAGATGATATTTCGTAAGCTACAGAGTCTCTTGAACCAACTATTTTGGGTGCGACGTGTGATTGGTTTAATCCCTTCTCATCAACATTGTAGATTGCCTCGGGTCTGGACGTGAAGTCGTATTTTTCAAAAATGGCGCCAAGTTCATCAAAATATCGTTTGACACATTCTTCAGAACTAGATTTAGCACGAAGTTCTGTGAGGGATTTTGCACTCCTGATTTTAATTTCCGGCCATCTTCCCAACAAACCATACAACCACTTGATAGACAAAGGGTGGGCGTGGTCACGTTTCCCCAGCTGATAAGCATAGTCGGAACCAAGCTTAATCACCTCCTTCCGCGTGTACCCGTATCCTATTGATGCCATATACTTGACATGATCAACAAGTCTCAGCTCTTCTTCATTATCGAATACTGGTGAAGCACCTGACTTGACAGTATCAATATTTATCTTGCCTATCACACGGTCTCTAAGTGTTTGTTCTGGCACAGAGTATGTTATTGCTGCTTTATGAACTGATGTTTTGTTGTTTTTTACATCTAAGAAGGCATTTGTGAGTGCTGTTGGGGAATAACTCTTGTAATTATGCCGCATAGGTGTCGGTGATCCCTACAAAAAGCAAAAAAGTACATAAGAGATGGCCCGAAAGCGTTTCCATAGATTTTAAATTTTGACAGCGGGATTCCCCTCTGATCACGTGATTTTCATTGACAGATTGGTAAACAAGCAGACGACAAAACATGAGAGGTTTGGTGCTATTCGTATTTTCGTAATTTGACTTTGGATAAGCTTGAAAAATGGCATTAGTGTTCTTAGATATATATTCAGCATTTCTGATTATTTTTATTGAAGTACTTACGTGTAGTGGACGGATTTTCAACATTTTGTCACCGAAGCGTGGATATGTCTGCACTTCAAAAGTACCGCTCCGTGACGTCATACGAGATTTTGTAAACGAGATATCGCGGTAATTACGAGTATCCACGAATCAAGGTAATCCACGAATTTAGGTAACGTTACTGTATACCAAAATGTTCCTTTCTTGTGTAATATATGTACTTATTATCCTTTGCAACTGCAGTTTGTTTTCTTCAAATGTCAAATATCAAAGATGACAATGGTCTCACAGCTGGAAATATCTCATTAATGTAAGCTGCAGTACCAGCTGTCGTCATTATTAACATTAATGTCAAAGATTTATTACTTACAATTATGCAATGACCTTTTCGAATGCGGAACATTGGTTTTATCATATTGGATACAGTAGAACACGGATATAGCGAACAAGGATATAGCGAACACTCGGATATAAAGAAAAAGTTTTCAAGTCCCGTCCCAATATAATATCATTAAAATTATATGCGTATAGCGAACACCGGATATAGCGAACTAAATTCTTTGGTCCCTTGGAGTTTGTTATATCCGAGTTCTACTGTATATAGTTATGCTCCATAAAATAGAACAATAAAAGGTCAGAAATTGAATAAATAAATATATGCATGAAATATATCTGCAGCTGAGATTTGTTTTGTCAACATCCACTTATTTTAAAAATTTCAATAATGTTTAAAACATTGTGTGTTGACCGATTGAGGCAATGTCATAATTATTATGTAATTTATGAAAACCTAAACAGTCAATGTGAGCTAATTACGACCCTATGGAGTTCAGCATAAGAATTTGAAATTGTATTCAAATTGATATTATTGAACCATTTTGAAAACATAATTAAGGGTGCAGTAGTGAACAAGGTTAATGTCACTTTTTTAGTAGTTATTTAAATCATGTAGATTGTCAAGCCGGATTTCGGCTATAGAAATCGACAATGTGACGGTCATATATTGAATATATGGAACATGCAGTTCTCTACTTAACAAGAGCAAATGAGGCTCCATTACGCCAATCTGCATCATTGCTCTGAGACCAACGATAAAGGAGTCTCATAGCCTATTATGTTGATTCAATTTGTGTAGACGAAATAATGTTGAGGAAACCTACTAGAATACAAATGACACTTTTGAGTCTTCCTCTACTCTTAACGCTGACAGGATTTATGTTGGTCAGACTGAGGTAGAGAACATGAATATGTGGCTACAATTAGGCAAGAACTAACAGTTATGAGCAAAATGCCACAGCCCATATGTGTCTTAACGCAACTTCCCTTTATGGTATGTTTTATGCAAAAATATATATATTTTCATGAAAATTAAAACCTTTGAGGTATTTTGATATGAATAACCATCTTAGCTTACACATCATTAGTTCTATTAATTCAATCAAAGGGTGACTTTATTTATTCGATGGTGAAGTTCAATCGTTAACAGCAATAATCAGTTTCACCTTTGGAAACAAGATTTAACACCCACCAGGACGGTAAGTTGTCACTTCGTTGAGGTACCAATTGAAATACCTTTTACAAATTGATAACACGACTGTTTTTTTAAATGCATATCTGATAACAACAATAATGTTCTGGTTTTTTTTATATCAGTCTGCATCAAAGTTCAAATTATCGCAAGAGAAATGGCATCTTTATGTCAAAAATGGGTCTGAAGGAAACGACCCAAATGACTAAATAAATGGTGCTCTAATGAATATTCCAATTTCAAGCAACGGCAGATTTTAAAATTGAAGCTTACATTGTATATATGGTAATTTTTGTTGATTTGATTTTTAATTGAAACTGAAAACTATTTTCTTTCTTAGGGGGTTTAAATGAGTGATAGCGCAAATAGATTTTGGTGATATCATTACGCATTCGGTTATTGAAACCAGTTTCGGTTTTTCAGAATTGTTTCCTTGATGCCATACACGATAATGAGGATTATTAACAAATGTGTCTAATCTAAACGTGTGTAAAAAATCAAATATCACACTCGGTCTCATTAAATACGTATTATACGATTCTCGTGACCTTTCCATGGTATCTGACTGAGCAAAAGCTACCATAGGAAGGTCAAGAATTTATATATTTCATATCTAATGAGACCGAGTGTAATATTCTTTAATTACACAAGTCCAAAAATTTCACTAATGTATTCGCACGTAATTGATTATTATGCGAGAGCAAATATCTTGAGCCTTTACATCATTTCATCAAGATGCCACTTTTATTACATAATGCGAGAGTATTTTACAGCTGTAGCCTAAGCAAAATGATGAAAGTTGATGAAAAAGGAAAATGGTTATAATTTGATATCATATGATCATGAATGTGCTAATAATCTTCTAAATGATGCAAAAAGGATTTAAACAAAAGTGATGATTATTGTGATAGTGATCATTTTGTGTATCTTGTGTGAACAATTGTGCTAGTGGGGATATAATCAATTCATATTTAGGCTTTAATTTTTAAGGGCATTTGTTGGATATTTACTAGCATTATTCATACTAACATGTATCTTCAATGATTAATAAATGTGCAGATTCGTCATTCACATTTCAATCGACATTGAGGAATGTTTCCCCTGTGTTAATCATGTCATAAAAAAATACTACTTTGGAATCGTATATAACTCTTCTGAATAGATGGAAGTAACATCTGCGAGTTTTACATAAATGAATTGTTATGCAGAAATAACTTTGTAGTATGAAATGTTATTTTTTTCGTAATTCATCAATTCAACTTTTGTCCCTTGAGTCATTGCGTTGATAAAAAAAAATATCTAAAACTATGCTGTTCATAAATGGTTACAAAACCATTCTAGAAAAGAGGTGTCAGCATTTGAACTTTAAATCAGATATCTCCTGCGCTCCATAGTGTGACCTCCAACTCTGACCAAACCTACAGATATGTTACAGACAGAAATAACCTCTTTATTGGCAACATGTATAATGGTAGATACATCAGTGCAATGAAGTGAAGTGTGCAAGAAAAGGCTGTCATTACTAACATTGTATGATTAAATAGAAAAATGGTGCTGACACTGTAAACGTTGCATTGTCTCCGAAAATACTAAACTTGTGATAGAGGTTTCGTTCATTTAATCTCAAATTGAATGCCATTGGACTAATTGTTTGGATTCATGACTAGTATAAATAGAAACGAAACCTGATCCGATGTTTTTAATATTTTTGAGTTTATTTACAAGACTGTCGTTAAGGACCATAATCATTTTATCCTGTAGTTTTCAATGAATGAACGGAGTTCAGCTATTTTTTAAAAAGATAACTACAAATAGATGAATAAAGAAACAATTAATAAATTCACCTTCTCTAAAGAGACTGTTCAACCTTTGCGGTGTCAACAAACGCTTATTCAGTGTGCTTTTATTTATAATCTTGTGACATAGAAATGAAAAGTAGATGTAACTGTTTTTGTTCTTATAAATATTCAGAGTATGTGTACTAACAATAACTTTGAATATGTTTTAAATACTCAGAAAATAATACATTTGCGGGAATATATTTTATTTAGAAAGCACATATATAATAAAAAGAAATAATAATAGGAATATTTGTTATGCATTTTCCACACATGCTCAAGGCACGACAGGAAATGGCATCTTTCAAATCATACAAAACATCAAGCTTCATTTATTGTCGACAATAATGAAAATCCTTTTATTCAAACTGCATAAAATGTATGTAAAGCACATTAATCAGGTAAAGTATCAATAATCGTTAGATGATAAGATGTTCTCCAATAGCAATGGCTGTAAATGTCAACCTAACGAGAACAATCACAATTGTGGACATCAAAATTTGTTGCATAATTGTTAATATAAACGAAAATGTTTCCTTCTTGTGTAAAATATGTACTGATTATCCTTTGCAACTGCCATTTGTATTCTCCAAATGTCAAATATCAAATGTGGCAATTGTCTCACAGCTGGAAATATCTCCATAATGTACACTGCAGTACCAGCTGTCGTGCTTATTACTTATAATGTCAAAGATTTAATATTTACAATTATGCAATGACCTTTTCGAATGTAGAACATATGTTATGTCATATTTGATATACAGTTGTGCTCCTTCATAAAGAACAACAAAAGGTCAGAAATTGAATAAATGAATATGATCATTAAATATATCTGCACCTACACTGCGGTTTAAAAGTTCATTAAATATAATATATTCTAAAAAAATTCCTATTAAAAAAATAAGTGAACATACACTATCTTATTGAACTATTTGTATCGAATACATAAAGAAATAGCTTTTCTCTATTAAACTTTATCTCAGAAACATAGCAATGTGTAATTAGAAAGTCAGATGATGTCAGATGGTTTAGGTTCATAATAATGAAGTCTTGTAATGGGTTATTATATTGCTTTTGACGTGATAATTAACAAATGAGTAGCCACTACTTTGGTATGCAGGTTGGTATCAAAACAAAAAGTAGTTTAAAGATGTTGTCTACTTGAGTTAGATTCTTTGAGTAGACATTATTTTCAATTCATTTCAGTTTCAGTTGCTTCAAATTGTATGTCAATTTACATGATTTCAAACAATTACTAATCCATGTAGAGTACGAAATAAACGGTTGACCTTGTGTGTCTTATATGATATAATAAATAGTTATTTCACGGACAATTTTTTAAATAAAAATGAGCGTTTTCAATTGTGTATTTGACTTCAAATTAAAGACAACTGTATGGATATAATGAATATGCCCTTTTTCATCCTATATTGCATGCATGTCGTGCCTATTAACATTAATCTCAAAGATGTAATATTTACAATTATGCAATGACCTTTTCAAATGGAGAACATATGTTATGTCATATTTGATATACAGTTGTGCTCCTTCATAAAGAACAACAAAAGGTCAGAAATTGAATAAATGAATATGATCATGCAATATATCTGCATCTGAGGTTTATTTTGTCAACAAATACGTAGGTTAAAAAGTTCAATAATGTTTGAAAACATTGTGCATTGACAGAATGGCGCAACGTCATAATAATGTTATATTCGTTGAGTTAAGTATAAAAACTAAGCAATCTATGTGAGCGCATGTAGACACTTTGCAGGAGAACAGAAGCATTTCATGTTGTATTCCAATTGTTATTTTTGAACCATTTTGAAAACATATTTAAGGATAAACAATGTTAATGTCACTTTAAGTAATCATTTAAATCATGTAAACTGTCATTCTTGATTTCGACTGTAGAAACCGACAATGGTGACGGTCATATATACAAGTAACATACATTTCTCTACAAACAACAGCTAATTAGCCTCCATTATGTAGTAGCGTTAGGAGGGGTTTCTTGGCAAGAGACCACAAAGCCACTGGGGGTGTTTCCGACCATGGACTTTATTACATAAAGTATGCAAGGTTACAGCCTGAAACATGGTAAAATAACAATATAAGTTTATGTTAAATAAATAATAGATCACCACGTGTTAAATATATGCCTAAGTTTAACAATCCTTACATTTACTGAAGATTCATTATGATAAATAGATATATTTACCGTTAATACAAATAATTTACTCAAGTACATAATTCTCAAGTAAACCATAAGACATTAGATAAAATATTAATTACCATATTTACCATAAATGCCAATTAATACCATTGTCATCATGTGCAATATATTAATACAAAATAGATAACTAGATAGCACACAAGGGTACATTATGTCAAACAATGTGACGTCGCACATATGATAAATATAACCACAATACATATAAATATATGGCAGCAAATGACATCATAGATTACAACATTGAGTATAGCATTGAGTACAACTTTGAGTACAACTTTGAGTACAACATTGAGTACAACGTACCAGGTGGATTGAACCCGTGCTCCTGCATACACTTAAAGGTGCCACCGCCGTAACCTACGTCATCTGCAGGATGAATAATAATGTTGCAGATAGTGATATATGCACATGTTTAAAAGAATAACTACGGTAAAATATACATACAACCACAACTATAACCAATCACACTTACCACATTCATGCACTCACATTCACTTATGATAGCAATGATAATAAAGATATAGCCTTAATATATTACTTATATGGGAACTAACCCTTATGATTAATACTATACTTAAATGATAATACCTATTCTTAGCAATAAGTTAAGATTAATATGATGGATAAAATACCTACAAGACTCACTGTACTGTGAGTTAATATTAAAGTTTAATATAATGTAAACACGAACCCACTGTACTGTAGGTTTAATATGAGACTATAAATTATGGATAATAATAGTACGGTTTACTAAAACCTTAATCTTAAACCTTGAAATATGATAACCTATCTTGATATAAGAAATATAAGATAAACTTTAAGTGTAGCAACTATTTTAATAACCTACACCATAAAGATATATACTTCATGATGAAAAGGACAATAACTCACTGTACTGTGAGTTATCATGAAATACACTATATACAATGATACATAATGAATGATGAATAAACTTTAACTATAGCCGATATCATAATCAACTATGAAATACATACAAATACAACACCAAATATATACACAAGACTAGAGATAACTAACCTTTGCTAAATTGAAACACAATCCTGACCATCTCGGTCTCGATCCTTATGAAATTAGACACAAATCACATCCTGAAAGTGACTGACCAGTACAACTTCTAATATTGCCAAAAAGAAACTTATTGAATTAACCTTATAAAGCCTATGCTACGCTTGAGTGAATAATTGAACTACCATGAGAAACTTAAGCAAGGGGCGCGCTTGGGGACTGATTGCAATGTGAAAAGCATGCAGTGCAAGTTAGTAAAGCTGCAGTTAAATAACACTTAGGATTAATTTGAAGTTTAGAGAGCTATGGTATAATATAAAAGCTTTAGATATAAAATAATGATTTAAAATGGTTAGTTTTGCTTAGTTTAATGAGAATGTAATTCTCATCAAAAGATCACAAACTAATATATACAATTCACATGTTTATTAATAAAATAATGTACAATACAAATTATTGACTCTGCCACAATTACACCAATGTGCATCATTACTCTCAGACAAACAATTAAAGGGGGTCTCTAACTTCTAATTTTTAACTTCCAGTGTTTAATTAGCGAGGTCCTCTCCGACCCTCTCGGGGCCTCGCTAATAAAACACTGGAAGTTAAAAAAATAAAGGGGGTCTGTTACGACGTAAGATGTAATAAACGCGGTAAGATGTAATAACTGCGGTAAATTGTAATAAAAACGCGGTAAGATGTAATACTGCGGTAAAATGTAATAAAAATGTGGTAAAATGTAATAAACACAGGTGCGGTAAATTGTAATAGGGGGGTGCGGTAAAATGTTACTAAAAGGTGCGGTAATTTGTAATATAATATGCGGTAAAATGTAATAACCTTTCCGCAACCTTGGTAAATATTTTTCGATCATTGTTGGCCATCTTAGAACGCTGCTTGTACCTGTGATGATATATGGATTTATTTTATGTTTGGGGGAGATACATCTAGATATATAAATAAAATTAAATCGTATTATCAGTCATTCTAGTTTTGTAAGAAATAGAGTAGCCCTAACCATCATGTGTTGTGCAATAAAGTATAATTTTTCCCCGAACTATTATAGTGTAAGCATGAGTCCGACATTATTAAAGTTCAGGACAAAGTATACTTTATTGAAAAACACATGATATTTGGGGCTACTCTATTACTTTTCTTGTATGTCGGTTTTTTACTCGTTTAAGTTATTTCTTCTCCAAATCGAAAATTATTTTGTAAGTCACGTCCGTCCGGCAATTAAAAATCCTTGATCAGGGCCATACCTAGTGACGTCATAGCCAACTGTTATTGACGTCACGGGCTATTGTTTTTTTTAAAGAAATAAAGTAGCGCTAGCCACTGTACTTTTATAGCTTCAAACAATTAGGCCTTGTGTCTAATGCTTTAAGAGGGCCTCGCTAATAAAACACTGGAGGTTACAAATTAGAAGTTGGAGACCCCCTTTAAGGAGTCTCATGACCTATTATGTTTATTCAATTTGTGTAGATGAAATCATTGTTAAGGAAACCTACTAGAATACAAATGGCACTTTTGAAACTTCCTCTTCTCTTAGTGCTGACAGGAGTTATGTTGGTCAGACTGAAGTGCACAACATTAATATTTGGCTACAATTAGGCAAGAACTAACAGATATAAGCAAAATGCCACAGCCCATATGTGTCTTAAAAACTCCCCTTTATTGTATGATTTATGCAAAATGTATTTAATTTTATTGAAACTCAAACCATTGAGGTATTCAGATATGAATCATATCACCACGTTAGCTTATACATCTTTAGTTTTATTATTTCAATTAACAGGTAACTTTATTAAGATTCAACGGTAAACTTAAGTCTATAACAACAATAACCAGTTTCACCCTCGTAAACAGCGATAACAAACCAATCCTGTTTGTTTATGTCTGATAACAACAATAATGTTAAAAATGCAGAGGAATATACATGTATAGATGACTTCTTTGTTCATTGTATGCTACGTTTTGAAACAGATTCAAGCAGATGAAGAGTAATGAAGTAAGAGCATATATATATAAGTAAATAGTACAATCTTCAGTCAAAACAACTAATGAAAAGAGAAAATGTAATAAACAAAGACGTTTTAATCCATATATTCCTCTGTATTATTGTTATTCCAACTCATAAAATTCCTATCAAAGAAGTTAAAAATAATATTCTAGATAATAACAATTTATATGTAAATGCTGACTGAAAACTTACATTTACAAATTTCGAAGCAAATACATGAAACAAAATGAAAATTTACATAACACTACATAATTTTAGAGACCTATTTTGTCCTGCATGATTATCTATTACATGTTTAATAGTCTCACAGAAGTAACGTAGATGACTTTAATTGTTATGACCATTATTGTAAATTTTTGGACTTTCTAACAAAGATGTATATGGTAATATCTGTAACTCCCTTGAGAAATTATTAGCGTCAATTCGAAAAAATGTTGATATCAATCTGGCTTTCATCATACTATTCTGCATTATAATAAGAAGAAAATATCATAAAATATAAGCCCTCATTGATATGGTTTATTAATTTTGCATCAAATTGCATAATTCTACTGAAACATATATTTATAGTTCTTTTTATTATTTGTATCATGCGTTTGTAAACCAACCTTGCACTGCCTTTCACATTTCCTTTCCGGAGTTCTGAGTCATGTATAAAAACACAATTGTCAACAAACTTATTCTAAGGCACTACATTTTGGATAAAAACAATTATCAAGTGACCTATTTTGATATACGAGAAACAGCGTGGATGTAATCGCTATGAAACCTTTAATGATAACGTATGTGCTTACAGCTATCTCTTATTTGATTTTCCCTTTGTTGCCCCCAGAAACCGACTTTATTTGTAAAAAATTGATTTCAATAATTGGGATTAAATTGGTTAATTTAATTAAGTTAATTTCCAAAACCGATTCATTGGTCCTGACGCCTGAGTCCAAATATAAGTCATGTTTTAAAAAAACCAATGTCAACAAACTTATTCTATGACATTTTCTTTTAACAAGAACAAGTGGCCTATTTTGATATACGAGAAACTACTTAACAGTGTGGGTGTTATCTCTATGAAATCTTTAATGATATTGAATGTGCTGGAAGCTATCTCTGATATAATTGTCACTTTATTGCCATTAGACACCCACTTTATTTATAAGAATTGATTCCAAGAATTGTGATTATTTTGGTCGGGATAACCGATTCATTGGCGGCGCTGGTTAACATTATTTCATTGTTAGTTTGTTTATAAGACAATGTTAATCTTATGGGAACACAAATAGCTTTTCACTTATAATTGTGAGCCTGTGTAGAATTGTACATTTCTTAGATCACATGAAATGGAAATGATAGTAATTTATTAATAATAACAATGAATGGTGTACTAGAATAGTTTGAAGAAATCTCAATCAAAATCTTAGATCATATCTAACTTCTACAATCAAGACCATGGAGTTATTTGTTATGAATTATTTCTTTCATTTAAAAATGAACTTAAATAGCATATGGAATTTAGTTTTTCATGTTTAAAAACAACATGCCTTTGAAAAAATGCGTCGATTTTGAATCTTCTTAACAAGACTTTTGCTTCTTTTAAAACGTCTAGCAAAGACAACTCAATAAATTGCTGACAGATAAAGTGTATTATTTTGGCAAGTTCGTTTTCTAACATGACTTTAAAGCTTGAAACCTTTATTACTAAAATGCAGAAAAAGTCGAATGTCCAAACAACTTTTGAAATTGCGGTTTATGCATCTCATGTATGTTTGAACAGCCACAAAACAAAAAATTATGTATTTTTCTCTATATATACTTGTCAAATATTTTTTTTAGTCTATCAGGTAAATGAATTTTGTTTTTGACGAAGTTGAAAACATGGTAGCTTACTACTATGAATATCTATTTCATTAATGTTAATATGACTAATAAGCTTTAACTTTTTCCTTATGGAAGCTACACCTGTGTTTGAATTAAATATAAAGAACAGAATGTTAGTTAATTCAAGTTGTTATGATAAGGTATTTCTTGGAAAGTATACTCAACAGTTTTGAATGACGCTTACTGTGTCATCTGCCAATGGTTTTCCTGCCTCTATATTGTACACTTGTACCACTGTATAGTGATGATGATAAACTTATCGGGTATGCTTATGTAGTTATAGACCATTAAATGATAAGATATTGGTCACTGCTTCTTCTTTTGCATGATTCTGATAACGGTGTCTCTGACCATATTTAATTGTTTACTATTGGAATTTGACTTACATAATCATTAATGATTATGAAATACTTTATATTCTTGAAATGTTCTATGCACAGTTTATGAGCACATCGTAATTGATGTGACATTATGCCAAAGGGCAAATAATTTAGTTTAAAAAATGTAATCTTTGTTTGATGTTTTTAATAATTGTTCTTTATTTGTTTTGTGTTAAACATTATAAGCATCTTCATCAAAGGACGCTGTGGGGTGCAATTAACATCATGAAAGCGATGCTTATGTTTTCGTGATATTTTTCTAAGTTCAAAGATCTGAGTTCAAAGACCTCAAACGAGAACTTGGAATAAAGTAAATATGCAGTAATTTCTAATTCAAATATTACCTTAATTTGAAGCTAAGGTCATACTGAATTTATGTTTTACGTGATATATGCACAATTATTTTTACATCTAACAAAACAAAGTACAAAGAAATATAACCAATACGTTAATATCGCTGTTTCATATCTAGTTTGTGTACTTTTAAATCAAATGGCATTTTACTGTTGATGTTGACATATAAAGGGTAGCAAAGTATGTATTAGAAATTATAACTTAATTTTATTTAAAATAATAAATTGTAAATAAAACATTAGGTTGGAGGACATCAATTCAGATAAGACAGGATGTAAGAATGTAAGCTTATGTTAACATTATTATGAAATGCGTCACAAATAAATTTTTAGTACTTGGCGTATTCAGACTCTAAGCGTTTGTTAATAAATTGGTGCAGTAGGACAACTGGATTATTACGTGTTAAGCTTTAGAACGCCTGTGTGAGACCTATCAATAACCCCTGACATCCTCCTTACCACTTGTTAGTCATGGTAGTTATCATACTTTATTATTTGATAATATTAATATCAGAATCTTGGCGTCTACGCATCCTAACCTGAAAAGGAATACAAACATTTTAGTCGAGACTTAAAAGATAAAATTTGAGTCAAATCAAATAAAAAAATTAGTAGACACATGTAGTGTTAACTCCATGAAAACACCAGATACAGATGAACTACAAGTATCTAATGACTAAGTAGTGTGTTTTCTTGTTGTGGTAGGTGTACCTTATCCCAGTGGCAACCTTGTGGTGATGTGTAAACAGAAGTCGCACAATCAATGACCCGTGACTAACCAAATAAAAAGTTGTTTTGATTCGGGCCTGTGTTTTTGCTGCCGTTTGTCTCCTCAGTCTCCCGACAAGTCGACAGCAAGATGTTATGTATTACTTTTCCTTTGAGGCGAAAACCACAGCTTAACGCTGTCAAACCAAATGGGATATTATGTTTAACCTTTACAACTATTGTCGCCAATACAAATAACTGTTTTAAAAATGACACTGATTGATTACTGTTTCATCTTTTAAGATAAAACTCAAAAGTTATAATTATAAATTGTCAAATTCATCTGAAGTATATATATTTAGTTTATGTAATTCAAATCACCTTTTAACTCTCGATTATCAAACTGCATACGTACTTATAACATGTCAAAGTATTCATATCTGCTGGTGCAAGCTGGTGCAATCACAAGGACTCTTCCTCCTCTCATGTATTAGTTTTATAAGAAACACATCATTTTTCAGATTAGATTAAACAGATAAATTGGAATCTGTTGTCATATTTCCTTATTTAATACACTTGGTTTAGCTTGCGAAATTAATTAGAATATATCCTAAAGAAAACGACTTTCTAATTAAGTCAAAACTCAAAGTCACGTTTGTATGAAACCATAAACATAAACCCTTGAATTCCTAACTAAAAACAAAGCCATTATAAGGTCTACAAATAAATGATATAGTTCTCGAAGTGCAATGACGTCACGGCTACATAACCACATTGCGGCTATCACTGTATATAAATGAATTAATAATTTAGAGCGATATATATTATAAGGTCCCTCTCTCAATTGTAAAATTCACCTTAGGGTTTTTATGTTATGATTATGAAAAAACCATTTTGATTGTTCACTGAACACAACATTACACCATCCAGTCCTTGTCAATTGTGTGATAAATTATTGTTCTTAATGTAATTAGTGGTTATTAGGGATAAACCTTGCTTGTTCTAAACTATCAACATTTTCTTTCATCATTTGAATGAGAGGAATTTATTTTAAAAAACGGCGGTTATAACTCTGTTTATTTATAAAAATGGAATTTCTGGCCTCAACCAGTTCATTTATCGATTCCTGTCGGTTTCAACAATAATTGATACTGACGGTTATATCCCAGGGTATAAATGTGGACACGTTGAACTCAATCCTAAGTCTCAATGGAACAACTCTTCTATCATTAGCTTTGTACCAGTTGACATTCTGGTGAGAGAACTCTTGCTTTTCGTACAACTAGGTCACACGTCTTCAAAATTTGTCATTTGTCCTTTGTTCTACGTTTTTAAATTTACAAATACATCCAATGATAAACTTATCGGCAAAAGAAAATATATATTCACTTTTTAACTGAAATCATTGAATGCATATTTAATATTCAAAGCACATACTCCCTTAATTTCAGTTATTTTGACTTGTAAAGAACACATTTGAAAGCATGTAGGGGAAGCATGCCAAAAAGTCAAAATTACATGACTTTAGCTTTTGGTTCAAGGTTAAGTGTCACAAATGACAAACGGATGCTCATAATAGATCACCATCATCAAAACTGTAGAGAGAAAAAACATACAAATCATCAAATGTCAGACTACAAATCCGCGAGAAACCTTTGAAAGTTGACAAAACTGTCAAGATGTACCAACTATTGCTGAATCGCCTAAATCATTCATTTCTAAATCTGTATTGACTATTTGTTATCAAAATTAATACGAGGTTTGAAGCTATTTGACAAGCCCTAAACAGCAAAATGTGTGCATTGCGTTATGTACGTATGTGCAGAAGGAACAAGAACAAGTGAAATCAGATATATTTGATTCCTCAATGGACCTACATTAATAATTAAACTTTGCCTGATTGCAAATGCTAAATGACAGGTAAGGACTTAAAAGCTATAAATAAACAGCGATTGAAAAAGCCGTATGCCTTGTGCCTGATTAAAGAACACAAAGTCTTTCAAAGAAACATGCTTGAGTCAAACTTGAATCTCCAATTTATGTTTACCAGGAATACCGTCTTTAAGAAGTCCTCTTACAAATGTTCATACATCCAGAAATAATAAGAGTTTCCTGTTTACCAGGAATACCGTCTTTAAGAAGTCCTCTTACAAATGTTCACACATCAAGAAACAAAAAGAGCTTCCTGTTTACCAGGAATACCGTTTTTAAGAAGTCCTCTTACAAATGTTCACACATCCAGAAATAAAAAGAGTTTCCTGTTTACCAGGAATACCGTCTTTAAGAAGTCCTCTTACAAATGGTCACAGATCCAGAAATAAAAAGAGTTTCCTGTTTCACCTTTCATTTCTTTTCTGTCTGGAGCAAATGTCGAAAAACTTTAAAAACCTTTAGATAATTTAAATCACATTTTCCTAATTGAAAACTTGTTGTATAACCTCGGTCACCCAAGGTGTTCCGATACTCGACAATTTACTAGCCCATAATTTTCCTCATAAAAATCCATACTCAAATTAACTGCCAATGATTCAAATTAAAGATTAAGAAAAAAGGCGAGCCCTTAAAATACTACTTACAGCATTTCCATGTTTCGAATTTCAGCTCAGTCCTCACTTTTGACAAAACCAGAAAAATCAGTACCCAGAGTATGTGAATGGTTAATACTAACAACCTGTATTTTCCCACTTCTCGTGTCACGTCTGTAAATGGCTATGTATTTCATCAAATGATTCAGAGGCAGCTAACCTTTTCCTGAGTCCCTAGAGTATAATATGTGGAGTATAAAAGTATTAAACCTGGGTCTTTGATAATTTGTCGTTTCTTGATTGTACAATCACTGATTCATATAGTATTCCTTGTAAAATCAGACAATGTCATATCAATCTTATTCACTATCATTTTAGGATTTAATATGGTATTTTGCATGCACTACAAAATTAGTGTAAAAAATGTTTCGCAACTGACAACTTGAGTAAGAATGTATTGAATTAAAATTGTGTTTTAAAATAAACAAATAACTGATTCTGTGGGCGTTTCAAGTTTTGATTGCAAATATACGAGCTTATTAAAGTGACACAGAGTATCTTTCTTAAAATTTTATTTGGTTTTGATAAGCTATAAAATATCTAATATACTGATTGAAGTTCATATCTCATAACTTGACTTGCACATATATCCATTTATGCATAATATCTCTTAAATGCTTGATTTTATGGAAAAATCAAGAAAACATCTCAAATACATATAATATTTAAAATTATGCATCCAATTAATCTACATATTAGTTACAATACCTAATAAACACTACCGAATCGAATATATCTTCCTGTCAGCTCATGACAAGGTTTCAAAATTACGTTCGGCGAATTTGCGCGCGTCACCCGAGCCACATTGTCCGGTTTTTTATCAAAATCCCGACTTTGAATGACCGTATTTTCGCTTTAATGTACTGATTGAGCTTTAACTTGTTATTTTCAGCAACAGTTAGTGGTTCCCGATGTAATAACATCGATTTCAAAATTTGACATATATGATCCTATCAACATACTCTGTGTCTTTTTAAAGACACAGATGACATGAAAAATGTTTAGTTACTGGGATGCAAACAGCGTAATTAACATTGATACTGGCAAAGCTTGGGTATTAATGACCTTTGAATGTTATTTAGGATACTTTAAAAGAAAAAATAACCTTGCTTCTCCATATTCTACTTCGTTACCTTCCCAACCATTTCGCTTTACTTAGTCCCGAGTGTAAACAACTATTTTCATGATGTTCCTTGTTTCAGTGTAAAAATTGTCTATTATTTGTTTGCGATCTTATATTACTTTGAGAGACAGCGAAATTTGTATGTCTATTACCGGACCCGTACCTTTAGACCCATAGTGCTTAAACAATGTTCACTTTATTGCACTTAGACATCAACCATTATAATTGATTCAGATTTGGTGGTGATTTCCTTCAGGTTCACATCATCTGTAAACCAGGTCCGTTATCTGCAGTGTTGGACCTCAATTTTTAAAAGTTACAATATAAGACTTAGGAAAAATCTCTTTTAAAGTCTTGGAACTGTTTCATTATAGAGCTCAGGAGACTTTAATAGTGTACAGAACAGAATAGTCTTGAAAATACCTGTCAAATATTTAAACTGTACACATGTTAAACGTTTCATACATTTACAGCTACGCCTAGATGGCAATTGTGACACAATATTCTTTATGAATGCGATAAATATATAGCTACGTTCTTAAGCCAACATGAGATCCAGGACTCAGTGAACCATGAAATGTCACTTTTTGTAGCATAAAAACCTTACATTTTATGCTTGATTTCAACAAGCACTGTACACATACATTAGCCATGTAACTGATATAAGGTGAATACTTAGTACATGAAATCTCTTGATTACATGTTTGTAACAAGGAAACAAAATGTTACAAGTTCATGTACTTCAATAACACTCTGTGCCCGGCAATAAATAGAGATTATTACCCGAGGAAGTGTGTCATATGACTTTTACGAAACGAGTGTGAATTTTTGTATTACCCGAGCGAGAGCGAGGGTTATACACAAATTTGCCCGAGTTTCGTTAAAGTCATATGACACACTTCCGAGGGTAATAATTTCTTTATTACCGATTCTATTCCATTTAACCATCTTAGAAATATCCAAGAAACGGGCCGCTTCCCTTGCGCCGGCCGGCTATAGTGACGTCACGAACAATGGTGTTATGACGTCACAGGCGAAAAAATACGGGAACTCGCGCTACAACAATCGTTGCTAGGCAAAAGTGATATGTGCACTAGTGCTCATATTGAAAATATGTCACCACTTATTTTCAACCATATGGGTAATAAATAAGAATCATGGCCCATTTTGTTCATTCAATTTGTGTAAGTGAAATCATGTTAGAGGAGAGCAACTAGAATACCAATGACACTTTTGAGACTTCCTCTCCACTTAGTGCTTACAGGATGTATGTTGGTCAGACTTCAGTGGATGAGGTTACAATAAGGCAAGAGCGTACAGATGAAAGAAAATGTCGCGAGACAAATGTGTCAATTCCATAACCCTTAAAGGAGTTATGCCTAAATTAATTCATTTTCATAGCACATTATTGGTAAATTTTATTTTATCAACAAATTTGAAAAATTATACGTTGATGACAAATGTATATGTTCAGAGTTAAACATACCATACATTTGTACCCCACCACATTATTACATACCATTTCCCACCATATTATGTGTAGTTTTAGAATATATCATCAAGTATCATTACAAACTGTTGTTTCCTATGTGAACACCTTCAAATAATGTTTAGGTAGGGCAATGGAATTGAGAAGCTTTACCCGATGTCCTATGTACGATGTAGAAATACTACTTTTTGCGATTAAAGACTATTGTCTTGCATGGAAACAGCCAATGATGAAAATCCGAAGAAGTTTAAAATCCCAAATCTATGCTTGCTGACTGATCAATATACCAAGTTTCAATGAGCTAAGCACCCGCAACGAAATGATTACGGACTAACAGACAGACAGGGTGATGACTTTGTCCCAAGATATACTATACCTTTTTTTTGCGCAAATAATAAGACTAAGGAACAACATTGAAATTCAGGGAAAGTGCAACAATGTATATTATTCCTTTTGAATTGCCGGTGAAACAGAGATTTTCGTAACAAGTGCATTACCACATCCGGGATCAAACATCAGAGTAATCATGAAATGACATCACAGTCAAGTAAACCGACCTCGTTTGGCTAGACAGGCGTAGATACTCATAATGAGGTGTCACAAGTCATTTTGGCCAAACACCGCAGCGCCACGTTCTGCAACAGTGGTTGAAGGCTGTTGAAGTTGACGTACCCTTTGTCAAAACCTATTCCAGACATGTTCGATAGGGGGCAGGTCCGAACTCATCGTTTGCCATGGTAATATGGTGATGCTCTGCTGTTGGATGTAATCTGTAACAATCCTGGTCCTGTGATATATAGGGTAATCATCCTGGTAGATAAAACGACAGCTGTGGCTCAGTGCATGCAAATGGTAAATATGGGCTTCGCGATTTTGCCCTGCTAGTATTGACCTTTGACACGTCCAACAACAACATACTTGTGAGTCCGTTCTTCCAGGAGCAGTGATGCCACCCCCCACCATCACTGAACCACCCCCAAATAGATCATGTTCATAAAGCTGACATCATGAAATATAACATTCTTCTAACGTTGATTATTCAATTGACAGCGATACCGACACCAATAGAGTATTTCTTTTATATGTCTTTGGAACATGTGATGACAAGGGGACATCGTGCGTGATTTCTGATTGTCTGCTTACTTACGTTCAATACAGTGTCAACTTGAAGTTGATTAGCAGTTATGCGCTATGGCCATTGTTGGAATAAAACGATGCACTAGTTGTCGCCGTTGACCGAACGTTGCCTATCGTTTTCAGAATGTGAGGCACGGTATCTTGACCCTTACCGTTCAGCTTGTGTTAGTCGACGCATGTCATTCTTTAGGTTATAAGTAACAAACTAAAGATTGCAGCTTTTTTGCCTTTCATAAAAGGTATAACATTCGAAAACAAAATCAGGCAAATTCCATGGTCAACCCTGTTGATCATCAGTTGTATCAAGGACAGATGCTGAGGTTATCAATGTTGTGTTTAGGTGCCCAATTTAAATGGAAATGATCCACCTTTATGGAAAATATGTATTACGTTTTCTAATCTGCAATTCCATTTGCTAGCAGCATGCTCCCAAAATGAAATATCCCCTACTTTTTAAAATACAAATTACATACCGATGGGATACACATCTTTGATTCGTTCAAAGCAACACGGCTGTACGCATATAATAGGTTGTTAACCGTGTCTGATTTCGACGGCAGACCTTAATCTGGATTAAAAGAAATCAATTTCACCTCTGTAAACATGTTTTACGATCAAACGTCAAATCCAATCAAGAGTGGATGAAAAGTTAGTGTAAATAAGTTCACTATTGAGATATCTAAAGGAAGCACACATGAGGCATTGAAAGAAAATAGACACAAGTTCAAGAAGAACCAATAAAACGGATTTTATGTAGTGATTCAATTCAGATATAATCATTATAACGTTATTAAGTATTTTATGTGAATTTTGATTACCAAAGTTCAAAACCTACATTGCATATAACTACATAAATCAAGCAAAAACAAGAAAGGATGACGCCTCTAAACGACTCCAAACCGTAAGGCCGGTGACTGCATTTGCGTACACTGTGTGTGCAGACCTTTTATTTCAAAACATTTCGGTGATATTTTTGTTGTTTTTGCTGATCACCAATTTAAGTCCGTGATTGTCTTACAAGAAGTCGAAAAATGAAGGTAACTATGGTCAATTACAATTTGTTTCTCTTTCGGCAGACATATATTAAGATATTTAACAAAGTAGTTGATAAACATGTCCGTATTGTTTAGTAATTTCACAGGCGAAACTGTCAAACTTGGAAACACAAAGCAATGTTAGTGAAAATCAATTGCCAATAGGAAGGGAAAGAGTAAAAAGTATTTTTAATTATTTTCTGCTTTGTTGGGTATAGGATCAAGGAATATTATCTATCTTCATAAATATTACATTTCAGTTAATCGGACGAAAGAATTTGGTAAGCTTATGTTCTAAATGGTCACTTATAGAAAAGTAAAGCCTCCGACAATGTAAACATTGAAGTATAAATTTTGATATTTATTTGAATCCATTATTGACCCGTATAAATATCGATATCAATATCAATAACGGACAATAAAAAAGCAGAGAAAATAAACATTTAGTTAGTATTATTGTTTTGAAAAACACTACAGCTATTCCATTCAATTATTTGTTCCGTCTTCATTATTTGTCCCATGATCTTCTATTCTGTATTTTAAAAAAGAAAGTCAACAACCTCAGAATGTGAAAATACTTTTCTCTAATTTGTATAAATTCTCTAGTGACCATACCTTAACTTTTTAGACAAGGAATTGTTTTTTGTGTGAATCTTATCTCTATCCAACCATATTATAATAACGTGTGTAGTGGCGGCTTGTCTGATACAATGTTCACTTCGTTGACCTCATACACTCTCACTTATTTGTATGACATCATTCATCAAAACTCGTCAAGCTTCATGTACATTTTGCTCTTCTAGATTTCCGAAATTCGCAGAATGGGTTAATGATCAATTTCGCTAATAAAAATGTTGTATATACAAGCCGTTTAATTAAGCCATTGTTATCCAGAATGCTAGGTGCTAGAATGTCAGAGGCTGTAAAGGGGCAGATTATTGGTCGTCTCGGAGCGGGTTTCTTTCAAGGATATTTCCATAACTCTACCGTTAGTCGTTTAGCCAGATAACATGCACGAACAGGGCAGACAACGTATCACCTCCTTGAAAGAGGATAGATCATTGCTTAGTGTCGTAAGAAGGTATTCCTTCGCTTCCAGTAGCTTCTACACCGTCTGTTCAGTCACCAAACTGACAGACATCGACTCACGACCGCTGGAGTCCAACAAAGTAATCAAGAGACCGACCCATAACTGAGAGATTTTGTTATATACCTTATGGTTATGAAGTGGCCATTTATAGTCTAATTCATAGAAAATAAAATGTTTTCAATATCGTATTCATTAAGTTTCATGTGAGGGGGGGTGGGGTGCAACACTTTTTTGAGCATGTATATAAAATGTTGCTGTTGTTATACATTGTTAAACATTGTTTTGTATTAAGTTCCAGCGCACTCATAAGTCGCAGTATAATGTACGATTCAATACAATTATTGACACCATGTTATTACCAAACTAATCTTAACAGTCAGAACTTTCAGATAAAGCAGCACCTACAGT